>OW119928.1:89589273-90189273 GCA_933210815.1 Meta bourneti | reverse complement strand
TCCTCTTTTATTTTTAATTTTCCATTATATGCAAAATCGGCAACAATCATAAATCTCTTAGAGAAAGTTATCACGTTCACTTTGTTATAGTCCTTTGACTTGGCGGATTCTCTTTTAAAATTAAAGATTTTACCTTACAAATATTCTCAGAACTTTTTTCTTTTTTAGATACTTTTTTAAAAGTATTTTTTCACTTTTACCTATTTTTCCTTTCTCATTAAGAATATTACTTATCGTACCTTTAGCTATCGAAGAACCATGACTTTTACAGCGTTTTTGAATAATTGAATAAGCATAATTCTCTTCGGAAAGAGAGGAAACATAGCCTTCCATCCATTGCTTCTTTAAAAGCGCCATTTTGAAAGTAAACAAAACTCTGAGTTAGCAGACGATAAGTTATACTTTAACTATTTAACTGCTGTGAAAATAAAATTCTTTCGTAGCATACAATTTTTTTTTACAGCTCATCAAAATCATTCAAAAAAAGTCCGAACAGCCTCTATATTCATACGAAATAAATACTGCAGGAACGGGTCGTGGTTCGTGAAAAAGTGTGTGAGCATCTCATCATAACCGAAATCAGTCACATCGTGATGGACGAGATATCTCGTCGAAACCACTTGAAGGGTTAATATTCTCACCCTGCTTTTAGAGTGCGGCCATTCCTTCATAAAATTTCCGCAGCTTGGCCAAATATGGCCGTGAAAACCCGAAGCAACCCCTTCGTAAAATTACTGAAGACCCCCAAGGAGTTGAGGACCCGATACCTTACAGTGTTCTCCAGACGTGTGATATTGAGCTCCACTGTCCCGGTCTATTTCTCAAGACGAATAGCCTCCGCTTGGAAACGCAGCCCTGTTGACCTGTCCACACCTGTGATTATGACTGTCTGTGCTTTGACTGCGTTTCCCAGTATTGAGTTAAGTGAACAATCAAACGCCATCGCGTATGATGTCCTCCTAATTGGGTTAGCTGTCGCGCTTGATGTCCTAATTGACGACACGTCGTCTCGCAGTGGGAGGAGGACCGTGCAGTCAGACGAGGAGCCCCGTTTTGTGGTTGTCGCTACCTGAGTGCCGTAACAGGTCCACTTTCAGAGATGAGTTTCGCGGTGTTTAAATAGCGGGCTTTAATGGCTATCTCGAGCGTGGAGATGTAAATGCAAATTAAGCGCGCTTTCGATTCGGCATTTGTGAACTGATTTCAACACGTTAAGCGTCGAAATGGGTTTATCTTCCTGTTTATGTTGGTTGATTGGAATTTCCCCGGCGCATAAATCAGGGTAGGTATTTAATTAACTTCGCACTATAGAGCAACACAACGGGCTATTGGTGACGGTCCGGGATCAAAACCCGAACTGAAAGATCCTAGGACATCACCACGTAATTTTGAACCGCGGTCAGATGATGAGGTCACACCCGAGCTGGCACCCCACTCTCCAGACTTCCACACCACGCCAACGTGAGGACATTTGAGGCCCCGACAGATTTAACGTCACCATCCCCATGTCCTATCTTTGGCTTTACCGAGTTTCCAAATACGACCCTCTGGTTCCTAATCCGCTACTCTTCCAACCTGTCTACCATTGCCCTCATAAATCAGGGAAACTATTTTGGCTAAACTGCGCTGAGGCAGGTTTTAATGCTCTGAGGGGTTTCGATGAGATATGTTGTCCATCCTGATTTGACCAACTTTGCTAACAACGAGATTTCTCGTTATCTAGGTATTGACGATTTTTTGATGATGACCAGATCGAGATCTGGTCAGTTTTCTTCCAATGAAAGTGATCGTGTTGTCTTCTAATGACGAGATATCTCGTCCAACACGATCTGATGAGTTTTGCTACTGATGAGATACCTCGTAGGGACAACCAGGAGGTTTAAACCTCCAAGCGGTTTCGAAGCGATATCTCGTCCATCCAGATCTGATCAATTTTGCTAATGACGAGATATCTCGTCATCGAGGCATTGCCAATTTCTTATTGCCGACGAGATCAAGATCTGGTCAGGTTATTTTTCCAATGACGAGATATCTCGTCCATCAAGATCTGGTCAGTTTTGCTAATGACAAGAAGTTAAGAAGAGACAAGTAATGACTGTTTAAGTGAGAAAGTTGGCATTTCCCTGGCGCATAAATCAGGAAAATTATTTTACCTAAGCTGCGACGAGACAGGTAGGTAGTTGAATTAACGTCCCACTGGAGCAAGACAACAGGCTATTAGCGACGGATCTGGATCCGTCAAAAAGGGAAAGATCAAGGACACCTCGTCATTTTGAACACTGTCAGATGACGAGGTCACACCTGAGATAGCATCCCACTCTTCGAACTTCCACACCATGCTAACGTGAGGACATTTTTGGCCACGATTGATTTAACGTACACCAGCCCCTGTGCCTAGCCCCCGTACCGACGGTCTTTGGCTGGACCGAGTTTCGAACTCGCAACCCTCCGTTGCTTATCCGGTACTCTTTAAACTGGGCTACCGCGGCACCCAAAACCACTTGGAGGGTTAATAATAGGAAGATAAAATTGTAGTATTAAAAGTAATTATAAATTGATATATTTTAGCTCTTTAAGGCACACTCGATTGTAAAGAAAAGAAACTCAATTTGCTCAGAATTGTTATTTCAGCTTCAAAGTTAGTATAAAACGTCAAATAACATTTTTTGTTATAAACAATTTATTTACTCATAATAAATTTAAATTTACGCAAAAAAATTTACCGTTATGAAAGACAAAAATTCACATGACCACACAATTCGCCAACCTTAATTATAATAGTGTCAACAACTTACTAGTGAGTTTTGACATGTGTAAATTTGTTTTCAGTTATTCAGCATTAGTTCATAGCATTGCCAACTCAATGAAAAACTTCAAATAAAATATTAAACTGTATGACTATGAGTCATTTAAACTTTTCGAGGTGGGTTAAAAAATATCCCATCTTGCATAGAAAGCTAAGCAAAAATGGGACAGTTTTAACTCACCTAACCCCAAAGAGTTGACCAGCAACATGACCAAAGCTAATCACAGAGCAGTCAAACACATGCGCGATTCGTCTGGCACGGCTCCCTAGAGAGCCATAAGACACAGACCTCTGAAACAAACCCACCCACGAGAACAAAAATACATCTCTATACACCTCTCTTTTATGACTTACCCCAACCTAGAACCATCCCTACCTTCCGCCGGGCATTAACTACGGACGGCAAAAGAAAAACCAACCCAGGATCAACAAACCAGGAGCATTTCGAACCACCCCCCTTCCTTCCATGTCGAACAAATTACTCCTGAGAGTCCGGTCCCACCCCACCCTCCCTTCCAATAAGGGTCGTAATAAAACGATAACTCTATTTGCTCCAAAAGAAGAAGGAATGAAACAAGCACCGCCGCCTTTTGAATACATTTATAAGGACCGCCATTTTTGCCGGAAAAGTTCTGGAACATATCCGGAACGGACCGGGAGAAATTCGGTCCGTGTGGTTCCGAGATGGGATATTTATAAGGTTCCGGGGGGTGGGGAGGGGGTCGAGAGAGAGAGAGCGAGAGTGGCATGAGTTCGTGCTGGAATGTGGAAGTGATGCAATATCGCTTCTTCAGACAGAAAGGAAGCTTCGATGGTTGTTGTTTTCGTGACAGGTGGATTGAGGGACGAGATGCATATTAAGAATGGTCTGATTTTTTGAGTTGGTTGGTTTGTTTCGGGTTTTTGACACACAATGAGGGAAGGAGAATGCAAAAGCGAAACTTATCTTTTTGGGATTGTGATGAAAATGTTTTCTTGGTACATACTCATGGATTTAGTGAGGAATACAAGGGGCCCACAACTGAATTCTGGATCCCAGTATCAAAGTATAGGGTACCGTCAGCCATTTGCGAACGAAATTTGACATCGTAGAAAACAAAACTATTCAATAGGAAAAACAATATATAATCAGATTTCTTTCATTTCCAATGACACGTTACAAAGACTACTGAAGCCAGAATGCAATAAAAGTAACCTACAATATAAATAGCTCGTGTTGCTCCAGTGAGACGTTAACTACCTACATATAATTATATAATAATACAGAGAGAGAGATTAACACCTTCGAGAAGTCTATGGCCGCTGTAGCGCGGTTGAATTGGTTGGTTTGAGGGTTCTATGGCGGGGCCATATTTGGCCGTGCTGCGCCAGACACAAGACATACAACATCAAGTAATATTCACACACAATGCAGGTTTTACTGACATAAAAGAGAGAAATACACCAGCCCGGTTGGAAGAGTAACGGATTAATAATCGGAGGATTACGAGTTACCAACCAAAGACTCGTGTACAAAGGGGGCTGGTGCACGTTAAATCTGTCGTGGCCTCCCACGTCCTCACATTAGTGTGGTGTGGTGTAACCTCGTATTCTGATCGTGTTTCAAAATTACGTGGTATTGTTCTTGAATCTTTCCCTTCGGGTTTGATCCCGGACCGTCGCTAATAGCCCGTTGTAGTGTTCCAGTGTGACGTTAATTAACCTACCTACCAAGAAGTCTATAAGCCCAAACAGTTCCTGGCTTCCCAGTAGCGACTAAAAAAGTGTTCTTAAGGTAGGTAGGTTAATTAACGTCGCACTGGAGCAACACGACGAGCTATTGGCTACGGTCCGGGATCAATCTCGAATGTAAAGATCCGAGTAAAACACCGTCCTTTTGAATCACCCTTATCAATTTTCATTCTGTGGCTTATCACTGTATTGTTTGGAGCCCTTCAATTAATTACTTTATACAATTAACATGATCAATTATATTATTTAGCCCGTTGTGTTGCTCCAGTGTGACGTTAATTGAAAATACCAATACCAATACCAACATGATCAATTATCACTGTTAAGAAATGAAAATGTGTTTTCAGTCGAAACAACCAACTTCGCACAACTGTAGGAAACCTTTTCACGTTCACCAACTCAGAGATCGAACTCCTGTATCACGTTACCGGACATCGAAACTCGGGTACATTTAAATCGGAGAAGGGGTGTTAACCCTCCTTATGGTTGTCTCTACGAGGTATCTCGTCATTAATCAAACTGACCATATCTTGATGACGAGATATCTCGCCATTAGAAAGGAAATGACCCTATCTCGATCTCGTGATTATCCAAAAAGCGACAATATCCTGATGACGAGATATCTCTTCGAAGCCACTTTTGGAGGGTTAAAGTCTAATATTACTTTAATGCTCTTCTGAACGCATTATCAATGTCTTTCAATCTTTCGCACAAGTTTTCCCTTAGGGACTGATCCCGGACCGTCACCAATAGCCCGTTGTGTTGCTCCAGTGTGACGTTAATTGAAATACCCCCTTTCGCACAAGCGTTTTAATAGTATCAAAATTGTTTGCTTAAAATAAATCACAGCATTCAAGGTTTGTTTTTAATAAATATTGAAATTTATTTAACAAAAATCTGTTTATGATCAATCCCTTAAAATAAAATTTAATTTAATTGTGTTTGTTTAGAATGTCATAACTCACTAGAGTATCTACTTATGATTACTTACAAGTTAACATTCCAATCACAGGTAGGTAGATAGTTAATTGAAGTCACACTGGAGCAACACAACGGGCTATTGGAAACAGTCCGAGAGCAATCCGCATGGCCAAATAGGGCAATTGTGCCATAAAGCCCCTAAACCAACCAACCAGCCGAGATCAATCCCGAAGGGAAAGTTCCAAGGATATCACCACTTTGAACCACGGTCAGATGGCGAGAACAGCACCTGAGCTGGCACCCCACTCTCCAAATTCCCACACCACACCAACATGAGGACATTTGAGGCCACGACATATTTAACGTGCACAACCCCCTTGTACGCGACAGTCTTTGTCTGAACCTAGTTTCGAAGTCGCAACCCTCCTGTTGCAAATCCGTTGTACTTCCAACTGGGCTACCACGATCCCGTTTACAAAGGTTGGTTGATTGGTGTTGGGGTTTTATGGCGCAAAGCCATATTTGGGCATGCTGCGCCAGACACAAAACTGGTGGTAATTGGTAATGGTAATTAACGTCGCACTAGAGCAGCATAACGAAAGACATATAATATCAAGTTATAGACATACAATATCAAGTAATAGAAACACACACAATGAAAGTTTAACTGGGACAGAAGAGAGAAATACACCCAGGGAGGAATGCACCTGACAAGAATCGAACCTTTGTCGTCAACAACTCCAAGGTTGCTAGCGCAGTGGGCATATCCACTGAGCCCAACGGCCCCCGTTTAGAAAGGAAAAGATATTATTTATTTATTTGATTTGATTTAGCCAAATAGTGAGGACTAACTAGTTACGAAACGTTTTCTATTGTTTCGAAAGTTTTCTGTCAAACGTGCACCAGCCCCCATGTACACGACGGTCTTTGATTGGACCGAGTTTCGTACTCGCAATCCACCGGTTGCTAATCCGTTACTCTTCCAACTGGGCTTAACCTACATGCCTACTCAATGCGAGTGTAACTCATAGTCATCCACTCTCCCGTACCCAAGCGATTCACTGCTCCCAAAGTGGCAGGCGGACTCTCCAATTGTTGCACGAGTATTTCATTAGCCTCCCAATGGAAAGCTGCACAGAGAGTCCATCTTCTTTCCTTTCCTTCCCTGAGGGAAGACGTGACCGAGATCCTTAACATTGTTATCCGTGAACTAATGTGAGAAGTCCCGCGTCTGCAAGTGCTTGATTCGCACCTCGAGGGGGTGATCAGAGGGAGATTACCCCGTGGGGAAGGAGATTCGTCTGGGGAGTCTTTCCTCGCTTCTTGTACCCCATTCCGAGTCCATGTCCTATGGTGCTAATTCGTGGATGTTATCTGGATCTTGATGGAGGTGTCAGTGTTGGGAGTGGGTGAGGGGTGTAATTGATTTGGGGTGGTTTCAGTCCCTTGGAACGGGTGTTCTTTAAGTGTTCCGTGGGAAGTTGGGTAGCTACGGTGTGGATGTACCCTTTTCTCCTTTGTGCACTAACCTGATACATCCAGCTCCTCGTATTCCTGCAGCACAGAGGTATTCGAGTGATAGTTCCGCTTTTTCATTTTTATTAGGTTAATGCAAAAGTCCGTCCCGTTTCTTTGACAAAAATTGAAGTAAAATTTTATTTACTAAAAATTACATTTAATCAATATAGTATGTGCCGTTCTGTTCGATGACCTGTCTTCATCTCTCCGGTAGCCGCATCATCCCGCGTTCATAGAAGTTCTGAGGTTTCTGGCTAAAGTACTGATCCAGGTGACGAAACTTTCCGAACCACTTGTGGCACGTGGAATCGTCAACGCCACCCCTCACCCTACACAGCACATCTTTTGCTTCTGCGAAGCATTCTTGCCTTTTTGGAAATGAAAAAGCATGTCGCGAAAATGCTCCTTTTCTGCCGTTCTTAACGCTTAACGAAATTTAAAAAACGGAACCCAATAACACAAGTACTCGCTGAAATTCCTTCTTTCAAGCAACATCTAAACCTTACTCGTATAAGGTAGACAACACTTCGGTTTTGCATCGCAATGCCATCTAGCGCCAAAAATGGGACGAACTTTTGCATCGATCCCTCGACTACTCTGCTTTTTGCTTGTCTTCCACCCTCATTGTGTTGTGTGTCTTGTGTTTTGCGCAGCTTGTTCAAATACTGCCCTTGCCCCATAAAACCCCCAAACAACGAACAACCCCATATTTCTGATCACATCCCACGCTCTGTTCATTTGCTGAATCGTCTATTGCGTTGGGTCTTTCGCTTTCATTACACTTAAGAACTAATTTGTAATTTTTGTGCATTTTAAAATAGATTTTAAATTAATAGTCAACCCTCTGAGGGGTTGACACAAATATATCCGTTCAGCATTCTGCATTTTCACCCCGCATGACTTCTACGCATTCGTGAACTTCTTGAACAATAGAATTTTTCTTAGATTCTTTTAACCAGTACATGTGGTTATTTAGTCATTTCGTGTTTTGAGAGGTATTTGAATTTACGTCGCACTTTAGCAACCCAGCGAGCTATTGGAGAAGGTGCGGGATCAATTCCGAGGGGAAAGGTCCGAAGAAAACACCTCGTCATTTTGAATCACGGTCAGATGTCGAGGTCCATACCAGAGCTGCCACCCCAATCTCCAAACTTCCACACTAAGACAACGTGAGTACATTTGAAGCCACGGCAGATTTAACGTGCATCTCGGTACTGGGAAACGGTGATGGTATAATTGATTCAGTTCCTTGGAATGGATTATGATTCTTCAAGTGTTCCAGGGTAGCCAAGGGTCGGTGATCCTTCGGCTACCTGTAGGCTTACCTGAAACCTGCCATCTCCTATACGCGATGTAAGAGTATAGACTTTGAATAGAAGTATACTGAGCATTGCTATTGAGAAGAGCTTCAAAACGTCGACTAGCAGTCACGTGACTACTCTGTGGAAAATTGATTTGGTTGGTCGATTTGGCATCTTATCGCCTCGCTTGACGATCTAACAACTTAAGACAGGGCAGGTGCATGAATGCGTGTTCTATAGAGAGGCGAGAAAAATGGTGAAATAGCCAAAGTCTACTATTATATTGCGCGAACCAATCAGATAATGAATCCGTGGATGGGCGTCTCTTCCTGTCCCGTGGACCAATCAGATGATGAATCTGCGTTTCCTTCCGGCAGACGAAAGTAGCTTAATAGATCTAATCGTTTCTATGGAGATCCGAAAAAAATTAGTGAAATAGCCAAAGTCTACTATTATGTTGTGCGAACCAATCAGATGATGAATCAGTGGATGGGCGTCTCCTCCTGTCCCGTGAACCAATCAGATTATGAATTTGCGTTTCCTTCCGGCAGACGAAAGTAGTTTAAGAGTCACGTTACTGCTAGTTTTGGTCACATGGTCCTGGGCACACAAAAAGGTATGTTATTGAATGCATTTTGCACAGAACAAAAATTTAGTTTTGATGGGGTAGGTCCCCCCTTGGCCTCATCCCCATCTACAGCAGCCCTGGATACCAGAATATCAAATTAGAATATTCATATACTTTAGCAGTCAATATATAGGTTGTTTGGCGTGCTTGGTCAGATATGGTCTTTGCACGATAAAACCCCAAAACAATCAACCAAACTTTATATATCTCTAGAATAATTCTCATTGGAAACGTTAATTGAACGAATGTGATTTGTCAATCTCCGATGCGCTTAATCGATTATTCTGTGGAACTAGGAATTGAATACCCTTTGTTTCTAAAGATCCAATTGATAAGCCATTGATATTGATTCATCCAATAATTATTATAGAAGTAGTTAATTATTGGAGTCACATTCCCCGTAGAGATAACAGCGCATACCATGTATGTCATGAGCATAAAAAAAATTAGGAAATCTTTCTTGATGCGGAAGGAAAAAAATTGAATTGATACGCTTTTGATTCGAATAAGCATCGGTGTGAATCGATATCTTCTTGTTCTTAAATCGAGAAATATTGTGGACGATTATTCATTACTTTAAGTAAACTAATCATTAGTATAATTTCCAATTAGGATAAAAGAAATTCTGTAACTAACATCATGAACTTTACTCGAGTTTTTAAATATTTCATAGCCAATTTAATTGTTTAAAAATGTAATGTGTTTGTTAAGATTTTACTTTTTATTATGTTAAATGATTAAGAGAAAGCTCAACTTAAAAGAATTTATTTGTAATCAATTTTATAATTCACTAATTGTGCCGTATTGTAAATATAAGTAATTAATAGGTAAGTAAGTAGTTCATTAACGTCGTACTGGAGGAATACAAAGGGCTATTGGTGACGGTCCGGGATCAGTACCCAAGGGAAAGATCCGGGCACAACACCTTGTAATTTTGAACCACGGTCAGATGACGAGGTCAACACCTGACTGGCACCCCACTCTCCAAACTTCCATACCACGAACTCGCCTCTATTATTCGAACTCGCCTCTGGTTGCTAATCCGTTACTTTTCCAACTGGGCTAACGCGGCCCCAAGTAATTTATTGACATTATTAATCGATGGCCAGGGGCTTCCTAGTACACCTTAGATATAGAGAGATATTCATACATGAAATAGTATCATCTAAAATTAGAAATAATTCATTATTAGAATTTAATTGAAATGATTATAAATAATAAATTACTTTAAATTAATTAAGAATATAGAGTAAGTTGTATGAGAAACGAAGTTTTTATTTCACTGTCTATAGATCTTTATAAATAAATTTGAAAAAAAATTATTACTCATTTAATGATAATTGTAATGTGCAAACTGTTATTTTCCATTCGTACTATCGCCAAATTAATACGTTTTTCAATTAATTTAATGTGACTAATGAGCTTCTCAGACTACTGTAGGAAGATATTTTACATTTCCTCAACAGCTAATATCAACAAAGACGAACTTAAAAAGCTCGAAATTTTTTAGAGGAATGTTTAGAAAAAATTAATTCTGCGACCATTCAGCAAACTCCTTTTCCAAATAACAGCTCGTAACGCAGTTTTTGCATAAAAATTCAAGAAACGGTTTTGCTTATTTAATTTTTATGTCTGCTTCTAAGGAAATTATAAGAAACCTCTTTTTTTGATGATTCAGACGAAGGAATATCGGTCTTTATCATACTCTACATTTCTCTATTCATGGCTACGTTATTTTGTCATTTATTTTAACTATGCTTTTAAATAAAACTTCAGCTTCTTAATAATGCCGTAATCCATAGGTCTTCCCTAATACTGAAGCAGGTAGTATCTCGAAGTTCAATACTTTAGTTGGGTTTTATCATAGACGTGAAATATAAGTAGATTGAGCATTGATGCTGAAAGGAGCTTCAAAAAGTGTGATCAATATATTGACTAGTAGTCACGTGACTGATCTGTGAAAAGGAATTTGGTTGGACGATTTGGTATCTCATCGTTTGGCGATATAACATTTTATGACACAACATAGATGTGTAAATGCACATTTCTGTACAGTGGTGAAATCGCCAAAGTCTACTACTGTGTCACGCGGACCAATGAAATGATGAATCAATGGATGGGGCGTCTTCTCCCTTCCCGTGGACCAATCAGATTATGAATGTACTGTTCCTCCTGTCAGACTAAAGCCATCCAAAGGTCAGGCTACTACTAGTTTTAATCACATGATCCTGAACACATTAAAAGGTTACCATTGCTCACTTTCATATTTACGGCCATTGTTGGTCAATCTGCACATCTTCTTTGGTTGGGGCGTAGCCCCTCTGCCCCGACCAGCTGAGGTCATTACAGATTTGTGCACAGATGTGTGGGACGGCCTCAGAATGGTAAAACAAAGGGCGTGGCAAAGCTACACCAAACGCAAGACAAAGCCAAGTTATGGCCATGAAAACGCATAAGGAAAAGTTTACTGACACAGAAGAGTACTGACACAGAAGAGAGCAATGCATTCAGGGTAAAGTATAGGTATCGATACCCACTGAGCCAAGGCTTCAATTATTTAGAGTTTGTGAATTTTTTTACATCCTACGCCAGTCTCAGGCCTCTCAGCCATCAATCCATGACAAGCCGAATGGAGTTCTGAAGTGATAAAATATGCTTTAAAAGTACTATATGCAGTATTTGCAATTGTATTGTCAAGAAGTTTAGTGCAGTCCTTGAGGTTGTCTTCAGCGTTTTCGTCCTGTTGGCAAAGATGACAGTTAGCTGATCTCGTTACTCCAATTCGATGTAAGTGTCTTAACGTAAGCATGATTGGTGAAAAGTCGAAAACAATACATTCTACTTCTTTCCAGTGCACATATCTTCGTAGATTGAGAGTATATTAGTCTATAGATGAACATATAAGCCTCTTGATGTTACACAGAGTTAAAGAGGATTTAGGTTGGGGCAACTGTGCTCCAGCCTTAGCCAATTGGTCAGCTTATTAATTGTCATATACGAGGGAAAGTTAAAAATTATCCGCACTTCATTTTTTCAATCTATTTACACAAATGTAAAGGTTGAACAAGTTCGCCATTTTTCTACATAGTCTCCTATCTTTTCGATGCACTTGATCCAGCGGTCCACAAGCTTGTTAACCCTTTGAAGGACAGTGCCAAAAATGTGTTTGAATATAAACTTTATGAATGAAATCCATCAACTCTTATATGAATGAAACTTTCGAACAAAAATCAGTTTTCTTAATGGGTGCCTTCTTAAGTCGCATCGAATATCTAGAGCCCTCCTAGACATCAGTGTGTATTTCTCTCTTCTGCATTAATAAAACTATGTATGTATGTCCATTTACTTGTAGTCTTAGAAAAATTAAAAGCACCATAAGTGGGAACACTTCAAACATCCGAGTTGTTCTATTCAAACTGAGCGATTAATCTAGTCAACCCTCCTAGTGGTTTCGAAGAGATATCTCGTTCATCAATATGTTGTTCATTTTACGATGGCGACGAGATCAAGATCTGGCCAGTTTTCTTTAAAGGACGAGATATGGTCAGCTCTGCTAATGACGAGATATCTCGTCTTTCAAGATTTGGTCAGCTTTCTTTAAATGACAAGATATCTCGTCTATCAAGACATTGTCAGTTCTGCTATTGACGAGATATCTCGTCCATCAAGACATGATCATCTCTGCTTATGACGAAATATCTCGTCTATCAAGTTCTGGTCGGTTTTCTTTAAATGGCGAGATATTTCGTCTATCAAGACATGGTCAGCTCTGCTTATGACGAAATATTTCGTCTATCAAGACATGGTCAGCTCTGCCTATGACGAAATATTTCGCCTATCAAGATCTGGTCAGTTTTCTTTAAATGCCGAGATAAATCGTCTATCAAGATGTGGTCAGCTATTCTAATGACGAGATATCTCGTCGAGACAACCACCAGGAGGGTTAAACGAAAAATCTCCCTATTAGCACTTCCTGCTTTCTGGAACACCGTTTCATGGGAAATTCTATTCAGCGACTATTCTACACATTGGAGTTTTTTTGGTCTCGAACCTTCGTTATACGGAGATTTGACTGCCTACACGGGAGCGAATGCTAACCCACTTTAAACTCCAGCGTAGAACTGTAGGCTGAAGGTCTAGCACAAAACACAGGACAGGAGTTTACCGACTATTCTAATCTATAGCTGCAGGGAGTTCTTAAAACTTTCGTCTGAAACTAAATCCACGGAATTTGTCTCAATTTAAGGAAGAGTTGCGAGAAGAAGGAAGTGCAAAAAAAGGAAGTGTGTACGGAGCGGCTTAGGCTCGTTCTGTGCAGCAATAGACGATGCAAACAAGGCGTTATCGCGTTGCTTATCCCTCGCAGGGCACTTCCTTCGGAGGATGTTCGCGAGGGGAATTTACGGCTTACTCTGTGTTCTAAAAAATCGTGGAAGCCGTGTACAGTGGATAGAAAGCTTTGGGAGAGTGTAAGAAATTAAAAAGTCGAAACACTGCTTATATTTATTTCTAGTAGCGTTGTTTTTACTGTGATTATATCTTAACTCTATTTTCAGTTCACACGCATAATTTAACCTTGCAACCAGCAGTCTTCTTTGCATGACTTCCAAACCAGCTTTAATCTTCTTGAACCATAAAATGTTTCCAAGGATTCTATTGAAATAAAATTATCTATAGAATCTTTCTAAAGGATTCAATAACGGGAACAGGTAAGGACCAATGGAATATTTCCAAAAGATTCCATTCCAGGAAAGGATGAATGGAATCTTTAACAAATTTTCTATTTTAACGAAGTAAGAAATAGAATCTTTACAAAGGATTCTAAGGGAAGTAGTAGTAGGATATTTACAAAGGATTCTAAGGGAAGAAGATATAGAATCTTTACGAAGGATTCAAATGAAATAAGAAATAGAATCTTTACAAAGGATTCTAAGTTAAGTAATAGTAGTAGGATCTTTACAAAAGATTCTAAGGGAAGTAGATATAGAATCTTTACGAAGGATTCATATGAAGTAAGAAATAGAATCTTTACAAAGGATTCTAAGGGAAGAAGATATAGAATCTTTACGAAGGATTCAAATGAAGTAAGAAATAGAATCTTTACAAAGGATTCTAAGGGAAGAAGATATAGAATCTTTACGAAGGATTCAAATGAAGTAAGAAATAGAATCTTTACAAAGGATTCTAAGGGAAGAAGATATAGAATCTTTACTATGAATTCTAAGGAGAGTTCGTTGGTTGGTAGTTCATTAACGTCGCACTTGAGCACGGGCTATTGGCAACGGTCCGGGATCTATCCCGAAGGGAAAGATCCAAGGACATCTCGTAATTTTGAACCACGGTCAGATGACGAGGTCAACACATGAGCTGGCACCCCACTCTCAAAACTTCCACACCACGCCAACGGGTTTAAGGAAAGAAAAAAATGGAAAGTTTACAAAGAATTCTAAAGAAAGAAATAGAATCTTTACAAGCGTTTTCATTCAAAGAAAATGCCTAATAGAATCTTTCCAAACAGTTCTATAACGGGAAAGGATCAATGGAATAGTTCCAAAAGATTATACTTTAAGGAAAAACCAATACAACCTTTGCAAAGGATTCTATTCTTAGACAAGACTATAGAATCTTTTTAAAGAATCCATGGATTCTTCCAATCATTAGATACGGTTATTCAGTCATTATGTGTGTTGTGGGATAAAATCAATAATACACCACTTGAAATTTCGTGACGCTTAAAGGGTTAACGACCATTTTATTCCTTTAATATAGTATGCTTGGTGCAGGTTGTCATTCTTTTTAGAACAGAACCAAACCTATGAGTAAATGTATTTCACCATTTTCCCCCAGAACGTTCGAAATGGAGGTAGGTAGCTAATTAACGTCGCACTGGAGCAACACAACGGGATATTGGAGTCAGTTCGGGACTGTCTCTTGCATTTATCTTCCAAAAGAACAATGATTCAAATCACACTGCAAATTCTGTAAAGAATGATGCCTTTACCCATGTGTCACAGTTACTTCACACACAACCAGTCTCCTGATTTCAACCCCATGGAACATTTATGGGAAGAAAACTGTCTTGAACTGAAAAATTATGATACCAGCAGCAAAGATAAACTGAAAAGTGCCATTATGGACGTCTGGAACAAAATTACATCAGGAACAACAAAAAACTTATGGGAGGCATGCCTAAACTTCTGTGAGATGTCATTAAAGTTGAAAGCAAGTTCAACTTACCATTAAATGATAAAACATGGAGGAGAAATAACATTTAATGAAATATTTTTTCACCGTACGGAGACTTTTTTGCTTTATATTTGCCCCATTTTTGTGTTATTGTGAATTATGCGTTAAATTATGTTAATATTTTTGTTTAAATGTAATATAAACTTTATATGCAATTATGCTCATTTGTTTTTCCATTTTTATTTCTCCAGTATTTATATTCTGCAAATAATAAAGCCATTTATTTCAAATAGTAAGTGCGTAGAGAAACTTCTACAGTGAAGGTTTTGACCCTCAGTCAAATTTACTAGTTAAGAAATTAATTTTTTGTTGATTTCTAAATGTTAAAATACCTGAAAAATCTTGATTTTTCAGACTTCCTTCGTGAAAAAAAATTGTAAAAAAGAACCTATTCCTTCTAGCAACCTGATTGAGGGTGGAAACATGAAGAATAGTATTAAGAATAATTCCCAACAGGAATTGCCTTTCTGATTACATTAGTATTTGAGATACCACTGTTCGTAAAACATGCTAATTAGCTGATTATATCTAAATTGGATAATTAATAATTAGATTAATCTGGTTTTTTCTCACTGAAATGAGTTTAAGCACAAACCAATGATCTATTGTGAAAAAACTGGATTTTTAAAGTCAAAATTTAAAAAAAGTTCTAGTGTATACCGTACACCTTAATTAGTTTCTGCTCTAAGCCGACGATATATGTTTATTGCATTATTGTCCCTTATTATTTAAGGTATTGTATAACGTTCTACTTCCTTGTATTTGTGACTAAAAGATACCTAAAACTCTTCGGTAGATGCCTTTATCCAGACCTTTCGTTAACTAAATACAAACTGGAGAAATGCATAAAAGAATTCATGATATTTATGAGTTAGATTATTGAAACAGCATTCTGTGGGTAAATCACCAAAATGTACTCTAGCTTAGAGTAATATAAGTTACGTCATTTGCTTTTATTTTAATGAAACCATTATTTGTGTTTTGATCGATATTGTTGTTTCACTCTTCCCTTTTAATATCCTACCCAGGCAGGATTGTTAATTTCTTCTATTATCTGAACGGTTAGTTTTGCGTTATGAAAGTGGTTTAAGATTAAAGATGTGAACCTTTCACATAGTTGATGTTATTTCTTTAAAATATGGCTTCATCTGTTAGTTAAATATAGTCCGTTGAGGGGAAATGAAAATAACTTACGGTTTTCATTAAGAAAAGGATTATTTCGAAAATTCCCGAACACAAATCTTGATACCTATTTTTCTTTCACTAAGTATAGAACAAAGTATTTATTTAGTTTATTTAACCCAATAATTGAGTGAAAATGAATCGTCAATATATATTACTCTAATTAAACGACTATTTGTGTTTTGTTCTATCTTGTATTTATTTCATTTCACTAACGTACGCGACACAAAAATAGACATCATTTGTATATTAGCACATGGCAAAAAAAATTTGTAAACGACAATAAGCATATAATAAATAAGCGGAATTAAATGAATTTTTAGACGTTGAAAACAGTGTCTTCAGCTAGTGAAAGTGATGCAATTAAGATGGAAATCCAAGAGCATAACAGTAGAAACATGTATTTTACATTTTTAGCAATTTAATTTACTAGAAGCATTAAATATAATCTAATTGAATATATAAATGGGTAGAATAATTAGAGTATGGGTTTAATAGATTTCAAATATTATGTGTATAGATCTTTTTTCCTTTCTTTTTCGTCAATGCTTTTTTTTTTAGCAGATAGGTGATGGTTTTATGTATGATTTGTTTTTCTCATAAGATTTACAGATACATGAATCCGGTTTTATTTCATCATCTTAATGACATTTTCTGTCACTAAATTATCAAAAGTTGTTTCATAAATTAAAAACAATTAACCTTCTGAGAGCTTCAAACGCTTAATTTCACTTTGCAACCTGTTGTCTTTCCTCCTGACATGAAACCAATTTTGAGCATCTTGACAAATAGTTCTTCCAAAGGATTTTATTCTAAGGAAACGAACAATCGAATTTTTATTTAAGGATTATATTCCAAGGGAAGGAGCAGTAGTATCTTTCCAAAGGATAATAATCTAAGGGGAAAGGACCAATAGCATGTTTCAAAGGGTCCAAAAATAAGGAAAGAGTATTTATTCTGTAAACTTAAACGCGAATAGTATTTTATTTCTTCTGTACTTTGTGAACCACTCAAACGAAAAAAGTAGCTCCCATCTCTCGTAAGGAAATTATACACTATATTTTTTTTTCTGAGATTTAGAAGAGTGGTTGGCACGGTAGAGGCAATGGTCAGAACTGGTCGGCCGCGGTAGCCCGGTTGGAAAAATAACGGATTAGCAACCGGAAGGTTGCGAAATCGAATCCAACCAAAGATCTTCGTGTACAAAGGGGGCTGATGCACGTAAAATCTTCGCCTCAAATGTCCTCACGTTGGCGTGGTGTGGAAGTTTGGAGAGTGAGGTGCCAGCTCAGGTGTGAACTTCGTCATCTGACCGTGGTTCAAAATTACGTGGTGTTATCCTCGGATCTATCCCTTCGGGTTTGATTCCGGATTGTCTTTAGTAGCCCGTTGTATTGCTCCAGTGCGACGTTAATTAAAATACCTACATACCCACCTACAAGAACTGGTCAAGCACTATTTCCTTCAAGTAAATGTACGAATAAATAAAAAAAAGTTTACTGACACAAAAAATACGATAAAAGTAAATGTACGAAGAAATAAAGAAAAGTTTACTGACACAAAAAATAAATACACACTGATTTCTCATGCGTATCCAGGGTAAGTTAAGGTATCGAACCTGCAACTATGCAGGTTTCGTGGGCAGTGGGCAATCACACTGGACACAGTGGTCCCATTTAGAAGACTAAGTAGCAATGCGTCTCAGTTTTCAAGAAGCTGAACAACACACACTTAAAATGTAGGTGGGTAGTTGATTTCACTTCGCACTGGCTACAACACAACGGGCTATTGGGTTGGGTATTGGGTATTTCAATTAACGTCACACTGGAGCAACACAATGGGCTATTGGTGACGGTCCGGGATCAATCCCAAAGGGAAAGATCCGAGGATAACACTGACTGGGATTCAAAATTACGTGGTACTACCTACCGGAGAGGACAACACCTTTTAATTTTGAACCACGGTCAGATGACGAGGTCAATACCTGAGCTGTGGCACCCAACGCTCCTAACTTCTACACCATTCCAACGTGAGGACATTTGAGGCCACGACAGATTTAACATGCACCAATTAGTGAACCCCCTTTGTGCACGACGGTCTTTGGCTGGATTTGAACTCGCAACCCTCATGTTGCTAATCCGTTACTCTTTCCAACTGGACCACCAAAAAAATGTAAACAGAGTTACTTCCGCATCTGCAAAACTCCAGAACTTGATAAGCAATTCCAGCACGCAGACACAGCTCCGATGTCTGTGTCGCAGGACCAATTCCCTGCGGGGGTGTTGTCCCCTCCAACAACACCTCCTCCGGGGCCGCGGTGGCCCGGTTGGAAGAGTAACGGACTTGCAACCGAAGGGTTGTGAGTTCGAATCCAGCCAAACACCGTCGTGTACAAAGGGGGCTGGTGCACGTTAAATCTGTCGTGGCCTCAAATGTCCTCACGTTGGCGTGGTGTGGAAGTTTGGAGAGTGGGGTGCCAGCTCAGGTGTTGCCTCGTCATCTGACCGTGGTTCAAAATTACGTGGTGTTGTCCTCGGATCTTTCCCTTTGGGATTGATCCCGGACCGTCACCAATAGCCCATTGTGTTGCTCCAGTGTGACGTTAATTGAAATACCCCCCCCCAACAACACCTCCCCCGAGCGGCAAGATTACCACAATGCGCCACCCGAGTAATTGACTCATAAACGGAGACGGTGTCCGAAGGGCTAATCGATACGCGAATTTGAATCGTTTCTCCGCACTCTCGCGTTTCAATGAATCTGAATTCCGACGCCTGATGAACTCATCTCGGAGTGGAAGCGATTGCAGTTACCCCCGTCCTTTGTTTATTTTATTTCCGGGTCCCCAGATTCCGATCTCCAGCATCACAGGTTACAGCAGGGATACCGTCTTGTTAAGACCAGGGCCACATAGATTCACTGTGACTTATTAAAGGGCCGCCAAAACGCGAAACTATTATATATTATTTATTTTATTTATATTTATCTTATCTTCCGTGTCAGGGCAAAAGGGGATAAGTCTGACTTTTGATGGGACCAAAGGAGTTATTGCTTCAAAGAGGTTTATATTCATCTGAACGCTAATAAAAGATGTGAGATGTTTACTCACCCCTTTTCTTGAATCTTTACCCTCTCTTCTAGGGCAAAAAAGATCAAATTCCACGATGCCTTTCTTTTATCCATGCTTCTCATTCATTCTCCTTTCACTGAAACTTATCTATTCATTAACAAAATGACAAGTAATCAAACTTGTGTCGACTACAACTCGCAGGTTGCTAACGCAGTTGAGCCTCTCACTTCCAAGGAACTTCTGATAAAATTCGCTTCAGAGTCCACTGCATTTGTAGCCCGGTTGGTAATTAATTAACGTCGCACTGGAGCAACAGAACGGACTATTGGCGACGGTCCAGAATCAATCTCTAAGGCTATCAGGTTAAAGAAGCTGGAGATTAGGTAGGTATTTTAATTAACGTCGCACTGCAGCAACACAATGGGCTATTGGTGACGGTCCAGGATCAATCCCAAAGGGAAAGATCGAGGACAACACCACGTAATTTTGAACCACTGTCAGACGATGCGGCAACTGAGCTGGAACCCCACTCTCCAAACTTCCACACCACGCTGACGCCAGGACATTGGAGGCCACGATGGATTTAACGTGCACCAGCCCCCTTTGTACACGACGGTCTTTGATTGGTTCGTACTCGCAACCCTCCGGTTACTATTCCGTTGCTCTTCCATCCGGGCTACAGATTAGCAACCGGAGGGTAGCGAGATCGAAACTCGGTCCGGATAAAAGACGTCGGGGTGTGGAAGTTCGGAGAGGTGTTGACCTCGTCATCTAACCGTGTTTCAAGATGACGAGGTGCTTCAACAGGTCCTTGGGTCCTTCGGCATGGACGCGGTCGCCAATAACCCGTTGCGTTGCTCCAGTACGACGTTAATTCAACTACTTTCCAGCCATCCGTTTCATTTGCATCTCGTATTGTGTTCACTCTCGGGAAATCGACGAAAATTGACTTATGCCAGTCGAGCTACTTGGGACCGAAAGTTGGAACAAGTGGAATCAGATGTTTCACGACTTTTGTTATTGGTCTATTATAAGCTGAAGTGCACTTGGTACTAGACTGTGACTAAGCGTACGAGAAAACCGTTAAGTTGACGAGGGAGTAGCATCTCCTTTCTTTTACCTCCGATCCCAAGTTTTCGAACTTTTCGTAGCTCTTTTATTACCAGGTCGGTGTTCCAGAAATCGAAACTAGTTTTCTTACTTTTCCCGCGATTACGGGAGGTGAGATATAAGATGATTGTTTCCTATTCTCTAGCGATTCAGAAATACGTGGTATTGTCCTCGGATCTTTCCCATCGAGATAGATCCCGGACCGTCGTCAATAGCCCGTTGTGTTGCTCCAGTGCGACGTTAATTAAAATACCTACCTACCTGAAAGTTGCGATCTAAAAACCAGAAAGCTTAAATTCTCACTATTTATTGGTACAGCTTAAAAGCTTAAAAAATCGATACTATGGTCGATTTTTGTGATTCCTAGTGCTATTAGATGTATACACCTTACTAGGAATTACTAGGAATGCACTAGGAATAGCTGTACCTATAAAAAATAGGTACAGCTTTGATATAAAGACTTTTTCGTGGCAACGCTCTTTGTAGGAAGTTGTGGCAGCAAGCCTCGAGTTTATTTTAATCATTTATTTAAGTTTATATTATTTTATTAAGTTTATATTATATTATTTATTTAAGTTTTCTTTGCAAATCATTACCTTTTTTATTTTAGCATTCCTAAATAACTATTTTATTGGAATTAATGTGGATCTTTTATAACATTCATATTATATAGCATGGTGTTCCATTAGATTTAAAACTAATAAACTATTTAACTTGGACAAATTTCTACAGCAATGTTTCAGAAAAAGTAGATTTTCTCATTAAAGTAAATAGTTTCTTAGTAGTAGTAAGAATAATTAGATGTGCAGATTTTTTTAAAAATTATTTTCGTTAATTTTTTAATTACTTTCCGCTAAGCCTAAAACGGGGTTTTTAGAAATTCTTCCTCGGCGACATAAAAACAATGCGCCAAAAGCGTTACCATAAAAAGGTCTCTATATCAAAGCTGTACATATTTATTTATTACAAACCACACATTAAGGTGTATATACGTATATACACTAGAAATCATGAAAATAGACCATAAGATCGACTTTTTTTATTGCTTCAAAATATTTTCCTACTCCCTACTTTGAAATGATAACAAGATTCTGTAAATATTAGTAATATTTTTCTAGTTACAAGGATTTTTCATGTCGACATGTACAAACATGTTTCCAAAATTTTAAACTCAATTTCTGCAGAACTGCTTTTGCAATAGGATGCTTTGTTCATACGATAACACAACAATTAATTGATCTATTATAATTATTTTGTATCATTGTAATCTACGTATATAATACACTGGATTCTTTTATTCCTCAATCAGTTATTAGTTAAGAAATGCATTTTTAGTCGATTTTTAATCGTTAAAATTGATTTTTAATTGTAAAAATGGTGAAAAAAGTGTAAAAAACGTATTCAAAACATGAATAATATAAGGAATAATTTCAGACAGAAATGGTCTTCCTGAACAAATTAGAATTTGAGATAGCACGATTCAAAAAACATGCTAATTAACCAATTATATCTAAATTAGGTAATTAATTATTAACTTAACCTGATTTTTTCATACTGAAATGATTTAAGCATAAACCAATGACCTATTGTAAAAATAAAAATATATAATTATTAAAGTCAAAATTCAACAAAATTTCTAATGTATAAGTACATCTTAAAAATTATACTATATTATGATAGGGTTCGACTCTGGTCAGTTGGCATTTCAGTCACGTTGTTTTGGTAGTTAGGTATTTAATTAACGTCGCACTGGAGCAACACAACGGGCTATTGGCGACGGTCTGGAATCAAACCCGAAGGGAAAGATTCGAGAATTGGTTTCGATATTGTGGTTTAATGGCGAAAGGTCCGGAAAGATTCGGAAGGCTGCGGTAGCCCAGTTGGATGAGTAACGAATTAGAAACCAGAGGGTTGTGATTTCAAATCCAACCAAAGACCGTCGTGCACAAAGGGGGTTCACTCACTGGTGCATGTTAAATATGTCGTGGCCTCAAATGTCCTCACGCTGGCGTCGTGTGGGAGATTTTAGAGGGAGGTACGAGCTCTTGTGTTGACCTCGTCATCTGAGAGCGATTCAAAATTACGAGGTGTTATCCTCGGATCTTTCCCTCCTGGATTGATCTCTGACTGTCACTAATAGCCCGTTGTGTGCTCCAGTGCGACGTTAATTACCTACCTACCTGTAAGCTAAATAGAGGTAGGTAGATAGTTGAATACATTTACGTCGCACTCGGGTACTGGCGACAATCCGAGATCAATCAAGAAGGGAGGACAACACCTCATTTCTTGTAACCACGGTCAAACGAGGTCAACGCCTGAGCTGGCACCCCACTCTCTAAACTTCCACACCAAGCCAAGATGTTAATACAACTTACAAAAGCAGCTCTCTTATACCGCGAAAACTACATGTCTACAAACAGTATAATTCGCTACCCTTCAAAAGCATTACGAGGCTGAATAATTGAATTTCATATCGGGTTATCTTTCAAAATAATATTAGCTGCGGCAACTTTATTTTAGTTTTTAGTTTGCAGGACTCAATGTTCTCGCAAAACTATTCCTGATCCATCAAGCATTTTTTAATCTTTATAAATTAATCGATACTGACATGAGTGAAATATTAAAACTCAAATTGAATTTTGACAGTGCCTCGTGAATTCACTACTTTTAAAGGGATATATCGTCACGGTGACGTTAGAGTGAAGTTATTTTAAGGGATGCAATAAGGGATGTCAGCGTACTGACGAAGCCTGTTAATCTGTGTAAAAGTAACTCACAACTAGAGAGAAAATGACAAAGGAAAACGTTTTCCATCAGAAGATCTTCCTGTAAATTTACAATTACAGAGGTAGGTAGGTACTCTAATCAACGTCACTCTGGGGCAACACAACGGGCCACCGGTGGCGGTCCGGGATCGTTCCCAAAGGGAAAGATCCGAGAACACCTCGTCATTTTGAACCGCGCTCAGATGACGAGGTCAACACCTGAGCCGGCACCCCACTCTCCAAACTTCCACACCACGCCAATATGAGCACATTTGAGGCCACGGCAGATTTAAAATGCTCCAGACCCTATGTACACGACTGTCTTTGGTTGGATCGAGCTATGAACTCACAACCCCCCGGTTTCTAATCGGCGACTCTATCAACTGGGCTAAATCAGCCTCGACAAAAGGAAGGAAATATACACCCCTGAGCATTAAGTAAAGAACTACGTAGTAAAGATATTTCTCAATTCGATCCATCTGAATATTAGATCCGTTGCATGATAAAAAGTTTCCAGGGATTTTCACCAAATCGACTTCAGCTGCCAAAGATAATAATATTAAAGTTCCGGATTGAAGAATGAAAATCTTCATAGAAACGGAAAAGTTCTCCGAGCTAAGAAATGAAATTCGCTTCTGAAGAGATGTCCTAGAACATTTCTCATGTTCCTTCGTTGCTGGACCCCAGAAACTTTGAATCCCTACTGCGAAACCATAAGTATCAAACTGTAAAAAAAACAGACCATAACTGTAAAAAACAGACGGAGCATGTATTCACAGTTCATGTTATTTCTTCCGGTCTCGGTTTGAAGATCTGTCATATTGTTATGGGAAAAAGCACGAATTCTAATGTGGGATAACTTATTGATTGGTTGAAGTGATTATCCAGCATGATTACTAGTTATGAAGCACTAGTCTTGCGCTTCGATAGCCACTAGGTCAAAGTCGATTCGTAAGGATCTGTCAATTTCATCAGAAGGTGTCAATGACTTTTATTGATTTACGTAAAAGTTAAAATCGTTTGTGTTTTTCGTTGCAAAACGTTTCGAAATTCTTTCCTCTAACTTCGTACAGAAAGTTTTGAAAATACCTATATAACGATCCATTTGATTGGGAGTTGGTAATTGAATTAACGTCGTACTGTAGCGACACAATGGTCTACTGGAGACGGTCCGGGATCAATCTCGAAGGGAAAGATCTAACACCTCGTCATTTTGAACCGCGGTCAGATGACGAGATCTACACCTGGGATACATTTGAAGACCAAACTTGGATGCGAAAGCTTTTTCGATCATTAAGGCAGTGCATCGCATAAACAAATTTTTAAAAATAATTCGGATTAAAATTTATATCAAAAAGATATTACACCTACAAAGTTTAAATTTAGTCCTGTAATTAGGCTTCTGTCTTAATTAGAACGATTTTTTTAAATATCTGCTTCATAAGCAACTTCACACAAAAACAAATCATGTTCGGCAGATTTTCTTTTCTTTTAATGAGAAAGGAATTTTATTTCCCAATCAACAACTGGCTGGGATTTGAATGCAAATGAACTCCCGTCAAAAAAATGGCGCTGATTGGCGCAGATAATGAACAGGAGCTAAGTTGAGTTGTCTGCCGCCTTCTACAATGCTCCGGGCACCTATTCTTAATAATTCATCTCTTCGAATTATTCACGATTTGTTAACACCTCTGGTTTTTTTTCGTCTTTTTCCAACGTGGACAGAAAGGATTTGGAATAAAGAATTGGAAGAAAGTAGGAAAAAAATGGCGCTATCGCGGGCACAAAATCCACTATTAGCGCTTTTTTTTGTTGGCCCAAAATGACGATGTGGTGCACTAATTGCGTATAAAATGTATTATTTTTCCAAGCTTTCCGATAAGAAAAAACTTAATCCTTTATTTTACCAGTTTTTTCCTTCTTTTTCGTAAGTTGCATTATTGAAATCACTCGTGTGAAAAAATACTCCGAGTTATTTTTAGTTCTACACCTGGAATTTCCAAGCGCGAAATTGTCAGTTTTGTGGGGTTTATGAATTTTTTGGAAGTTTTGCGTGCTGTTTTTGTAATACACAAATAAAACAGCTCTTTCCGCAACGGTAGTATAGGTGAGGAAAGATAATTATAGTTTCGCAAAATATAAAATTGAAATATACATTCTAGAATAATAGAATTGTCTTCATATATTTGATTAAGTAAATCTAACGAATTTCTTAAGTCTGCAATTTTATAAAAACTGGAAGAAAAAAAATTCTTCAGAAAAAGCTTTCGCTTTTGTAATGACGTTTGAATATTTTTGTGTAACACAATTTTTGAAATCATGATCATTTTATTCTAATGCTTGATCCCTTACACGCATATTTCAATCTTTAAGTTTTTTACCTTTTCTTTTAAGGGGAACTGTGGATTCAAAATCGCCTAAATCGAACGATCAATTTATTATTTTGTTCTAAAAATGAATTGGTATCACAAATCTATGCATAGCAAAAATAATCTTTCAATTACGATATTTGTAAAGTTTCATTGACAACAAGGCAAATCTTAGATAAATATGGTAAATCTACTACTACAGAAACGCGTTTTTCACCTATTGATATTTTTGGCCTGATTGTGAATTGTCTCAGGGTAATAATTTTTCTTAATTTCCTTAAACTTCTTTTGGGTATTTTAATTAACGTCGCACTGGAGCAACACATCGGGCTATGGCGACGGTCCGGGATCAAACCTGAGGGTAAAGCACCGATGACAACACAATGTAATTTTGAATTAAAGTCAGATGACGAGGCAACACCTGAGCTGGCACCCCACTCTCCAAACTTCCACACCACGCCAACGTGAGGACATTTGAGGCCACGAGAGATTTAGCTTGCACCAGACCCCTTTGCACACGATGGTCTTTGGTTGGATTCGAACTCGCAAACCTCCTGTTGTTAATCCTTTGCTCTTCCAACCGGGCTACCACGGCCCAAACTGCTTTTCGGGATTCCTTTTATCTGTTGCATATATCTAAGTGCAAATGAGAAGTACATCGTCTTTCCTAGTTTTAAAAAGTTCGTTTAAAATGAGCCGAAGCTTTTTTGCAAAACTTTAGCTGTTTTGGTTCCAATCTTTCTAGCTTTACAATTGAGTGATGCATTTTCCAAATGGGGAATTAATTTTATTTATATGTATACAAATTATTATGTAAATTGAAGTAATGACAATACAAGGAAAATGCACGTTTGTGATAGACAAAATCATTGTTGAATTTGCGAAACACTTTCGAACTTTTCTTACCAAACAAAATTGTATTTAATATTTTATCTACGCTAAAACACAGTTTTGTATTACAGTTCAAGGAATTTCTTTTCCCTTGTATGTCATTTATCCTCACTAAATCATTTACATACTTAAAGACTTCTTAATCTTAACAGTCGACTCGATAAGAAAAGTTTGGATTCTTATTTAACTTTTTGGAAGATGTTGTGGTCTTGATAATTGCCGGGGCTCATTCAAAAATGCTAATTTCAGTGGACAGTAATTACGTTTATTTACATTGATTGCTGTACTATCCTAAGTACAAAGAAAGAGTTGTACTGTCCAAGAACACAAAAGAGTTGTACTATGCTAAGTATTCAAAGAATGGTTCCTGGAACGGAAAACTGGTGATATTGTCTTATCGCGTCAACGAGATAAGGCACAAACTGAGAAGTTGGCAACGACGTTCGCCAAGTACATGAAAAGTTACGGTAAGTAATGAGTAGCGCCAACAACTGGCACGCAGATACGCATGGCGGGAACAATAATGAAAACAAAATTAAGAAACTAAAATTCCTTTCCAAGTTTCATAATATATCAATCACTGTCCCAATGTTTGATTAACAATAAAAGCATTGTTAATATGTTACGGATTAATCTATAGATGCATTTAAGCCCTGATAAGCATGTAACTAATTCTCTTTTGATTCAGATAAATTCGATTCTCATATATTTTTTTGCAAAATGTATTCAATTTTAAATATCGACACTATGACACCAAAATATTTAATTTTGCTCTTTTACTTATGCAGAATATGAATATCACATAATGTGAGATAAGTTTTGCAGTTTATATAAGTAAAACGTACAACTATAAAGAATACTAAAGTTAAAAAACACATAAAAAACCCTGTTGTACAAAGCTAGAATTTCAGAAATGATAATTTTATATTGGTTGTATATCAATCATGGTTATATATCAATCATATTATAACATATTACACACAGAATAGCTAGAAATGCATTTTACTGCGATTGGTGAAAACTTTAATATAACTCCTTCCATACGATGGTACCAATGTTGGCCACCTTTTTCTATTTAGAATGAATAAGTCAGAACGCTTTTTAAGTTTGTTGGTTGGGCTTATGGCGCGAGGGCCATATTTGTCCAAACTGCGCTAAACAACGTAGAAATTGCACCAACAAAAACGATCATGTGTCAGTATAAAATCCATTTTGGCATGTCAGGCCAAAAAACACAGCTGCTTGTAATTAATTAACATGCCAAATCAATTCCGTGCTGTTTTAAAAACCGAAAGTGATGCTACTGAATAGTGAATAATTTTTATTTTCTAAATTTGGGATAAATATTAGTATGCATCACGGAATTATATTCTAATATTTTGAAACAGGAAAATTTTCATCCAATTTTTTTATCTTCGTTTTTATTCAAACGTCGAATGGAATGTCATTTTAATCTATTATACATTCTTTCATAACTTTTATGCTAAAATATTCGGCAAACAAAATATATTCGATAATTTTTGACGACATCGTTGAATGTTATGATACAATTTTTGTATGGTTGCTACATAAAAAATTTTTAATTCGAAGATGATTTCTCTGATCATTCTAACATTTTGACTTAAATCTGGTAGCCGTTTTACATTGCTCACAATACTTTGCTTTAGTTACATTGAAGGAGTTTCAGCATCGTTTGTTATGTACTGAGAATATCGGAATTTAGATAAAATATCGGATTTAGAGCGTATAATTTTCTAGCTTATCCTTGTCAATTTACAATACTGAAATTTTAAGTTTGTCACAAAAGAGCACTTAAAGCAAATGCACGCCTAACTGAATTGACGAAAAACCTCTCGTAGCGACTAGCCAAATTTTCGATATGTCTACGGGCGCTGGGTTATGGATTGCAGTTGCTAAAACGGTTGCCTGAGGCATTATACACCAAGACTCGTTGAAAACCATCTAGTGGATGTAAAAGACGTTGAATTATATCTTGTTGGAAATTCCATTATGTCAAATGAAAATGGGTTTTTACTTTTTTATTTGGATAATCTGTCTAAATATCCTTTGTGCTTCTTTTTATAAAAAAATGGCGTGGGTTGTGAACAGGAACACAACCGTAATCACTTAAGGCGAGAATCCGTCTGTGTTAATAGAGGAAGGGTAAGATATAAATTAATAGTCTTGGTATTTACAGATGAAAGTGTGATTTTATTTACCAAATGACAGATGATACGAGAAGTAATATTCATGTAACATAGTACTTAAATTAAGGTTTCTTACAAAGGTTAAATCCATTCACGTATTGCCCAGATTTATGAGTTGGTTGTTTTGGAGTTTTATGGCGTAAGGGCCATATTTGGTCAATTTTGCTTGGCCATATTTGACCAAGCTGTGCCAAACACGAGACGGGGCCGTCGTGACTCAGTGAGTTTGCCCAATGCGTCAACAACCTTCGAATTGTAGGCTGCGCAGGTTATATTCCTGTGAGGCGAATATAACCTGCTCCTAAAGGTCCCATTTGTGAGCATGTTAGGAGAAGGTTGCCGTACGCAAAAGCATCAATGGCGATCACCATGGATGTTTTCCCCGTGCCAACTGCTAATCAATGCTGTCGCATTCAACACCGCACGATGAACTTAGAACCAGAATTTGCGCTACAGATACCAGTTGCGGAAGGGATTTGCTTACATTACCACCAGTCCTCTGTTGTTGTCATGGTGGGGAAGTTTGGAGAGTCGGGTGCCAGCTCAGATGTTGTTCTCGTCATCAGACCGAGGTTTCAAATTAGGAGACGTTGTCCTTGGATCTTTCCCATCGGGACTGATCGCGGACCGTCATCAATAGCTCGTTGTGTTGCTGCAGTGCGACGTTAGTTAACTACCTACCTGTTGTCGACTATTTTCTCGCTGTAAAGCTGTTCTTGAGAATAGTAATCGATGGTTTGAAGAGCAGCTACTATTGCCGGGCAGGTGAATACATGATAAGCAGTGAGTTCTAAGTTCAGATCGTTGTTACAATGTCTGTATGCTGAAATCACTGATAAGTGTAATGAGTACGTTGGTGTCTGGAATCATATTGGTACGAACATTTATTACTTGGTCAATTATACCATAGTTTACTTCATAACGCAAGCGCCTTTTTTGCATGAATAGCAATCTTGGCAAGATTAATTTTAGGATCCATTGGTGGCACTCCGTGGGTTTTTAGAGGATAGGCAAATCCCTTTGACTTGGTAGGTAGTTAATTAACTTCGCACTGGAGCAGCACAGCGGGCTATTGGCGACTGTCCGAGATCAATCCCCAAGGGAAAGATCCAGGGCAACACGACGTAATTTTGAACCACCACGGTCATATGTCGAAGTCAACACCTGAGCTGGCAGCCCAAACTTCCACACCACGCCAAAGCAATGACATTAGAGGCCACGGCAGATGTAACATGCACCAACCCCTTTATACACGACGGTCTTTGGCTGGACCTAGTTTCGAACTCGAAACCCTTCGTTTGCTAATCCGTTGCTCTTCCAACCGGGCTACCGCGGCCACCCTTTGACTTGGACAAAGCCGGTATCTTATTAACATTTAATGATTGGCGACAAATGCTGCCCCATTGAAACGATTGTATCTTGATTTGGAAATTGTTTTGACAAAACGAGCTGTTTTATTATAACTGGCTTCAAATCTCTCTTAAACCAAAGCGATCACAAACATTACAAACGTGACCGAACTCATTCTCGGCGCGTGTCCGATTCGTAATGGACCTCGGCCACTGCTATCCCTTTACAAACTCTTCAGAACGAACTCCGACAATAATACTGTCGGTTCTCATTTATCCTTTAACCCTTCACGTGGTTTCGACAAGATATCATCCCGTCCATCAATATCTGACAAATTCTGATAATCAAGATATTGACTGTTCTTTTATGATGACCAGATCAGATCTAGTCAGTTTTTTGTTTCAGTCTCTGGTCAGTCAGATGACGAGCTCAGACCTGAACTGGGACCCCACTCTCCAAACTTCCACACCACGCCAACCTGTTTTAAAAGTGATTTTTTTTTATATTTTACATGTAAAAAAATCCACTAAAATATAAAACTGCCATCGTTTTTGAAAATAAGATACATTCCTGAAATAAATGGCTTCAATTTGGTGCCAAAATTACTAAATTTGAACTATTAGTTCTCAAGTCAGGTTCAGTTATAGATTGGCAAATCCAAAATGGACGCCATTTTGTAAAATCGACCCATTTTTAAATTCCTGTTTCTCAGCTAATATTGGACAAAATGTATAAATAATTGAGATCTATGGGTTTCACAGTTATGTCTATCTATGGTAAAAATTTGAAAGAAGTCCATGACTATGGTGCGACACCCACCAGGAGTCCTCATATGGAATGACCCAATAGTGACCCATTTGAATGAAAAGCAATATGGGAGAGCGTGGTTCCTAACCATGTTACTTTTGTGTTATCCTTAATCCTCCAAGTGGTTTCGACGAGATATCTCGTCCATCAAGACTGGCCAATTTTGATAATGACGACATGTCTCGTCATCAAAATATTGACAATTTTTTATGACGAGATCAGATCTGGTCAGTTTTTCTAATGAGGAGTATTTTGTCCATCGTGATCTGGTCAGTTTTTCTAATGATTATTGTTTTGTCCATCGTGATCTGGTCAGTTTTTCTAATGAGGAGTATTTTGTCCATCGTGATCTGGTCAGTTTTTCTAATGATTATTGTTTTGTCCATCGTGATCTGGTCAGTTTTTCTAATGAGGAGTGTTTTGTCCATCGTGATTTGGTCAGTTTTTCTAGTGAGGAGTGTTTTGTCCATCGTGATCTGGTCAGTTTTTCTAATGAGGAGTATTTTGTCCATCGTGATCTGGTCAGTTTTTCTAATGAGGAGTATTTTGTCCATCGTGATCTGGTCAGTTTTTCTAATGAGGAGTATTTTGTCCATCGTGATCTGGTCAGTTTTTCTAATGATTATTGTTTTGTCCATCGTGATCTGGTCAGTTTTTCTAGTGAGGAGTGTTTTGTCCATCATGATCTGGTCAGTTTTTCTAATGAGGAGTATTTTGTCCATCGTGATCTGGTCAGTTTTTCTAATGAGGAGTATTTTGTCCATCGTGATCTGGTCAGTTTTTCTAATGATTATTGCTTTGTCCATCGTGATCTGGTCAGTTTTTCTAATGAGGAGTATTTTGTCCATCGTGATCTGGTCAGTTTTTCTAATGATTATTGCTTTGTCCATCGTGATCTGGTCAGTTTTTCTAATGAGGAGTATTTTGTCCATCGTGATCTGGTCAGTTTTTCTAATGAGGAGTGTTTTGTCCATCGTGATCTGGTCAGTTTTTCTAATGAGGAGTGTTTTGTCCATCGTGATCTGGTCAGTTTTTCTAGTGAGGAGTGTTTTGTCCATCGTGATCTGGTCAGTTTTTCTAATGAGGAGTATTTTGTCCATCGTGATCTGGTCAGTTTTTCTAGTGAGGAGTGTTTTGTCCATCGTGATCTGGTCAGTTTTTCTAATGAGGAGTATTTTGTCCATCGTGATCTGGTCAGTTTTTCTAGTGAGGAGTGTTTTGTCCATCGTGATCTGGTCAGTTTTTCTAATGAGGAGTGTTTTGTCCATCGTGATCTGGTCAGTTTTTCTAGTGAGGAGTGTTTTGTCCATCGTGATCTGGTCAGTTTTTCTAATGAGGAGTATTTTGTCCATCATGATCTGGTCAGTTTTTCTGATGAGGAGTATTTTGTCATTATGATCTGCTCAGTTTTTCTAATGAGTATTTTGTCCATCGTGATCTTGTCAGTCTTGCTAATGACAAGATACCACGTCGAGACAACTACAAGGAGGGTTAATGTTTCAAAATTATCACACTCTAAGATAATATCCATCAGTTCATATGGTGGCGCACTCGAGGTAGGTAGGTATTTCAATTAACGTTGCACTGCAGAAACGCAACGGGCTTTTGGCGGTTCACTCGAAGTACTCGCGCTGATGTTGACTCTTTATTGCTCTCTATACAACCTGCATCGTTCGGCATTCATCAATATGGGCTTTTATGTTTCCTTTAGATTTTTTAATCCCAATTATATAAGTTTCTTACATTTCTGTGGGGGCCGCGGTAACCCGGTTGGAAGAGTAACGGACTAGCAACCGGAGGGTTGCGAGTTCGAATCCAACCGAAGACCGTCGTGTACAAAGGGGACTGGTGCACTTTAAATCCGTCGTGGCTTCAAATGTCCTCACGTTGGCGTTGTGTGGAAGGTTGGAGAGTGGGGTGCCAGCTCAGGTGTTGCCTCGTCATCTGACCGTGGTTCAAAATTACGTGTTGTCCTGGAATCTTTCCCTTCGGGATTGATCCCGGACCGTCACCAATAGCCGTTGTGTCACCAATAGACGTTAATTGAAATACCCCCCTACTGCCCAAACGCCACGAGGTGACGCCATTTTCAGTGTTGACGCGCAAGCTCCCCCTCTCAGCATTCTACACCCCCTACCCACCATTTTAGATACGGATATAAGCCCTTATCCAAAACATGACGTACTACGTCAAAGAAGTTCGATAAATATAATTACAAAACATCGTGAAACAAAGCAGACTAGTAAGGCCAAAAGCGTAAGCGATAATACGCATAAGGCTTAGAGCAGAAAATCATTTAGTGGCATTTTTTCGGAGACACTAAATGCTTGTTTTCAGGCTGATGAAAAACGCATTTTCAGATTGTAATATGTTTAAAAGAAACTCAACACTAGAAAAATACTTATAATTCATATTTTTTGGTTGTAGTTAAATAACTAATCTAGTAGTTATTCTTTAAACAAGGTACAGTAGAAAATTCGATTTGTCAGTTAATAGGTTTCTACTCTAGGCAGACGATATGTAATTTAAAATTCCATGTCCGATAACCTTTTTTCGTTTTAAATTTTAGTTAGATAATTAGAGCATACGCTGAATTTATGTGAGACTTAAATTTTTGTATTGTAAAATTGTTCGTGACTTTTTCCATTTAAGGGAATCCGATTTGTTTCATTTTAAGATTGATGTCTTTTTAACGCATTTTATAAATAACCTTTTTAATAATAATAATAACCTTTTTTTAATAATAATAACCTGATAACCTTTTTTGTTTTAATTTTTAGTTAGATAATTAGAGTATACGCTGAGTTTTTGTGAGACTTACATTTGTGTATTGTTAAAATTATTCGTGACTTTTCCATTTAGGGGAATCCGATTTGTTTCATTTTAAGATTGATGTCTTTTTTAACGCATTTTGTAAAGTACATTTGATTGAAAATGAATAAACAACATTTTAAGCATTCGGAGTTTGCAGAAATAATTGTATTGCGCGTTTATACAAAAAAATGTTTTCATGTCCCATTTTTCTCCTAGTGGCAATTGTAAAATAGGGCCGGCACTCAGCGCTTTGTGGCAGAAAAGTGAAACTTGCGCATAACAAAGAAATTTTGAAATTCGGCCAACCGCTACTGGAAGTTTTTCACCGATTCAGTCAGCCTTGGCTTATATGAACCTATGTATTACAATTTCTATTTCAACATTTATTTATCGTTTTTTTATTCCTCGAAATTGGTACTCAGGTATCTAATTAACGTCGCACTGGAGCACACCCCACTCTCCAAACTTCCACACCACGCCAACCTGAGGACATTTGAGACCACGGCAGTTTTAACGTGCACCAGCCCCCCTGTACACGACGGTCTTTGGATGTATCCCTGACCGTCGCCAATATACCGTTGTATTGCTCCAGAGTGCGACGTTAATTAAATACCTAACTTCGAAATTGGTAATACGCCCGCAATGTAGCTCTAATGCGAAGTTGATTATCTACCTTCATTCTCGAGATTGGCGACTGTTAGTCTTAATAAAAAAAATTTTCATCGCCAATTGATACAGAGCCAAATACGGTAAACATGAAGTTGATTTCAATAGTCGCCATTGAAAAAGCGATAAGAGAAAAGGTTCTCCAAAACATGCGATGTATTTTCTTTAAATACTTAAGGCAGTCTACTGAAGCTTCATGTTTCCACATTTTTCTACTTTTACTTTTTAAATTAAATCCACTTTCAATACAGATACTAGAAACATAACTTTTGGTCCTACAAACTTCCTATTCGTACAATCCTACATTCTTAACTTGAAATGAAGTAATTGCAAATCCTAACTAAAACCAATACTTTTCTGTTTGTTCATCGCGAAAACACATCCAACGCAGTTGCTTTTCTTTTTATCATGTTTTTGCTCCACAAAAAGCGGATTGTCTTACCTCAATGAGCAGCCATTCCCAAAATCGAAATACTTCGTGCACTTTGTGCTTTTATCTTAATCTATAAGCAGTTATTTATGTACCCAAAGTAAACAATCAGTAAAGATCGCGTGTGACACGATACGAGCTCTTACTTTAAAGAGTAAAGTATTTATAACTGTTATTTCAAGATGGATACATTAAAGATTGCGGTTTCTGTCGTAAACTTCGAAGGTAATCGATCGACCACGAGCCATTTGTTCCAGACTTTTGTTTCAACAAAGATCTTTTCCTTCTTGGTGCATTTCGAAGGGTTGAAAATCTAGCCTATAACTTTATTTTTTTGCAGATCGATGCTTGGTTTCTCGAAAATGGGAACGCCAAAAACCATTCGGTCTCCAAGCGAGAGTTCTTTTAAAATACTGAGTGTCTTTTCTCTACTCCATATGCCTTAAAAGCATTTTTTGTCTGTTGGAGTCTGTTTTCTGTGCCAATGGATTCTAGTATAAATTTAAATACAAAAATAAGATCAACGAAATCTGGGATGCCAGATTTCACTTTACGCTTTGTTCGGTTTCTTCAATTCTATTTACACATGGAACAAAATTCCGATGCATCTTATTTCGCGAACAAATATTACGTTTGGCATGTTTTGTTCCATAAAACACTTTTATTCGTTGACAACAAAAACTTAATTACTTCCGTATCCTTGTTTTTTCTGGGATCTTTCCTTTCGGGATTGATCTCAGACCGTATCCAATAGCCCGCTGTGTTGCACCAGTGTGACGCTAATTCAATTACCAATTACACCTTATTTTTTCATGCGAATAAATGGAATAAAAACAATCCGTACACAGAGGGTCCAATTAGAGGGATTGTCAGTATGAACAAATCAGATGAAAAGTGAAGAAGTGGAAGTAAACTTCCACTTGCCGGGCCGCAGTAGCCCAGTTGGAAGAGCAACGGATTAGCAACCGGAGGGTTGCGATTTCGAAACTAGCTCAAACCAAAGACGTACGTGTGGGTTGGTGCATGTTAAATCTGACCTGGCCTTAAAAGTACTCACGTTAGCGTGGTGTGGAAGTTTGGATAGTCAGGTGCCAGTTTAGGTATTGTTTTCATCATTTAACCATGATTCAAAATGACGAACCGTTGTCTTTGGATCTTTCCCTTCGGAATTCATCCCGGACCGTCTCCAGTGTGTTGCTCCAGTGCGACGGTAATTAACTATCTACCTACTTCCACTACCCAAATGATACATATCGGGGTTATCTTAAATGCAGTTTAATGTCGTCTTGGTGACGTTTGATGTTAGTGTTGACCAATCACCTATTATATATCAATACGGAATTTTTATCGACGTAGTACTCAAATCGTATTCAAAAACAAGCCATGTGACGTCACGTATGCAATATGTAAGGAAACACTGTGTTTCCTCATAGAAACACAACTGCTCCCTACATTTAGCTTGACAAAAATGTCTAACGGTTTCTACAGTGTTTATGGACTATAATTGTCTCACGAGGTTTATTCTCCTTCATAGGGATCAGTGAAGGATCACCCACTAGACGCAAGTCCATGCTATTTTCTACAGGAGGGTGTTTCATGAACATGTATCAATGTTTTTCATATTTATTTTTGAAAATGCCATACATAAAATTAAAATAGTGAATTCATTTTTTTCTTTTTATCAGATTGAGAATTCACTTTCAAGATAAAAAAAATTTAATATCGCAAGTGAATTCTCAATCTGCCATAGAAAATAGGACATCTCGTCATTTTGAACTCCGGTCGGATGACGAGGTCAGCACCTGTCCGGAAACCCCACTCTCCAAACTTCCATACCACGCCAACGTGAGGACATTTGAGGCCACGACAGATTTAACCTGCACTAGCCCCCACGCACACGACGGTCTTTGTTTGGATCTAGTTCCGGACTCGCAACCCTCCTGTTGCTAATACGCGACTCAACCATGGGCTACCATGGCCCTCACCTTGAAAGGACAATTATCAAATGACAGAAATCAAGACATATCTCAATCATGTAATAGAGTTAGGCAAAACACTCCTGACTTGAAATTCGCTGTACTGTCATCCCGAACGAATGATATTCCTGACCAAACCTAATCAACCCCATCTGAATTTTCTTCTACAGTCTCAGGCGATCCTAAGTGGAACTATAAATAGACATTTTTTTTCGCTCCACACCTAATCCTTTTTGCCTTCGGAATTGCCTAAATTCTCTGCAGCTTCACGGGCCTTAACTAGATCAAAAATATGGCATTCCAGAGCGTTTAACGAAATTTGCCGCCTAACAGCGCTCCTAATTGACACTCAGCCTTCCTCTCCCCGGCCTAACAAAATTAAGAAATTATGATAGACAATCCGAAAGGGCTTTCGTCCTCCTTTCATAACTCGATCAGCATTAATTAGACTCGCAGCTTGTATTGCATTGATCAGATAAGCGAGAGTCATTTCTTGCACAGCCCCTTCCGTCAATTACCGGGGCCCCGTAGCGTTCTTCTTTGCCTCGAATCACTTACAGCCGTTTCATCCGATTCACGCTTTTAAGGGCAATTCGATTCTGTCGAATTAATAAGCTGCCTTCGAAGGGAGATGAGTGATTCTTTTTTCTTGTTGCTGTAGAATGTTTGGCCATGCTGAGTCAGACACGAGACATACAATATCAAGTAATACACAAACAAACACAATGAAAGTTTTACTGTCACAGAAGAGAGAAATACACCCAGGGAGGAATGCACCTGACAGGAATCGAACCTGCACCGCCTACAACTCGAAGGCTGCTAGCGCAGTGGGCATACCCACTGAACCACGACGGCCCAAAAAAATTATTTTCTCTATAGAAAAATCTACAGAATTCTATAGAATTATTTTTTTTCTATAGAAACAAAATTTCTTTTCTCTATAGAAGAACCTACAGAATTCTATAGAACTTTTTCTATGGAAACAAAATTTCTTTTCTCTATAGAAAAATCTACAGAATTCTATAGAACTTTTTCTATAGAAACAAAATTTCTTTTCTCTATAGAAAAATCTACAGAATTCTATAGAACTTTTTTCTATAGAAACAAAATTTCATTTTTCTATAGAAAAATCTACAGAATTCTGCAGAATTTTTTCTATAAAAAAATCTACAGAATTCTGCAGAATTTTTTCTATAGAAACAAAACTTCTTTTCTCTATAGAAAAATCTACAGAATTTTACAGAATTTTTTCCTATAGAAACAAAATTTCTTTTCTCTATAGAAAAATCTGCAGAATTCTATAGAATGTTTTTCTACAGAAACAAAATTTCTTTTCTCTATAGAAAAATCTACAGAATTTTACAGAATTTTTTCCTATAGAAACAAAATTTCTTTTCTCTATAGAAAAATCTGCAGAATTCTATAGAATTTTTTCCTATAGAAACAAAATTTCTTTTCTCTATAGAAAAATCTACATAATTTTACAGAATTTTTTCCTATAGAAACAAAATTCTTTTCTCTATAGAAAAATCTACAGAATTTTACAGAATTTTTTCCTATAGAAACAAAATTTCTTTTCTCTATAGAAAAATCTACAGAATTTTACAGAACTTTTTCCTATAGAAACAAAATTTCTTTTCTCTATAGAAAAATCTACAGAATTTTACAGAATTTTTTCCTATAGAAACAAAATTTCTTTTCTCTATAGAAAAATCTGCAGAATTCTGTAGAATTTTTTCCTATAGAAACAAAAATTTTTTCTCTATAGAAAAATCTACAGAATTCTATAGAACTTTTTTCTATAGAAACAAAATTTCTTTTCTCTATAGAAAAATCTACAGCAAATTCTGTAGAATTTTTTCTATACAAACGAAATTTTGTTTGTCCTATAACCCTTTAAAGAAGATATATATCTCTGCATATGATTTCCCTATAAAATCCTATATAAAAAAAGGTTAAATAACCACCAGAAGTGCTCCCGAGCTTGTCCTATTGATGGACTTATCAGTTCCTCCTGGGATCTTTATCAACTCTCCAAGTGATTCCGCCGAGATATCTCGTCCATCAAGATCTGACCAATTTTGATAATGACAAGATACCTCGTCATCAAGAACGCCGATAGAATTCCAAACGATGAAGGCATTGCCGTTTATCAATGGCGACGAGATCAAGATCTGGTCCGCTTCCTTCTATTGACGAGATACTCGTCCATCAAGATCTGGTCCGTTTCCTTCTATTGACGAGATATCTCGTCCATCAAGATCTGATCACTTTTGCTAATGACGAGGTAACTTGTCAAGACAATCACCAATGAGAAATGAAAAGCACAATAAATTAATTGCTGTGGACTTTTTTAAGAAAATCACCGCTCTGGTATTGCAACCCCTTTCGCAGAGGGGGGTTACCCATTGAAACTAACTTTCCATATTAAATTTTGTGCAACTAAACAAAGATGAAAAAAGCAACATAATAAAGCTTATGTATAAAGATTAAATCACTGCTGTCATTTATTCTCCCGCCATCCGATTCGGCACTAGGCCCCGACATCCGTTGTTATTACTAACTCCTAGTGGTTTATAAGATTTGGTAGGTAGGTGAGTTGTTCAATTAACGTTGAACTGGATCAACACAACGGACTATTGACAACCTCATTTTAAATCCCGGTCAGATGACGAGGTCAACATCCGAGCTGTAACCCCACTCTCCAAACTTCCACACCACGTCTACGTGAGGACATTTGAGGTAACGACGGATTTAACGTGCATTATCCTCCACATACCCAACGGAATTTGGTTGGACCTAGTTTCGAACTCGTAACCCTCCGATTACTAATCCGTTACTCTTGTAACTGGAATACTGCGGCAGCCCTAATTAGTTTTGATCCATTGCCAGAGCCAAAATAATTAACAACAATAATTTAAAATATTAATAATAATGTATACCATTTTTGTCAGGAAAAACTTAGCAAAAGCGCGCACTATCATATTACATAAAAATGCAGATTCACAAAAATATTTTTTACACCTTAAAAACCTCAATACACGCAATTTTCGCATGGATAATTTTCAGCCTAAATTTTTCAGGAATACATGTGCTGTTTTGAGCATGAACAGCGTTTGCTGAATATCTATTGCCATCTTTAGTTAGATAAAAAGCGAATGCCTTTAAGAAATAATTTTCTCGCCCTCTTTCAGGCAGGCGGTCATTTTTGTGCAAGTGATAAATATGGAACTGGTCTTAATAAGTAACAATAATTAGAGCAGCCGCTTGTGCTAATTACGATGTAATTGCATTATTCTTGTACAAGTCCAGAAATCTGTCTAGAAAGCGAGGAACTTCTTTAACGAATACGCGTTTTTTGAGAGCGTTTCGCGCACAGACAGTTTTAATCCCTGCATTTGAATACTCGAAATAATATTTAGTGCTTTCGAGTGTTTTTTTATCTGCATGCAATTAGCTCTTCGGATCCGAGTTTTGTTCCGAGACCCTTTGCGTGCTGTGTTTTTCATCTGATTAAGAGAGTTTACTAAAAACAATTATCGCAAGCCAAATTGAATCATCGCATAGTTCCTGGTGCTTACTAATTAAGGATGCGCATGCAGTGGCATTTTCTGCCGAACTAAATGTAGCTGGCGCTAGTGTTTCTGCGACGATACGCGTTTCCTGTACGTATTCCGAACGTGATGTCATTTGGTTTGTTCTTCGAATACGACTTCAGCACTTCGCCCAATAATAATTCCAAAGAACGAATTCCGAATCGAGGTACGATAGTTGATTGGACAACGTCAATTGGATTTTACACCAAACGTCCCCAAAATAGCGATAAACTACATTTTGTGGTATTCCCTATATGTATCACGCGAGAGGATTTGGTAGTAAAATAGTTTTCACAGGCCTTCTGGTTTGTTTACACTGAAAATTTCTCATACCACCATAGAGGAAATGCAAAGTTGAGTGATCAACCTTTTAATGTGACCAGAATCGTGAGACCAAAACTAGTAGTAAAGTGATCCTTATACTACTTTCATCTGCCGCCGGGGGAAACGAACATTCATCACCTCATTGGTCCAGAGGAAGGGAGAAGCTCATTCACTGAATCATTATCTGATTGGTCCCCATGACATAGTAGTAGACTTTGACACCATTTTTGTCGCCATCCTATAAAAATGTTATATCGCCAAAAGAGGCGAATCTGTACCAAATCTGCAAACCGACTCAATTTTTCACAGTATTCTGTACACAGTATTTTCACACTCTGCACAATATTCTGAACGTGACGTCAGTTGACTTGTTTTTTTTTAATAAAATTTCAGCATTTCGCCAATAAAAATTCCTATGTATATAATCCTTGGTAATATTCAATTCAGAGTTAACGTGCACATTAACGGCTTTCGAGCTTTAATGGTAACATATACATTGGAATCAAAAAGAAAGAGAAACAAATAAGCAAAGATATAATCTTCCACTACCACCCTGGGAAGGAGGAATAGTAGCTTCTTCTGTAGTTTTCGTATAAACAGACACAGAAGATCTATACTAAATGTCGTGCTAAGGTAGATAGGTTGAAAGAGTAGCGCATTAACAACCAGAGAGATACGAGTTCGAAACTCGGTTCAACCAAAGACCGTCTTGCATGTTAAATCTGTCGTGGATCCAAATGTCCTCATGTTGACGTGGTGTGAAAGTTTGGACAGTGGGGTGCCAGCTCGGATGTTGTCCTCCTCATCTGACCGTGGTCCAAAATTACGCGATGTTGTCCTCGTCATCTGACCATGGGTCAAAAGTACGAGGTGTTTTCCTCGTATCTTTCCCTTTCCGATGGATCCTGGACCGTCGCCAATAGCCCTTTGTGTTTCTCTTCTCCAGTGCGAAGTTAATTCAACTACCTACCTACTTGCATTACATGTAAAACTGTCAAGTCTCTGAATATATCAGGATCTTCCTCAAAACTGTAGGTTGGTAGTTAACGTCACACTGGAGCGACACAACGGACTAGTGGCGACGGTCCGGGATCAATCCCCAATCCGAGGACAACACTCCTTCATTTTGAACCACGGTCAGATGAAGAGGCAACACCCCACTCTCCAAACTTTCACACCACGTCAACATTTGGATCCACGACAGATTTAACATGCCCTCGCGTACACGACGGTCTTTGGTTGGACCTAGTTTCGAACTCGCAACCTTCCGATTGCTAATCCGTTATTTTAAAAACCGAGCAACCGCGGCTCCTCGAAACTGCAGGAAAAGAAACGGGACAGCTATATATTTCCCATCCTTAACTTCAGAAAACACCGAATCTTGGTACATATTCAAAGGAAGCCATATGTCTGTGAAGCCACGCGTATAAAAAAATGCCATTCCCTATCGGATACTACAAGACATATCACGCGATTCCGTGTAATTGCGTCAATAATTTCCCTGTCTAATCCATGGAGAATGTTGTAATAATAATGTCAAGCAGGCTACGGCTTATTTTACCATCTTACCAGGATGATCACTTACCAAATAAGTAAGTGTCGTGACTGCGTACAACAATTTTATCCCCCACAAACAGCGCATAATCAGGACGTTACGCATGTGTCTTATCTCAGGTGGAAGAAGTATTTGTCGTTGTCGTCCATTATGCAAACGTTCGTGCAAGGGGGTGACTTAGAAGCGGAAATAAATTAACTTTACGTCCGGTCATCGAAGTGTTGGTAATAAACGGAATCAAGTCATTCAGAAAATTGCTTTTTTTCAGTGGCAGCGTCTCGGATCTGAGGCGTAATATTCATAAAAATGCAAAATGTGGCGTGTTAGAGTAGGGGATAAAGAACCCAGACGAGGGCAATCGAATTTTGTCGAGCAAACGACTTTTTGATCCATTTTTATAGCCTCGAGCCCCGACTATTTAGTGCGGGTTAACCCAGTTGCTTTCGTTTCTGGAATAAAGATTTCGGATGTAAAATTCGCGCGAGAAAAATCTTAAATGGGTAAAGTTCGGGACGTAAAATTAGGTTGCGGTTTCGTGGAATGAAAAATTCGAGGGAAATTTCTTCCCAAGAACGGTTTTTGCGTTCGTTAAAATACTTTTTTTCGACGCGCAGTTCGGAATCATCAACAGAATTAATTGGCTGAGAGGATTAATAATTTCGTAATCTTGAATCAGAACAGTTGAGGTTTTTTCTCCCCAGTCGTTTTCTTTGGGTTAAATATCTAATAATTGATTTTTAAGAAACATTTTAAACCCTTGAGCGATTTCCGTTTAATTTACTTCTTAAAAACAGTTCTTATTTTTTCATTGAAATATGGATGAAAAGCTTCTCGATAAGAAAAATTAAAACCATAAATAGATTCCTTTTCCAGAGTTTTTTGCGTTGAAAACTTTCGGTGAATATTTTTCAGATTTGTTTGATTTGTAAAGATCATTTAATTGGGTGAAGGAAATTGGACTTTTTGTTTGCGCGTTGAATTTTTTTTCTTTACCATTACAAATACAAAGTGTGTTCTTTTCTTTATAAAGATCTGTTTAACACAACTTGAAAGAATTTAACATTTGGAGAGAATATTTTCAATGAAAATTATTTTGTCTCGGAATAGGTCTTATCGTATATTTATCGAGTAATCCTTACATAGAATTCATGTGAATCTTTCTTGAAATCCATATTTCTCTCATAAAAATTAACACAGATTATGATTTGATATTTTTTATATTAGATTAGACACAGCTTTGATATAAAGACTTTTTGTGGCAACATTTTTGGCGTGCTCGTTTATGTCGCCCAAGGAAGAATTTCTTATAAAAAACATCGTTTTAGTATTAGCGGAAAGTAATTACAAAAATTAACGAAAAGAATTTTAAAAACATAATAATATCCACACAACTGATAATTCTTGCTACTACTAGGTAAGTATTTACTTTAATGAAAAAAATCTGCTTTTTCTGAAATACACTGCTGGCCACCCAAATTGCAACACCAAGAAAGACAAGAGATATCACAACAAAATTTATTTTGTAGATAACATGTTGACCAAGTATCAAATGATTAAATTTATAGACTTCTGTGAAGTGTGGTTCCTGCCAAAATCAGTAGCCAGAGTAGCCGCCATTGTTGGAGATCACCGCTGCCACACGCCTCGGCATTGATTCAAAGAGACTTTGGATGTGTTCTTGGGGTACAGCAGACCAAGCAGCTTCCACACGTTGCCAAAGTTGATCTGGTGTGGCAGCTGGGGATGTATTCTGGGTCAATCGTTGAGCAACCATGGACCACATGTTTTCTATCGGCGAAAGATCCGGAGAGCGAGCTGGCCAGGGAAGCAATTCAATCTGGCGATTGACGAAGAACCCGTGGACAATGCGTGCCACGTGTGGTCGCGCATTATCCTGTTGAAATATCGCTGTGGGCAAGCCCTGAAGGTAAGGAAGGACAACTGGCTCCAACACCTCGGAGATGTAGCGCTGGCTGTTTAAAGTACCGGCAATGCGTACTAGAGGAGTGCGAGAGTGATATCCAATACCGCCCCATACCATAATACCCGGTGCAGGACCAGTGTGGCGGTGCATAACGCAGCTGTTCAGCATCCTCTCTCCACGGTGTCTCCAGACTCGAATCCGACCATCGTGGTGTTGCAGACAGAAGCGTGACTCGTCAGTAAAGACAATTTCATTCCATTCTGCCGTCCACATCCTTCTTTCATCGCACCATTGGCGGCGGAAACGTCTGTGGTTCTGCGTCAAGGGTAGACGAAGCAATGGACGTCTTGCGGACAGACCACTCTGCTGTAAACGGCGTCGAATGGTACGCGCAGACACTGGATGATGCGGTACAGACTGAATGTGCTGTGCTATGGTTCGTGATGTGGCTGAGCGATCCGTCACTGCCATACGCACAATATGCCTGTCATCACGTGAAGTGGTGCACTGAGGTGGATGCGATCGAACACGTCGGTCCGTCGTACCCTCCTGCATCCAACGATCACATATCCGCATTACAGTTGTTTGGTTTCGTCCAACACGACTACCGATTTCCCTGAAAGATAATCCACAATCTCGGTAGGCCACTCTCCTTCCTCTGTCGAACTCGGATACTTGATCAAAAGATGATCGCTGTTTTCTACGAGGCATAATTGATCGTTTTTTTGAAAAAACCACAAGAAAAACACAATTGCCGTACTTGAAATCGTCGAAATCTCCAAGCCTTAAATAGCGCTTTGAAGTGGCGCCACAGGCGCGCGTGATGTGCGTCTGCGCTGAAATTCTAATCATTTGCATATCTCACCTCCGCTAATGCATGTTGTAAATTTCATATTATTTGCATGCTTCCTTCAGGGTGTTGCATTTACGGTGGCCAGCAGTGTATTTTCATAGAAGTTTCTCCAAGTTAAATAATTTATTAGCCTCAAGTGTAATGGAACCAGGTTATATAATATGAATGTTATAAAAGTTAATTCAAGCAAAAATAGGTTATTTAGATATAGTAAAAACAGAAAGATAATGATTTACAAAACGTAATAAAAGATTCAAATATTCGCGAGGTTGCCATAATCGTAATAGAGCGGGGGTGCCTTTGCCTGCCAGAACTCGCTAAAAAAGCTCCAAAAGTGTTGCCACCGAAAAAATTTATATTAAAACTGTACCTTACATTATATATCATCAATCATGTAATACAGCATAAGTTATGTAGAGTATTAAAGAGCGAAATTCCACGTAATATAATTTAACATAATAAATTATAATTAAACATGGCGATTATTTTATAACTGTCTGCCACATGGAAACGTTCTATCAGTTAAAACCGTAGATTAATTCACGAATGCATGAGGTTCTAGTCTTTTTCGGGAGTACGTACTTTGTTTCATTCAGAAAGCGATGTAACTTGACATATTACTCGAATGCTGTTTCACCAACTAGTTTGTGAAGCTTCTTCTGTTAGCCAAATATAGATGGCGCTAATGGTTTTGTGGTAGAACGTGATTCCTGTACGTATTCTACATTGGGGAGTTGAATTACCGTCTCACTGGAGCAATACAACCGGCTATTGACGATGGTCCAGGTTCAAACCCGAAGGAAAAGATCGAGGACCAAAGTACTCATTAGTCACGCTGCTGTATGAGAGGCATTTTATGTCAAGTTATATGTAGGTGATAATATTTCTGTGGTGAAACGTATTTCCTGTGATTAACCCAAATGCGATGTTACTGGTTTGTTTATCAAATACGATTTCAGTAGACCACTATTAGAAATTCCAAAGAATGAATTCCGAAAAGATGCACGAGAGTTGATTGATCGCCAATTAGATTAAACGCCACCAAACGGCGATAAACTACATTTTTAACCTCTGAGGGTTGACACGCATGGTTCCAGCTTTCAACTTGCAACCCGTTTGACCCTCGTGACCAATAAAATCTTTTCCAAGGGATTATATTCTAAGGAAATGATCAACGGAATGTTACTAGAGGATTCTATTTTAATCAAAATACCAACCGAATTTTTTCAAATGATTCACTTCCAAGGAAAGGAATAAAAAAATCTTTCCAAAAGATTCTATAGTAAGGAAAGGAGTAACATAATCTTTCCTAAATATTCTATTCTAAGGAAATGGCCAACGGAATCGTTCTAAAGCATTCTATTCTAAGAAAAGGACCTACAGAATCTTTCCAAATGATTCACTTCCAAGGATAAAATATTTCCAAACTATTCTATAGTACGGAAACGAGCAATATAATCTTTCCTAAGTATTCTATTATAAGGAAATGGCCAATAGAATTTTACTGAAGGATTCTAGTTTAAGGAAAGTATCAACAGAATCCTTTCATATGATTCACTTCCAAGGAAAGGGACAATAAAATCTTTTCAAAGGATATTCTATAGTAATGAAAGAAGCAATATAATATTTCCAAAGAGGATTCTATTTTAAGGAAATGACAAATAAAATCTTTCTAAAAATAGACCAATAGAATCTTTCTAAAGAGTTGAAAGAATCCATGGAATCTTTCAACTTTAAAAAGCAACATTACACTACTCAGCAACACTAAAAAACACTACTCAGATAAAAAGCAACATACACTATTCAGAAATCTCGTGACACTCAGAGGGTTAAGATAATCCCGATATTTAGAGACATTTGGACAGCAGTAGTCAAATCCTTACTTTTCGTTTCGTTTGTTTACACTAAAAATCTCTGCATAAAAGTGTCCTGACTTTAACAAGAAGATGTGGTAAGCCTATTTAATCCTACTGGTGGTCGTGTGGCCAGCAGTAAAACTGATCCGATCTTGGTGGACGAGATATCTCGTCGAAGCTACTTGGAGGGTTATAAATGTCCCGGTTTGAACGATAAATAGTATGGTACTACTATATATATATACCACTGCATCCATTGCATATGTCTACTTCATGAAGTTTGGCTCTAATTATTCCAAACGAGAGTAATTTAGTCGCAGGGACAATTAAATCCAAATAACGCGATAATTTTTAACCGGAAGTTATTTGTCTTCTTTCAGCAACTTGTTTATACTAAAAAACTCGCAGGGTTTGATTAATCATTTATTTTCAAACTACGTAACTAGTTTATCACTACCGTATTTTGCCTGGCGTTGTAGTTATTATTTTTAGCAGATAGATAACAACGCAGCTGTTTTATTTTCAGATTTGCAGTAATGAACAGGATATTAGTTTGCAGTTTTTATTTTGTTTGTTTGAGTGCTCTTTTATTTTAAGATTAAACTCACATTACCAGAGAGATTCTTGTTGGTATGTGAATGACTTTCGAAAGATAATTTGAGCATAAGCCAACAACTTTCAGCGATTTTGGGAGCTACCGGAAAGCCAATCTGACAAAAGACTCCATGATTGCCTCAACAGACATAAAGTTCCATCGTCGTTTCGAGCTATTACTGATACTACAGAGATTCATTTATATTTTAGATTGCATGTAGTTTAATGTATCTGCTTGTAGCTGTATCGCAAATTAGCCGTTTGTAGTTCGCATCAACATGAGTTGGCCGCCATAGTTTGGTTAGGAGAGTAACGGTTTAGCGATCGATGGGATGCGAGATCGAAACTCGATCCAACCAGACAATTGTGTACGTAGGGGCTGGTTCACTTTAAATTAGTCATGATCTCAAATGTCCTCACGTTAACATGGTGTGGAAGTTTGGAGAATGGAGTGTCATCTCAGGTGTTGACCTCGTCGTCTGACCGTGGCTCAAAATGACAAGGTGGTGTCCTCGGCCTTTCCCTTCGGGATGAATCCCGGACCGTCACCAATAGCCCGTTGTGCTGCTCCAATGTGACGTCAATTAACTACTAACTATCTACCTACCTTCATAAAACACGTATTCAGAAAATAATTAGGGGTTGAAAGTTGAAAGAGCACCGGAATAACGACCGGAAGGTTGCGAGTTCGAAACTAATTGCAACCGAAGACCGTCTTGTATAGGGTGTTGGTACACGTTAAATCTGTCGTGGCATCAAATTTCCTCACGTTGGCGTGTTGTGGAAGTTTGGAGAATGAGGTTCCAGCTCAGGTGTTCTCGTCATCTGACTAAGGTTCAAAATGATGAAGTGTCCTCGGATCTTTCCCTTCTGGTTTGATCGCGGACCGTCGCCAATAGACTGTTCTGTTGCTTCAGTGGGAAGTTAATTAAGTACCGACCTTCAGAATATAATTTCGTGGATGGTAGTCTTTATTTTCTGTCGTCATGTTAAATGAGCATTGGTGCTTAATGACCTTTTCACTGTTTTCAGATTTTTCACGAATTCAAGCGTGTATTTTACCTGCGTGGTTTACGAAACCAATTTTCTCTCGCAACTAGGTTTACGGTGAATTTTACAATTCTTTTCAATTCCAAAATCATTTCGGGAAGGATTCGAACTCCGTGGGCTATCCCTTGAACGAATCCTTGTCCACGATGAGTTCTCTTTGAATGGCCTAATGCAAATTAAGAGCAAAATATGTAGCGTCATAAATCTCTTATACGTTCATATAGTAAAAATACATAAACACAGTTGCGTAAATACACGCGGGACCTTGCATTTAACCCTTCTGGTAGTTATCTCTACGAAATATCTCGTCATTCATTAGATTAGGTCAAAAATGACGTAATCTAATGAATGGACGTATGGACGTATGGCTGTATGGACGAGATATCTCGTCATTAGATGAAAACTGATCAGATCTTGATCTCGTCATCATGCAAAAAATCAACACTATATTTATGATATATCTTGAAGACGAAATATCTCATCATCAAGATATTGACGAGATATCTCGTCAACAGCAAAATTGGTCAGAGCATTCGAGTTATCTCGTCGAAACCACTTGGAGGGGAAAATGTGATATGTAATTGAAATATTCGACATTTGCTGTCGGGTCTTTATTTTCAATTCTTCGGATCGCAGAAAAAATGAAAATCAATTGTTATGTAATAAAAAACTTGTAAGTGCTGCATGCACAAGAACATTGTACTCTTAATTTGTAACTAGCTCCTTCAACTGGTTAAACCGGTTAAATCCGTGTCTTAGTCGCTTCTCCATAGATGGCAGCACAATGACAGTTAAATCCTACTCAACTGATGCCTCAGAATCGCTTAAAAGTGAAACTGTTAATGGCAATTAGGATGATAATTTAAATTTTAATTGATTTCATTTTCATTCCAATGTTATACCTGCAGTATATTGTTTAAGAAACAGCTATCCTCGCAAGAGGTAGTATCGAAGATACCTGAAAAAAACATGGAAGGAAATATTTTCAATCCCAGTATGGACTCGTGCATAGAATTAGTGCTCAATTTTCTTAATTATTCCTATCTATTGATGGTTGTGTTATTATTTAAGTTTGATACCTTAGTAAAATTCATTAATAACAATATCTAAGCTTCTAAATGCGCACTTCATACCTGTAACGAGACAGAATTAAACAAAAAACCTATAAAACAGCATTTCGTGTTCTTCCAGGTGTCCAATTAAATACATAAAACATTCTTCGTTCCTCAGTCATGTAATTAAAATTAGCTTCTGAACGATGTTTCTCAATTGCACCCTATGCGTGTTCAAAGGCGTTTCGGAATTTTTTAATTTATTTATTTAAACGTTTTCAATCTATTTACGTTTTCCGTTTGGAGGTAGTCCTGTTGGAAGAGTAGAGGATTAATTTGCGAGATCGAAACTCGATCTAACCAAAGACCGTCGTATACGTGGGGGGGGGGTATTTCAATTAACGTCACACTGGAGCAACACAATGGGCTATTGGTGACGGTCCGGGATCAATCCCAAAGGGAAAGATCCGAGGACAACACCACGTAATTTGAACCACGGTCAGATGACGAGGCAACACCTGAGCTGGCACCCCACTCTCCAAACTTCCACACCACGCCAACGTGAGGACATTTGAGGCCACGACAGATTTAACGTGCACCAGCCCCCTTTGTACACGACGGTGTTTGGCTGGATTCGAACTCGCAACCCTTCGGTTGCAAGTCCGTTACTCTTCCAACCGGGCCACCGCGGCCCCGTATACGTGGGGGCTGATGCACTTTTAATCTGTCGTGGCCTCAAATGTCCTCCCGTTGACGTGATGTGGAAGTGTTGAGAGTGGGGTGTGACGGCTGAGGTGTTGACCTCATCGGACCGTGGCCCAAAATGACGAGGTGATGTCCTCGGGTCTTTCCCTTCTCGGTCCTTGGATCCCGGACCGTCGCCAATGGCCCGTTGCTTTGCTCCAGTGCGACGTCAATCAACTACCTACCTGCATTCATGAATCCCGTATTCAGAAAGTACACTGCTGGCCACCGTAAATGCAACACCCTGAAGGAAGCATGCAAATAATATGAAATTTACAACATGCATTAGCGGAGGTGAGATATGCAAATGATTAGAATTTCAGCGCAGACGCACATCACGCGCGCCTGTGGCGCCACTTCAAAGCGCTATTTAAGGCTTGGAGATTTCGACGATTTCAAGTACGGCAATTGTGTTTTTCTTGTGGTTTTTTCAAAAAAACGATCAATTATGCCTCGTAGAAAACAGCGATCATCTTTTGATCAAGTATCCGAGTTCGACAGAGGAAGGATAGTGGCCTACCGAGATTGTGGATTATCTTTCAGGGAAATCGGTAGTCGTGTTGGACGAAACCAAACAACTGTAATGCGGATATGTGATCGTTGGATGCAGGAGGGTACGACGGACCGACGTGTTCGATCGCATCCACCTCAGTGCACCACTTCACGTGATGACAGGCATATTGTGCGTATGGCAGTGACGGATCGCTCAGCCACATCACGAACCATAGCACAGCACATTCAGTCTGTACCGCATCATCCAGTGTCTGAGCGTACCATTCGACGCCGTTTACAGCAGAGTGGTCTGTCCGCAAGACGTCCATTGCTTCGTCTACCCTTGACGCAGAACCACAGACGTTTCCGCCGCCAATGGTGCGATGAAAGAAGGATGTGGACGGCAGAATGGAATGAAATTGTCTTTACTGACGAGTCACGCTTCAGTCTGCAACACCACGATGGTCGGATTCGAGTCTGGAGACACCGTGGAGAAATGATGCTGAACAGCTGCGTTATGCACCGCCACACTGGTCCTGCACCGGGTATTATGGTATGGGGCGGTATTGGATATCACTCTCGCACTCCTCTAGTACGCATTGCCGGTACTTTAAACAGCCAGCGCTACATCTCCGAGGTGTTGGAGCCAGTTGTCCTTCCTTACCTTCAGGGCTTGCCCACAGCCATATTTCAACAGGATAATGCGCGACCACACGTGGTACGCATTGTCCAAGGGTTCTTCGTCAATCGCCAGATTGAATTGCTTCCCTGGCCAGCTCGCTCTCCGGATCTTTCGCCGATAGAAAACATGTGGTCCATGGTTGCTCAACGATTGACCCAGAATACATTCCCAGCTGCCACACCAGATCAACTTTGGCAACGTGTGGAAGCTGCTTGGTCTGCTGTACCCCAAGAACACATCCAAAGTCTCTTTGAATCAATGCCGAGGCGTGTGGCAGCGGTGATCTCCAACAATGGCGGCTACTCTGGCTACTGATTTTGGCAGGAACCACACTTCACAGAAGTCTATAAATTTAATCATTTGATACTTGGTCAACATGTTATCTACAAAATAAATTTTGTTGTGATATCTCTTGTCTTTCTTGGTGTTGCAATTTGGGTGGCCAGCATTGTAATTAGAGGCCGCGGTAGCCCAGTTGGAAGAGCAACGGATTAGCAACCGGAGGATTGCGAGTTCAAAACTCGGTCCAGTCAAAGACCGTCGTGTACGTGGTGCTGGTGCACGTTAAATCCGAAGCGGCCTCATATGTCCTCATGTAGGCGTGGTGTGGAAGTTTGGAAAGTGGGGTGCCAGCTCGGGTGTTGATCTCGTCATCTGACCGTGGTTCAAAATTACGTGGTGTTGTCCTCGGATTTTTCCCCACTAGTTTGATCACGGACCGTCGCCAATGCCCGTTGTGTCGCTCAAGTACGACGTTAATTAAAATACCCACCTACACGGGAAAAGCAGTCGCAGCTATCCTGCAAGCTAATTCACACATCAATTCATCAAGGATAACAGGATCGTGGTAGTCCGGTTGGAAAGTAAAGGATTAGCAACCGGAGGGTTACGAGTTCGAAACGCGATCCAAACAGAGACCGTCGTGTACGAGGGGCTGGTGCACGTTAAATCTGGAGCGGCCTCCAATAACCTCACGTTGACCTGGTGTGGAAGTTTGGAGAGTGCAGTGCCAGCTTAGTGTTGATCTCGTCATCCGACCATGGTTCAAAACGACTAGGCGTCCTCGATCTTTCCCTTTGGAATAGATCCCGGACTATCGCCAATATCCCATTGTGTCGCTTCGGTCCGACATTAACTACCTACCTATCTCTGTGTCAGTAAAACCTTCCTTGTGTGTGTTTGTCCATTACTTGATATTATATGCCTTGTGTCTGGGGCGCCAAATATGGCCATAGAAACCCAACCTACATCCAGAACTTTGTTCCCCCAATTCATCCTTTTCTTTCACAACATTTTTCACTCGATATTGTCTTATGTCTGGTGCAGTCTGGACCAAATATGACCCTTGCGCCTTAAAATCCCAAAGGAGCCCCCCAACGAACCTACATTCAGGTCACTCCACTGCAAAGTGGCAACCGGAAACCTTCCTCTCCCTTCAATTTCCCACGCCAGCGATCCCCAAATGCGCTCTACTACGGACGATGCGCGAATAAAAAGCCGTGGATCGACCTTTCCCCGCAGTTCTGTGTTACAGACGAGCCCACACACTTCCACAGTTCCGTTGTGTCTGATGGCACAAAAAGCAGTGACGCGAGTGAAAGAGAGCAGGCGTCTCCTGACGTGACGCATTCCTCCAGACACAAAATGGGAATTCACGCCACTCCGATCGCATTTCCCCGGGCCACGTGACGGATGACGGGAATCCGATTGGTCAGGGACCGGGTAGTCTTCCTCGATCTGGTAAACAGCCCAAGACCGTCCGACGAGTTCTGCTTTCATCTAATGGACGTCTCGCCGTTTCTTTCTTGTCCCGGATTCTTTATTAATGCATAAATATGAGTGCTGTTCTTGCTTGGAGTAACGGGGGTGCAGATGTGATCATCATCATCGTAAATCCTTTAGTGCCTAAGGGCACATAAGGCCTTCAGTCTAGATCGCCTAAGTTTCCTGTCCGATGCAGCGAGTTTAGCTTCATACCAGCTCGCCCATTCGACCTCACTTCTCTCTCGTTCCGTCGTACGTCGCCAGGTCAAACGCTTTCTCTTTCCATCAGGGGTCAATGCTATATCAGGAATACTGTCCCTGTTCATTCTTGAAATATGTCCTGTACACTTCCAACGCCTGAATTTGATTTCATTTCCTATTTCGTTAAATTGTGCTTTATTTAATAATTCTTCATTTGAAATGTAGTATGGCCAAAAATCTTTAAGATAATTCTTAAACATTCAGTTTATTGCACTGCGTTTCGGTAATTTCCCATGTTTCAGAACCGTATAAGAGAAGGGAAAGTACTAGTGATTTGTACAGAGCAGATGTGATGGGGAAGGACTTATGCAACACGGGAAGCAAGGTCCCTCACATTTGCTGCCCGGGCCCCCTTAGTAAATGTAATTTCAGAAATAATAATCTCAGAAGGGGTCTTCTCTCTTCTGTTTTACTCTTCCTGTTGAGGTAGGTATTTAATTAATGTCGCACTGGAGCAACACAACGGGCTATTAGTGGCCGTCCGGGATCAACCCCCAAGGGAAAGAACCAGGGACAACACCATAGGGACACCCGTAATTTTGGACCACGGTCAGATGACGAGGTCATCTGACCGTGGTCCTGAGCTGGGACCCCGCTCTCCAAACTTCCACCCAATACGAGAAAGAATCGATTATAATGTATACTTTTAAGTATCGAGTACACATGTACTTTTGTATTCGGACACTCCCATCTCTATAGAAAAGATTGTTCGCTGGGTTGTCTCATTTGCAACCTCCGTGGTGTCTGCACCCTGAGTGAAATGAACTCTCCCACAGAAGAGTTCGGATCTTTCCCTTTGGGATTGATCCCGGACCGTCACCAATAGCCCATTGTGTTGCTCCAGTGTGACGTTAATTGAAATCCCCCCCCCCCACAGAAGAGGCGGGCCTAAGTCTCTTTTCGGGATGGTTTGTTGGTTGGTTGATTTTGGGTTTTATGGCGCAAGGACCATATTTGGCCAAACTGCGCCAAACACAAGACAACAGCGAGGTCAGGGGAAGGAAAAAAAGTAGAAGGGTAGGACAGGGTAAAACAGAAGGGAGGACTGATCATTCGAGTATCTGGGGGTTAGGAACCCGGACACACCTAAAGAAGACCCCCTGAGGGTCTCGGAATGGCCGGACAATAGCGCTCTAGTGAATTTAAATTACTCGCCCATCCTCAACCCAGGCATTGGTTTAATAAAGGTCGTAGCGATAAAGCAATACCACCTGTGGGTAGCAATCACACCGAGATATTAAAGCTATTTCGTGAGGTTATTACGAGGGCCCATAATGACGCCAGTGGCTATTCCTGATTTAACCAGTTGCCCCCAGCGGGACATTGAAGGTCTATCGCCCCAAAACCCACTCTACCCTTGATTACGTTTTCTAAGCAAATTAATCAGCTCCCTGTTGGGGGTTGCCCGGCAGTTGACAGCTCTAATCCCCCCTTCTACTGCCGCCGCTTGCGACCCGAGGGCCGGATTAACGCGTTCTTGGCTTCTGGAAGTTGTGGAGATTAGTTCAAAAGTGCAGACAGATGCTTGCACGGTGTGTCCGTTGGCTTGTCATAGGGGACTTATTACAGCCTTTCATGGTAGAGCAGTAGGCAAGAAGATTGAATCTCAAAGTTTTGTCTTCAGAGACCTCTCCTGTTAACCTTCTGTGTGGTTCTCAAGCATAATTGTAACCTGCAGTTTCCCTACATGATTTCTAATTCACTTTGATCTTCTTAAACATTAGAATTTTTACAATTGATTCTATTCTAAGAAAAAGACCAAAAGAATCTTTCCACGGGATCCTCTTTGAAGGAGAGAACCAACAGAATCTTTCCTAAATATTATATTCGAAGAAAGGGTCAATAGAATACAGTGGACTCCCTCTTAACCGGCCACTTTTTAACCGGCCTCCGCTTTAACCCGCCGCCACTGACCAATTATGTACTATAAATACAGTAGCCTACAGTAACATGTGTTCAGTTTTTCCAACAAAGGAAGTTCTTCCAGGTTAAATTTTCTTAATTATACATATATTACAATAAAGTAGGCTATATACTTAGTTTTATTCTAATAAAAACGATTTCGGGAGTGTATTTTAATGCTATTAAGGGAACGGCGGTTTAACCGGCCAAATCGTTATCCGGTCTGGGTCCGGTTCCGAAGTGGCCGGTTAAGAGGGAGTCCACTGTAATTCCGAAGGATTTTATTAAAAGGGGACCAATCAAATCCTTCAGAATCATTCTATTCCAAGAAAAGAACTATGTAATCTTTCTAAAGGTTGAAAGAACCCATAGATGCTCTATTACTGTACATTATATTAATATATATTTATATAATGTATATATATTAATATATATTCCTATAATATATTGTATAATATATATTAATTTTGATACAGATTATATTATTATAATGGTGGTATTAAATCCATTTATGTGACTATGGATACTATATTCATTATAAATGAATTGAAATAGTATATGAAATGTGAGTAAGCACACTTTTTCATAAATTAATGTAAGAGCAATTAATAAAGTTTATTGTAGATGCTAATGTCGGATTTGTTATGGTACAAGGGCCAGATTTGGCCAAGCTGCATCAATTAACAATTTCTATTCGCGTTATTCATATAGGTAGGGTGTCGTTTCGCACTAAATCAGTGATCCTCTATAATTTTGTAAGTCGCTTTTTCCCCGTATTATGCAGTTTTCGAGATCGGAGCACTAATTTCAGATTTTTACTTCTAGGGTCGCTGCAAGTGGTCTGATCGTCTAACGCAGTGGTTCTTAACCTTTTTAGTGATCGGCACCCCCCTTGAAGCTAAAAATAAGTTCTCGCACCCCCTTAAAAAATGTGTTTCTATTTCTTTATTTAGAAAATTACTTCTATTGCAAGATAATTTATTTATTGATGAAAATACATACATTTACATGCAAAGGAATATCTCAATTTTTAATGGCTACGTTGTTGTTTATTCATAATATTACTTTTGAAGTGACGCTTCTTTATTGGAAGAGCCTCGCGTAAGTCATCACTTGTATTGAAGCGATTTCTGGCTTTTGTTTTTATGTGCAAAAGTGATGAAATCCCATTTCACACAGGTAGGTTGTGTCAAATGGTAAAAGTGTCTGCAGTGCTGCTTTTGACATCTGTGGATAAGGTTCTAACTGTTTACACCAGATTGTTCCAAGTCCAGTTTTTCAAATTCTATTTAAATACGTGCATTGGCTCGTATTTCAATAAGATAATTTTTTATTAAATCTCTGTCGTCCATCGAAACTTCTCTCACACCCCTGGAAATACTTTCTCGAACCCCTAGGGGTGCATACACCCCAGTTTAAGAACCACTTGTGTAACGCATAGTCACTTTAACATATCTAAACATCAGTTCCACAATTGTAGCTACCTGAGCTCAAAAGTTACGTGGATTTTACTAGGCACCCTGTATACAGCAAGCTGGTAGAGAATACAAAGGAATCGCGACGAACCACTTATACCTTCGTGAGAAAAAAATACATTTACCCCGAATCGCGAAAATATAAAAAAAATAAATGCAAATTAAGGCGAACCTTCCGCAGTTCATTTTATTCTCCCCCTCCCATATCGTCATAGATCTTCTATTTTCATAAGCCCTTTATCCGATTCTATGAGAGAAGTTCCCAAATGACAATCCGAAAGAAAATACACATTCCGTCTTTCTTTTTCATCATTTTCCGAGAATGGTTCTTTTTTCTCTCATTTCGGCGCCGCGCTTTGCTCGCAGATCGCTTTATTCCATTCCGTGCCGGCCGGCTATCACTCTTGCGAGCGCCATTTTCTTAATCTCCGCGGAGACAAGGAAGTATTAGGGCTATTTTTCCAACGGATTCTTTTTCGAATTTCTGCTCTCGAAGCAGCCGCGGCGAATAAAAGAGTTTACATGTTTTCGCACTCTTGGTGACTCTCCGGTTTGAGATTAAGGGATCGGTTTTCCCCCAGGCTCTATGAAGGACTATTATAGTTTATTTATATGCATGGATTCGAGGAGATCTCTTCCCTCCAGATAAGTTCGCAGGTAGGTAAAGCGGTATATCCGTGAAGCGGATTTCTGGTGGATGCTTTCTATGAATTTTGATGGGCTTTTAAATATCTGAATCTGGAATTATGAACAAATAATCAATTGTTTGTATCGTCGATATTAACTGGATTGACGAAAAACTTCCAGTAGTGAGAGTTCGGGTTTGAAAATTTCTTCTCGAGTTTCATTTTTCTGCCACAAAGCGCTGTTGGTTGACTTTATTTTAGTGTTGCCATTCAGAGAAAAGTAAGATGTTAAAACATTTATGTCATATAAATGCGTTTTTACAATTATTTTTGTAACCTCCGAATCTTTAAAGCGTCATCTGACCGTGGTTCAAAATTGCGTGGTGTTGTCCTCGAATCTTTCCGTTCGGGGGATGATCTCCGACACTCGCCAATATCCCGTCGTGTTGCTTCAGTGCGACGTTAATTAAATACCTACCTACCGAATCTCTTTAAATATTTTATTACTTTAAATCAAATGACTTTATAATAATTATAAAATTAGTTTTTTTAAATGAAACAAAGGCGACCTAGTTTCCTCTCATGAAACGAAATGTAAACTCAGAGGACTTTTTGGTAGGGGGTATAATTTAATTAACGTCGCACTGGAGCAACGCAACGGGCTATTGTGGACTTTTAGGGAACGATGATTGAAATACACTGCTGGCCACCCAAATTGCAACACCAAGAAAGACAAGAGATATCACAACAAAATTTATTTTGTAGATAACATGTTGACCAAGTATCAAACGATTAAATTTATAGACTTCTGTGAAGTGTGGTTCCTGCCAAAATCAGTAGCCAGAGTAGCCGCCATTGTTGGAGATCACCGCTGCCACACGCCTCGGCATTGATTCAAAGAGACTTTGGATGTGTTCTTGGGGTACAGCAGACCAAGCAGCTTCCACACGTTGCCAAAGTTGATCTGGTGTGGCAGCTGGGGATGTATTCTGGGTCAATCGTTGAGCAACCATGGACCACATGTTTTCTATCGGCGAAAGATCCGGAGAGCGAGCTGGCCAGGGAAGCAATTCAATCTGGCGATTGACGAAGAACCCTTGGACAATGCGTGCCACGTGTGGTCGCGCATTATCCTGTTGAAATATGGCTGTGGGCAAGCCCTGAAGGTAAGGAAGGACAACTGGCTCCAACACCTCGGAGATGTAGCGCTGGCTGTTTAAAGTACCGGCAATGCGTACTAGAGGAGTGCGAGAGTGATATCCAATACCGCCCCATACCATAATACCCGGTGCAGGACCAGTGTGGCGGTGCATAACGCAGCTGTTCAGCATCCTCTCTCCACGGTGTCTCCAGACTCGAATCCGACCATCGTGGTGTTGCAGACAGAAGCGTGACTCGTCAGTAAAGACAATTTCATTCCATTCTGCCGTCCACATCCTTCTTTCATCGCACCATTGGCGGCGGAAACGTCTGTGGTTCTGCATCAAGGGTAGACGAAGCAATGGACGTCTTGCGGACAGACCACTCTGCTGTAAACGGCGTCGAATGGTACGCGCAGACACTGGATGATGCGGTACAGACTGAATGTGCTGTGCTATGGTTCGTGATGTGGCTGAGCGATCCGTCACTGCCATACGCACAATATGCCTGTCATCACGTGAAGTGGTGCACTGAGGTGAATGCGATCGAACACGTCGGTCCGTCGTACCCTCCTGCATCCAACGATCACATATCCGCATTACAGTTGTTTAGTTTCGTCCAACACGACTACCGATTTCCCTGAAAGATAATCCACAATCTCGGTAGGCCACTATCCTTCCTCTGTCGAACTCGGATACTTGATCAAAAGATGATCGCTGTTTTCTACGAGGCATAATTGATCGTTTTTTTGAAAAACCACAAGAAAAACACAATTGCCGTACTTGAAATCGTCGAAATCTCCAAGCCTTAAATAGCGCTTTGAAGTGGCGCCACAGGCGCGCGTGATGTGCGTCTGCGCTGAAATTCTAATCATTTGCATATCTCACCTCCGCTAATGCATGTTGTAAATTTCATATTATTTGCATGCTTCCTTCAGGGTTATGCATTTACGGTGGCCAGCATTGAACATACCTTTTAACAGCCCATTCACGTGTTAACAGAATGAAATTTTCAAAATATAATTAAATATTAAACATTCATTGGTTCGCTTTCTAGAAGGTCGATGAACAGCGCTCCAAGCAACCATAGCTTTTGAAATATTCTACTGCTCTTTTCCTTAGAAGAGAATTCCTTAGTAGGGTTTCTGTGTTTCTTCCCCTTCCTTAGAATTCTATAGGTAAAGGTCAAAACTGGTTAGAAATCATACAGGGAATACCGTAGGTTGTTATTCGTTCCGGTATAGAGGGCCACTATAAAAACTCTAGAGATAAAAGGTCAGATTTGTCGCTCGCTCTCGCTTATATCTCGTTAACTATAAATTATAATCTAATAATTTAAGGTATCTGCCTGCCTTCGGGAGTTATTTTTTTAAATTACTTAAATTCTTACTTCTAACTTAAATTTTACGATTAAAGACAACATAAAATTAGAAACAGCATATAAAATATACGCATCTGATAATTCGTTCATTGCTTAGATAGAAAAACAAGGTAAAAATTACAGTAAAATATGCCGATATATCTCTGAAGTTATGGGAACTCGATTACAACATTTTGAAAAGTTCCCTAAACTTTTGCGCAAGTCTTGAATTAAAAGACTGTAAATCAGAAAATAATTAATATTTAACCATGGCTGTAGTCTATTCCCTGTATATATATTTGTGCAACATGCCTACAAAATTTCAAAGCATTTGAACCTTAACTTTTTGAGTTATGCTAATTTAATTTGCGTAAAGCAAAATCATGTAAACATCAATTTTGAGAAAATGGAAAAATAACTTTATATACATAAAAAACTACAGCTGTGTAGTAATATAAAAACAACCATAACTCCAGTTATAAATTACTTAGAAACAAAATTTTAACAGAATTTGAAAGAAAAAAGTTTAGATTACCCCAATACTAGACCAAAATTGAAACTTCGCTATTTTGACCAAAATTCATGTTTTAAAGACAGATAGATACCTTAAATTTTGTTAGATAAAGGGTTTATTTCTATTTAAAATGGTGGATAGGGGTTCAGCGGTGAGGGGAGGGGGTGTAATGATTGTGGCGTGAACACTGAAAATGGGGACGAGATTTTCAGCAGAGATAGGACGTTGAAATAGGACAATAAAAAACAATAGAATCTTTCCTATTATTATCCTAACCAATAAATGTGATTGGCATTATGTGTGCTGTGGGGTGAAAGTAATACTACACAACTTTGGAATCTGGTGACGCTCAAACGGTTAAAGGGTTAAAATACTAAAATATGAAATAAAATTTCACGCCTAACGAATGAGGCAATGCGTGGTTTTAAATACCAAGTGCAACAGAGGACGCATGATGTTAATGGATGCAACAAAGTTGATTTTGTTATTTATGCCAAAAATATTACAATTCTTCCAATTGGAAACGCATTTAAACTAATCTATAAAGCAAATTTTGTTTATTTTTTATTGAAAAATAAAACTCGCGTCACAGGTTTCTTGCCCAAAGCTGTTGGAGTCGCTTGTTTTTGACTTCTAACCGGACATAACTACCCACAAAGACACTTTACACCGCCTTAGAGTTGCGAGATCAGCTATCTGTCCTCTTTGCGAATAGGACGAAGTGACTGGAGACCATCCTAAGGACTACCCTAAAATTCCTGACAATAGAATTGCAAATACTGACGAGTTTTTAATTTAACACATTCTACTACCCTAAAATTCCTGACAATAGAATTGCAAACACTGACGAGTTTTTAATTTAACACATTCTACTACTCAAAATTCCTGACAATAGAATTGCAAACACTGACGAGTTTTTAATTTAACACATTCTACTACCCTAAAATTCCTGACAATAGAATTGCAAACACTGACGAGTTTTTAATTTAACACATTCTACTACCCTAAAATTCCTGACAATAGAATTGCAAACACTGACGAGTTTTTAATTTAACACATTCTATCACCTTTAATCTCTATTGGGCTGCTCGTCTATTGATGAACAAAAGGCCGGAAAAGGGAGTAAGGAAAAAACTAGATATTTTAATTAAAGTCGGCACTGGAGCAACACAACGGGTTATTGGCAACGGTTCGAAACCAATCCCGAAGAGAAAGATCCAAGAACACCACCACGTAATTTTGAACCATGGTCATCTGAGGTCACACCTCAGATGGCACCCCACTCTCTAAAGTTCCCCACCGCGCCAACATGAGGACATTTGCGGCCACGACAGATTTAACGCGCCCCAGCCCCTCTGTACACGACGGTCTTTGGTTGGTTTTGAACTCGCAACCCTCCGGTTGCTAATCCGTAGTTTTCCAACCGGGCTACCGCAGCCCTTTATTTATTGGAAGGCCTCTTAGAGGGAATATAAAAGTAGAGTGAGCAATGGTAACCTTTTTATGGTCCCAGGATCATGTGACCAAAACTAGCAGTAACATGACCCTTAGACTACATTCGTCTGATGGGTGGAAGCAAACATTCATCATCTGATTGGTCTACGGGACGGTTGAAAACACCCATCCCATTGATGCATCATCTTATTGGTATTATAGTAGAGTTTGGCAATTTCACCATTTTTGCCACCACTCTATAGAAATGAACATTCACACATCTACCCTGCCATAAGATGTTCTGTCCCCAATGAGGCGATAAGATATCAAGTTGGCCAACCCAGTTAATTCTTCACAGCGGTCACGTGACTATTAGTCGGCACATGTCGGTCACACTTTTTGAAGCTCTCTCAATAGCAGTTCTCGGTCTACTTACATTTCGAGTCAGGATTATTACTCTATAATAGAGTAATTACCTTTCAAAATATTTCGTGGGCGTTAAAACTATAAAATATAGTTCAGGTCAAATTGGTTCTTATACTTATGTTCATAGAAATAAAAATTTTAATGACAGAAAAGCATTAAAGGGATTCCATTTTTAAATATAACATTCGCATAAGTTTGGAAAGGACCCACCGAGAAATAAATATTTTACTGAACTTTAAAACTTCTACCTGTGTTTATTCTGAAAACTATAGATTTAAAGTGAACCTGAGTGTTTTGGAACAATTTTTTTTCAATCGATATCCGAATTCTCTCGAAATCCTAGCGCACTTCACAAATATAAATGTACACTTATTATTATAACCCGTGATTCCAGTGACACATTTCAATGGTATCTTAAAATGACTCTTAGCTCTGCTTGGTGTTGCTAGCAATAAAGCCGATGGCTGACAAGAATCTTTTCAAACGTAAAACAGAATATAACCTGTTCGCAAGCGCCGGCTAACCACAATCCAATATCGAAGTGCTTTTGAAAAGACTTCGCTGGAATTTTCGTAACCGTTGTCAAAATCACTTTATCGAAAGGATCAACTGAATCGCATGCATATAATTTGTCAAAGGTTTCTGCGGCACAAGAGATCAGGATCAACTCGATTTGTCTATTAAATGCCAGTAGGACCCGAAGTCAAATTATTCCTAATTCGATGGCTTTTCTCGTGGTATTGAAAATGACATTCATGAAACTGATCATTGATCTTTAGACTCCAAATAGATCGCTGAATTTGAGAGATGTTCGAATATTTCTCTGATGAGATTGTGAGATCACTCCTGGTGGTTGCCTCAACAAGATATCTTGTCATTAGCAAAACTGTCCAGATCTCGATGGACGAGATATCTCGTCATTAGAAAACTGACCTGATCTTGACGTCGCCATCATTCAAAAACAGCAATATTTCACCATTCGGAATTCCATTGGCACTATTGATGACGAGATATCTCGTCATTAGCAAAATTGATCAGATCTTGATGGACGAGATATCTCGTCGAATCCACTTGGAGGGTTAAACTGCAAGCATGCGCCTAAGCATCATTATAACAGGCATTCGACAATAATTTTTTACTCATCTTTTGGGTTAGTGAGTCGTCACATTCATTATCAATACAAAAGTTTCCATACAGACTAACAAATAATAACAATACAAGCTATCCCATACAAAATAACAAATAATAACAACATAAGTTATCCATACAAAAAAATAAATAACAAATTCTAACAATACAAAAGTCATCTATCTATAAATGGTTATTAATTGAAATAAAAGCTAGGTAGTTGGTAGTTGAATTTATGTCGCACTGGAGCAATACAACGGGCTATTGGCAACGGTCAAGGATCCATCCTGAAGGGAAAGACCCGAGGATAACAGCTCATCATTTTTAACCTCGGTCAGATGACGAAGTCAACACCTGAACTGACATCCCACTCTTCAAGCTTCCACACCACGCCAACGTGAGGAAGCTTGAGGCCACGGCTGATTTAACGTGCACCAGCCCTCAAGTACGTCTGGTCGGTCTTTGACCGGATCGAGTTTCGAACTCGCAACCCTCTTGTTAATTTACGACTAAACCAATTGGGATACCGCAACACTTTTAAATAAAGGGACTCGGGAGGTCTAATAGGAAAAAAGTTAATTTACTCAATTTCTATATTATTTACCATTTCTCATTATACAATCAAGATTTGGTTTGAAATTCTTTTCGTATATACTCAATAGGGACATTTATTTACCTATAGACATATCTCGATAGACACATACTGAAGCGAGGATTAGTATTAAGCATAAGATATTAAAACTATCTGTATAAAATTGACTAAATAATCACAACATTTTATCATTTTTTGTCTTAAAAAGTTGTAAACAAAATAATTCTCTACGGATAACAAAACAGGTTATTCAGTGTAATTCGTGGTGCTTGTGGAACGCGTTTGAAATGTATTCTCATCACGTTGTAAGTCGGATTTTAGAAAAGTTACGTAGAAGATAGAAAATGTTCATTTCGAGAAAATCGAGTGTGAAGTTCGAAATTTTTCGTTTTGGGATTGAGTTTGTCATTATTTTTTTTGTTTTTTATATATTTTCAAACTTCTAAATGAAACAAAAGCAAACTATCGTTGCAAGAGTGTAAAATTATCTATCCAAATCTCTAAAAATCTCAAAATCGATACATTTTAAAATTCTTTTGTTCTTTAACTTGTTTCCTAACGGATAATTTTAAATATCTGTTATATTGATCTGTTACATCAATTTTGAGATTTAAAAAAAAAATTCGAAATTATAAAATATATCTATTTATGGGGAATCGAAATCGATTTTTGACAGATTTTCATTTCCATTAAGGGATCTAAATTATGTGCACCATAATCTCAATCTAGTGACTGCTGGTGACTCTGGTGACAATCAGTGTATTCTCCCACTGCGCTAGCAACCTGCTAGTTGTAGTTGGTGCGGGTTCAATTCCTGTAACTTACCCTGGGGTATTTCTCTCTTCTGTGTCAGTAAAAGCGTTCCTTGTGTGTGTCCATTTCTTGAGGTTGTATGGCTTGTCTTTGGCCAAATATGGCCCTTGTGCAATTAAACTCAAACCAACGAACCTTGCTTATTGTATAATTATACTGACGAATGCTCCAGACTCTTCAAAACTTTAAAAATAATAATGTAAGTTACTGTGTATCTAGAACTGATGTAAGTTTCTTTTAAATATAAAATGACAATAGAGAGTATATTTAGCAAGCGGAGGAGCTGTATAAATATTTTTGGCTATAATAGTTCTAAAATATAATAATAGTAGTAAAAAATATCTCATTCTCGCAGGGTATTCCTTCATCGCGTAAGCGCAAATTTAAAGAAACTTTCAAGAACCCAACCAAAAAACAAATTTCCAAGTAGATAGCTGAATGGTTTCGAATCCAAAAACAAATTTCACATGGACAACAGTCGCCACGGGATATGTTTATTTTCTCTCGCATGTGTTCAGGCCATCCTGATCACATTATCACGAAATGGTCCTTGTAGCACCAACTCAAGTGTACAAAAGCACTCGGTCCGAAATTGAGAATCGTTCCTTTTCATCTATAATCTGAATTATGAAGGCTTTCGGTTTTATTTTTCGCGGAACACAGAAACAAAAGAATATAAATGGTTGTTTTCGAATGCTTCCACTCGCCATTTTCGGAACTGCTTAGAATTTCTCACACAAATGGATCTGTTTCCCAGCCATTAAAAGAGGCGGACATTTTTTGTACCTTCTAAAACGTAATCCATAATTTATAGATGTTTTCTGGAAAAGAAGAAATGTGTAAAAAGGAGGTTGTTGTTTTTAAGAGTTCCATTCGGAGTAAAAGGAATGGAACTGTTCTTTTGGAATAAATTACCCATTTATTTGGGTGGAGTAGGTGTGAAATAAAGATCTGTTTTCTTCCTGTAAAATAACTGATCCGGCGAACACTTTTGAAACAATGGTTATTCCAAAGTGCGGTGAATAGAAAATGTCGGAAATGTTTTTCCATTGCTCATAAATCACGGGGTGCGATGGAATTTTTAAGAACATATTTAAACTTGACGCATTTTGAATTAGTTCCTGATGTATCATCGTTAGAACCGTGGGAAGTTTCCCAAGTTTTCTACTGCTATTTGGAGCGAAGGTATCTTGCATTTTTTTTATCATTACCTTCGTAAAGTAGGAAAGATTAACCGACAGTAAAGTGTATGATTATTGCTTTGAAGTGGTAAAATTTTTAAGAAACCTGATTGGCTTAACGAGAAACAAAAGTGATAATGAGCTATAAAAATAAATGGGAAGTGCTAATGTATAAAAACTGAGTTCCACAACAAAATTATATTTACTGCTTAGACTAGAGTATAATTTTAACACAGGAGCTGGTTATAGTTATAGTTAGTATGTTGAAATTATCTTTTCTGCAGTTGCACACTATTTTAAACTACTCGGTATTGTCCAAAAATAATGAATGTTTAATGTTTTGTGTGTTTAATACATCAATTGTAGAGGTGACCCAAGACTATGTATGTTTTTAATAATACATTACCGCTTTTAAACACAAAAGTCAATAAATGAAAACAGTTCATTACATTTTGCTATCAAAGTTTTAAAAAATTAAATTTATTTCAAGTTTATAAAACCGGAAAAATCTGCAATGATAAATTAGGTGCCTCGTCATTCTTTGCTGCTTAACAAGCTAGAATCGATATCTTATGATTCTATCAAATTATCTAAACGCCCATACTGGCAACAAGTCCTACTCTGCATTAATGTATTGCTTCATATTAGATTGTCCAAGAACGCGGGAGTTCCCTACTTCTGAAACTTTATATTTACTCATGCTTCTCAATCAGATTGTCCAAGAAATATCCAGGCAATGAGTAAAACTTCTGTAGCCTTATATATGCCCATGCTTCTTAATCAGACGGTCCTAGAACAAGGTGGATAAGTCCCACTTCTTCAAGTGCTGCATTTATTTATGCTTCGTATCTTCGTTTCAGATTGTCCAAGGCATATCCGGGTAATGAGTCCAACTTCTGTAGCTTTATATCTGTCCTTGCTTCTTAATCAGACTGTCCTAGAACAAGGTTCTGACCAGGTCTTGATGGATTATATATCTCGTCATTAGAAGAAATTAGAGATATCTCGTCATTTTTAATGATGACGCGATCGATTGACTAGATCTTGATCTCGTCATCATTAAAAAATCGACGATAAACCACTTGGAGAATTAATCAAATGTTCCAAAACTATATGGACAAGTCCCACTTCTGAAGCTTCTCATCAGATTGTCCAAGAACTCTGTAGATAACAAGTCCTACTTCTCTGAAGCTTTGTATCTATTCATGCCTTCAGAGTTAGATTATTCAAGAATTTTACCGGAAGCAATATCACTTCTGAAGTTTTGCATCTCCAAATCTATTACGTTTTAGAAGACATTGAATCACAAAGTTCTATAGCTATCTTGGGTCCAATTAGCCTTGATACAGCAAAAATGGCAGTATCTAAAAACCAAAGTACGCTTGTCTTATTTTCATCTTCTGAAAGAATTTCATGGGCACAAGAATTAAATTTTCCAAAAAGATTTCATTTTAAATGAAACAATATTCTTTTTAAAATAACCGAACAGCAGGCGAAATTCAATTCTTAGAATTTTAGACCAAAGTTTGACAAGCAGTGTAGATATGGAGAGCCCACATCAAACAAACCACCATTCCACATAATATGAAATCCACCCAAGAGAAAGCATTCAAGCGTGAAAAAATGTCTGCAGTACATCTGTTTCTATTTACTGAGAATAGAATATTCTCGGACCTCCCTTTACCCGCATAGATGTACATCAAAAACCACTTCCATTTTTTCCACGTGAAACCAACAGCGCGTGAAATCATGGAATATTCTCCTAAAGCAGTCTGAGAAAAATGACAGCTTAAGAACATTTTTTTATCTTTTCATTTCCAGTTGCACAAGAAGCCTTCACTGCTTCCATAAATGCTGGAAAATTCTAAACTAATTCTTCGTTGCAATCTTCCACTGTGCGACTGTAAACAATGCTGCAATTAGGCCTAATTACAATGTTTCAACGGTAACTACCGACGAAAGCGATATCCATCCAGTGTTCATGAGTCCAAGACACCTAACGGTGAACATTTAGCGAGTCGGAATTGCTGTTCGTTCTGCGAACAATTTGCCTTGGGGCTAATAGTGTGATAGAGGTGATGCTTTGTTTCGTTAAGACTTCGATTTTAAAAAGCAATTAGTTGTTACCGCTTTGAAACGTGTCTAGTAGTTCTGAGGTTTTTAGCTGCTTTTATGAGGTTGTGAATACATAATGTCTTTTAAATAACACCAGTTTCGGAAGATAAAAACTTTTAAATGCTATCATTACTTTTATTTTTATTTGCGGTTATTTTTTTATTCGTTACTTTTGACCGAGTGTGCTTCATTTGTCGTTGGTCTTTACAATTTTCCAAGCCGCACATTGATCCGAATCAGTCTTGCGACACTAAATAGACTGAAATATGCATGCGCACCGAAATGCTTTTGTAGAGACGGAGTAAGCATGTGTTGGATATTTTGTCGTATGTTCTACCAATGTGTGGTTTTTGCCTTTGAGTAAAGCCATGAGTCGAGCGTGAGTTTGTCTCACTACCTATACCTCTGCTTTAAGCGATCTGCTCAATAATTAACTTTCGTGTTTTATTTGAAGGAAATGTATTCGATACTTAGCAACAAAAACAATACAATTCCTATACAAGGAGATGAATTACTTGTTTTCAATTTAGAACTTTCGTTACTTTTCTTCTGCTTAAGGTAATCTAGAGAATAAACTCAAATTTGAGATTTTGCTTTTAATTAAGCAAAGTTTCCAAGCTTTAAAAGGATGTATTACTGTCTGTTCCTTGTAGCTTTTCGAAAAGTATTTTTAAGAAATACTTCAAAGTAAACAATATCCTCATGGAGTCTTTTAAACGCCCATTAATGGCTGATTTCTCAAGCATGACTTAAGCTTGCTTCATAATGTACCTTTCCGATAAAGCTATCAAAGGTAAGCATTTGAAATCGAAATTTTCAGAAAGTAAAGATCCTAATACACGTTTACACACCAGAGCTTTTATGTGAGCTTAAATATATGTGTAAAATAAAAAACAAACTTGAAAAAGTTTACAATTTCCAAAACAATGGCAGTGTTACATGTTTTAATTATATCAGCAGAAGAAAAACGTTAACAACGAAGTAACAGGTTAAAATATCTAAAACCATCCGATGAACATTTTTGTTATTTTCAATACAACAGACATTAGAGATCAACATCCTTAACCTCAGAGTGGAGTGCAGATAAGGTGCTGACCTCGTCATCTGACTGTGATTCAAAATTACGATGCATTGTCCTTGGATCTTTCCTTTTGTTATTGATCCTGGACCTCGACGCCAATAGCCCGTGTGTTTCTTCAGCGCGATGTTAATTCAGCTACCAACTAACCTTAGCCTCAATACACAATAGAAGGCACAACAGAACATACAGAACACAGTACAAAAGAACATTAAACATCAGAATAAAACTGTGTATAAATAAAATCCATTAAAAAAGACTGTCCCGCGCGAGGCTGAAGTACGTGAACTGCAAAATTTAAGACTTTTGTTTACAAAATTCTATATACATTAACTGATACCATGACTCTAAAATGATGATTCCATGTAAAGCGCTTGCGTGCTTCAGTTCAAAATTTTCCCTAAGACATAAAAAGAATGATCGACATATAGCTAGTCGACGAATTCTCAACACAAACAGTTCTAACGATAACAAGAACACAAATTCTGAAGATATATTTTTTAAATGGTAGCTACAACTGACGTGTAAAGAATAAAACAGAAATAAAACTGCAAACAATTATTCATCGCGAGCCAATGCGCGCGCACAAATGATAATCATTTGGCATTCGCGTAAACAATAGTTGCTCAAACAAACAAAAACTGCGAGGCCAAGTCTCCAACCACCCGATAAAGAGCTTAAATAGTTTTTCCAGTCGAGGCCGAGCAGGCGAGGAGATGGTCTGGACAATAGAGAAAATATTAAAAGTAGAGTGGACAATGTAACCTTTTTATTTGACCAAAGTTAGTAGTCACGTGACCCTAGACTACTTTCGTCTGAAGTGTGGAAACGAACATTCATCATATGATTGGTCCACGGGAAAGAAGGAACCTATCCATTGAATCATCTGATTGGTCCATTGATTGATTATCTGATAGTAATAGACTTTGGTGACCCTAACACTTTTGTCGCCACAATAGAAAGGCGGATTCGCACAACTACCCTGTTATAAGTTGTTATATCGTCAAACGAGGCGATAAGACACCAAATCAGCCAACCAATTTTTCACAGAGCAGTCACGTGACTACTAGTCGGCATGTTGTTCATATTTTTTTGTAAGCTGCTCTCAAAAGAAATGTTCAGTCTACTTATATCACGTCTGTGGTCTGGGCTGTCAGGCAATTATATCCCATAGCTGATCTAAAATAGTAAAAACTTCTTTTGGTAAGAAAAACATAGGGCCTACAAAAAAAGATTCTGAAAAAAGACGCATCCAGTATTTTGGCTTAGGAAGCAATGAGGATGGTGCTAAACTCTCGGTTACCTTTTTAGAATTAAATGGGTATTAACACTTATTAGATGGACTTTTACATTTTTTGAATTAAATGGGTATTAACACTTATTAAATGGACTTTTATCTTTTTAGAATTAAATGGATATTAATACATATTAGATGAACTTTTACCTTTTGGGAATTAAACGGGCATCAACACTAATCAGATGGACTGCTAGGCAATCATGTCTCGTCGCCTAATCTAAAATGATAAAAAAATATTTAAACATGGGGCCTATAAAATGTTGGAATCGCTGCCTCAGGCAGGCCTATGGTTCGAAGAAGGATTTTCGCCTTTAAAAAAAGCTGCCGCTATTCTTCTCTTCACTTCCGTCGAAAATCCTTCCGCGCTTTGTGGCACATTGAGCACTTCTTCCTGCTGATCTTATTCTGGGAAAGTGAATTTGAGTTCTGCGGAGAAAGAAATAGTTGTCAAACTCGCGATACGTGAAAGGGCCGATTTTATAGAAAGCGTTCCCTAAAGTGAACAACTCGCGGGAATGTCAACAGAAGAATGGATGTCAAAAGGACTAAAAATACCACGAGACTTGGGAACGCGCTTGTCGTGTGACCCACAAAAGCTTTGTTCAAACATGGTGAAACTCATTCTGGTAGTGACTGTTGGTCTGATAGCTCGATTAGTAGAGCGTATCTAATGAAAGCAATTCGTTGTAACAAAACAGTTTATTAACAACAAAATGGGTAACAAGGTAGCAGAAGGACCGCATTCTTATCAGATCTTAATTGAGCACCTCTCTCTATGGCGTCTATATTGCCTCAATCCCACCCACGCTTCCGTGGTAGTCCGGTTGGAAGAGTAACCGACTAGCAACCGGAGGGTTGCGAGTTCGAATCCAAAGAAAGACCGTCGTGTACAAAGGGGACTGGTGCACGTTAAATCTGTCGTGGCCTCAAATGTCCTCACGTTGGCGTAGTGTGGAAGTTTGGAGAGTGGGGTGCCGACTCAGGTGTTGATTTCGTCATCTGGTCGTGGTTAAAAATGACGAGGAGTTGTCCTTGTAGTTGTCATGGTAATGGTAATTAATTAACGTCGCATTGGAGCAATACTACTGGTCCGGGATCACTCCACAAAGGAAAGATCCGAGGACAACACTACGTAATTTTGAACCTCGGTCAGATAATGAGGCCAACACCTGAACTGACACTCTACTCTCTAAACTGCCACACCGTGCCAAGAGTTGTCCTTGGATCTTCCCCTTCGGGATTGATCCCGGACTGTCGCCAACAACGCTTTAACCCATTAATTGCCGGAATTCAACCATGATGTTTGTTTGAAAAATATTGATTGTTACCATCTTCTACAGTCTTTAGAAGGGTGCTGTATAAATTTTTTGAATTATTTTATTTATTTATTTATTTTAAATTATTTTTTTATTATTTTTATTTATTTATTTGTTTTTAAATTATTTTTAATTTTTATTTATTTGTTTATTTATTTTAAATTATTTTATTATTATTTTTTATTTATTTATTTGTTTTTAAATTATTTTTAATTTTTAATTATTTGTTTATTTATTATTTTTATTTTTTTAACGCTTTGCACATCTATTTTTATATTATAGCTATAATACATAATAATTAATCTGCTGAGTAAAAAAATAATAACTTATTTACAATGGTCATGGTTTTAAAGCCATGTAAATATGCGTCCCAAAAAAGGGACGTTGGCCGTTAATGGGTTAAGTTGCTCCAGTGCGACGTGAAGTTCAACTTGATACTGAGATTCAATTTCTTCCAGTATTTCAAATTCAGAACGCAACTTTGAAGTTAATTATTTCGATTAATTGAATCACGCCCAATTGCGTCCCAAGTGAATCTCCGCTGACTCAGAGCTGTCTTGAGATCAGAAAAAGCGATAAAAGATTCAGAAGTCAACTAAAAATAACCCCGATCCGAAATTGGGGAAGAGTGTAGGGCAATTTAAGTTGGAAGTGAGCGTGACACAATTTCTCATTACGCTGTCTGTTTTCTAATTTAAGCGATAACTGAAACTGAAAACATTTTCTCGCGATGACTGCTTCTAATTATTTTTTAAAGGGAGTATAAAAAGTGTTTACGTTGTATGAAATTTTAATTCCTGTTTCTCGGAAGCGGCAATTTATTCTTTATGGGACGTGGTTTATTGACAAAAAATGTTTATTGCTTTGCTTTCCTTCGAGAAGTTACTGCTCGTGAATTTTTTAAATGAATTACCATTTCAAGCAAAATGTTGAATTTTTAATTTCTTTCAATGTAATGTGTTTTTAAAATTGTCAATCAAAAACTGATGTGTAAATGGTAACGACAATTAGTTTCAGTTTACATTATATAGTTATACTTATTACCTTGAGTTAAACACTCGCATTTAGTATAACAAGTCATCTCAAACAAAAAAGTTTATTGTTTTGTTTCACAGGACACAAGGAGGGACATTTGAAATTACTGAAATGAGATACGTTTAAAAGAATACTATTTTTGTATAATTATAATCTATTTTCAATGGCCCATTAAATCATATTATGTGTATATTATGTAATATTTATGTATGCAAAATTACCTTTAACGCCATCTAGTTGTCAGAAATTGTGGGAATAGTACTTATCTTTAAAAGAGGTTATTTATTAACAAGTTTTATGGGAGGATTTATAATTCATTAGGGCCGAGATTCTCGGTACGTTTGTAGTTCACATTTCTGTTTTTCGTGTTCATGGCTGAACCCTAGAGGAAATATAAAAGTATAGTGAGCAATGGTAACTTTTTCTGTGCCCAGGTTCATGTCACCAAAACTAGTAGTCACGTGACCCTTAGACTATTTTCATCTGCTAGGGGAACTGCTAGGAGCATTTTAGATCTGATTGGTCCAAGGGACGTTAAAAAACGTCCATCCATTGATTCATCATATGATTGGTCCACGCGACGTAGTAGGGTTTGGCGATTTCACCATTTGTGTCGCCAATCTATAGAAATGCGCATCACATATCTGCCCTGTTATGAAATGCTTAAATCGCCAAATGAAGCAATAAAATGCCAAACCAAAATCAATTTTTCACAGAGCAGTCATGTGACTACTAGTCGACTTGTTGGTAAAACTTTTCAAAGCTCGTCTCAATAGCAAAGCTCAGTCTACTTATACTTCAGGTCTATGGTCTGATCCTCGGACTAATGATCTGCTTGATCCGCGCGACATACGAGTAGACTGACAATTTCATCATTTTTGTCGTAACTATACAAATATGCATTCACCAATCTACCCTGGCATGGGATGTTCTATCGCCAAACGTGGCGATAAGATGCCAAATCGTCCAATCAAGTCAATTTTTCAGAGCAGTCACGTGACTACTAGTCGACTTGTTAGTCACACTTTTCAAAGCTCCTCTCAACAGTCTACTTAACAGCTGGCTCAGTTTACTTATACTTCACGTCTGTGGGCTGAACTCAGGGGAAAGGGGGTACCTTGTAGACAAGGCCAATCAGCTAAAGAAATTCAAATCCAAAAATCAATTACCACTATTTACCTTACCCCTGCGATAAACCCAATAACATATTCGAAATCACGGACTTGATGTGCTAATTGTTGTCTGGGGTGTTATCTAAGAAATCCTGGTAAATAAGATATGAATTTGATATCGCGATCGGACCTTATTTGACAGTTGGGAAATGATCACAGAGACAGTAATATTCAAATAAGAGGTTCGCATCGGAGTGTGAGAAAAGAGGAAATGAAAGACGAAACTAATACTAAAGGATTTAAGCTGAATAAATGGGAAAGATGTTATACGTGCGTGTTACTCGATTTCGATTTCATAAAGCAGCGTTCACAAAGCACTAAATTAAGTTGTTTGACTGGTCTCTTTTAGCTCGAAGGCCATATTTGGCCATGCTGCGCCAGATACAATACAATATCAAGTAATTGACACAAGACATATAATAGCAGGTTTACAAAGGGGGCTGATGCACGTTCAATCTGTCGTGGCCTCAAATGTCCTCACGTTTGCGTGGTGTGGAAGTTTGGAGAGTGGAGTGCCAGCTCTGGTGTGACCTCGTCATCTGAGAGTGATTCAAAATTACTTGGTGTTGTCCTCGATCTTTCCCTTTGGAATTGATCTCAGACCGTCACCAATACCTCGTTGTGTTGCTCCAGTGTGACGTTAATTGAAATACCTACCTGTTTCGAGAGTGAAGTGAAGCGAACTACAGTTCCAGTTCGCATTTGCTTGAGTATATAACGTTTACTTTGCTTGTATCTGGTTCTGTGTTACTGTAATTTATGTGTATACTGTCCTGTCCTTTACTTATATATTGCTTCTCACTTATAATTAATCCAGAACCATTGCCATTTTTGATCAGCTACTTAATTTACGTAAATCGTGATGTTTTTTACTTATGAAGACAAGGGATTAAAGCCCCTTCGGAGGGCTAGGCTCCTTGAATAACCATACTAATATTTGTATTCTGCTTCTGTGCCGTTGCAATACATACGTGCCGTGATGATCCCAAACAGGAACCTTCTGATTAAGTCAACTTCAGCTTCTTGAATTTCCAAAGGACAAGAATCGAGTATCTCAATTTCCCAATTAGCTCCGAGAGCGAGCGGAGTTTAATTACTGGAATGGACCAGGGATGAAAATCCGTTCCACACAATTCACCTCAAAAACAAAAACATCGTTATTCAACTTCCTAAAATCGATGGAGCGGAGGTCTCAATTGAAATCGAGAGAGAACCTCTGCTGATTTAATTGCCCCGTCTTTTCTCAGCAGTTAAATCAACTGATTAAAATGATCGCTCAAGCACGCAGCGTCACTTCCCAATGGGGATTCCGCCAAAAACCACAAGCGGAAGACGCTTAATGTGTGGTGGTGCGGTTTTTTGTTTTGTTTCCATCAGTATCTTCATCAAATGGAAATGAAAGCGTTAGTTTTGGTTTTACTTCATTTTAATGAAGTAGACCTTTCGAGAGTCCGAATTTTTGTATCCCAACTTTTCGATACGGTAGAGTTCATTTTGATCAATCCCTCGGGGCAACATCTTCTTTAGGTGTTTACGAATCCGAGGTACCCATGGGGCTTACTGCCTCTTGTAGCACATCTTGGGGATCCCAGGATACCCAAGCCATCTTTCTCTAGCTTCTTCTTCTTTCTTTTCACACGGACCGCGGTGGAACGGTTGGAAGAGTAACGGACGAGCAATTGGAGGGTTGAGAGCTCGAATCCAACCGAAGACTGTCGTGTACAGAGGGGGCCTGGTGCATCTTAAATCTGTCGTGGCTTCAAATGTCCTTACGTTGGCGTGGTGTGGAAGTTTGGTGGGGTTCCAGCTCAGGTGTTGACTTCGTCATCTTACAGTGGTTCAAACTGACGAGGTGATGTATTCGGATCGTTCCTCCGGGACTGGTCCAGGACCGTCGCCGATAGCCCGTTGTTCCAGTAGGACGTCAATTCACTACCAACTACTTACCTACCTTCACGAAGTACGTATTCAGGTAATAATTAGGGCCGCGGCAGCCCAGTTGGAAGAGTAACGGATTAGCAACCGGAGGGTTACGAGTTCGAAACTAGGTCCAGCCAAAGACCGTCGAGTACGTGGGCGCTAGCTAACGTTAAATTTGTCTTGGTCTCAAGCGTCCTCATGTTGGAGTGGTGCCGAAGTTTGGAGAGTGGAGTGCCAGCACAGGTGTTGTTCTAATCATCTGACCGTGATTCAAAATGACGAGGGTTTGTCCTCGGATCTTTCCCTTCGGACCGTCGACAATAGCCCGCCGTGTTGCTCCAGTGCGACGTTGATTCAACTGTTATCTACCATCTTCATGAAAATTATTAAAAGTATTTTGTGTGAATACTTGAAATGATACTAAATAGACGTGTGTAGTTAGAATTATTAGATTGTATGATTTCACTAATAAAAAATCCCCCAAAAGTGGTAATTTTAGCGAAGAAAAGGTGACATCCCCTGGATAAATCTGAATCAACGATTCCAGTACCTTTATTTTTGGTCCTGTGTTTGCAGAAATTTCTTCTCCGATGTTATCCAAAAGCAAAATGATATTTGTTCTTTGGTAAACTCGCTGTTGTAATTAGGAAGAAGAAAATAAATAAAATTTTTAAGTCCTGACAGAAAAAAAACATTTAAAAGGCTTGCAAACGTACGTTGTGTGCGTCTTGGTGCATTTCCTAGCAATTACCCTTCGCGTAATTAACGAAAATGTTTCCCATTCTGTTTTCGCCAAAGCCGAAAGTTATTTTTCTCGATTTTCCAAAGCTGTTAATGAGATCTAGGAGAGGCACTTCAAAGGAAACTTCGCTGTTCTCCAATTATTCACTTCTCCGAGTTTAAATGCACTTCTGCAGTGCGTACCTGCACGTGATTTCCTTCTCTGTTGTCTCAAAGTAACAGAGATTTCCTTCTCTGTTACTTTGAGAGCATTGGCTTCAATTGGTTGGATCGGTTCATTTTTGCTGGGTTCCGTAGGGCGAGTCAAAAAGATGGGGATCGGAGTGTTTTTGTTACTTTTATATATAAAAGGCGAACTTGTGATGATCTGGTTCACTTTTCATCCTTGCTCTATATATAATAGGTTAGAGTTATATTTAAATACTTTTACGAAAAATTGCTAGCGTACGCGGGGGTGGTTGAATTAACGTCGCACTGGAGCAACACACAAGTAAATATTAAATCATGACATTTTTCCAATGCCCGGCCAATTTATAATTAACCCTTCTGGTGGTTGTCTCGACGAGTTATCTCGTCATTAACAAAACTGACAAGAAATCTTGATGGACAAGATATCTCTTCATTAACAGAAAAGTGACCAAATCTTGATCTCGCCATGAAAAAATCGACAATATTTTAATGACGAGATATCTCGTCACGTATTAGCAAATTGATCAGATCTTGATGGACACGAAATATCTCGTCGAAACCACTTGGAGGGTTAATCGTTATGTCACTACAAAGACGGAATTGTGAACCACTTGGCGTAATCCTGGCGCTCAGCGGGGAGATAGGTTTACGTTACTCCTCACAAACATACATACGACACATTCTAGGCACAACCCGTTTATAGAGGTCTATTCTATCCAATTAAACCGGCAAATATTCTAACCAATAAAATCGGCAAATATTCTATCCAATAAAATCGGCAAGCATTGTATTGTTGAAATATTGTATTGAATCCTCGAAAAGATTCTATAGGTCAAATAGGATCAAAACTGTTTAGAAGTCGAGCAGGGAAGACTACAAGTTGCAAAGGGGAATTATGCGTTCGAACCCCTCAGGGGGTTCAACTGCAGCTAACGTTCTCTGAAATGTCTCCGCTTTGTATGCCGCAAATACCGCATGTTGTCTGTCTTGTGTTTGGGCGCATTTGGTCAAACGTAACACAGAGCACATAGGGAGGAAGAAAAAGGAAATATCAGAAGGGTAGGCGAGGGTAAAAATGAAATTGAGGGAAGAAAACTCGGGTACCTCGTGGTTTTGATGCCCGTGCACACCTAAAGATGTAGATGTTCAGGAGCTAATTGATTTAACATGACTGAGGTGTGCTTTTAGCCATTGGATTGGAAATAAGAATTAACATCAGTAAAACTAAACGAAATGCTGTTACATATTTTGGGGGTATTTTTATTTCATTTCCGGGAATTTAATCCATTGATGATGAGAGTATGGATGATATATTCATTATAATGGTTTGAAATAAGATATGAAATGTGAATACTAACGAAACTTTGAAATCAATAGATATAAGCAGTTAAGAAATTTTAGCGCACGTGCCATGTGACCGGCTGCTAGTCTACTTAACGATTAAAAGTGTTTCCCAACCATCGAAGAAACCATTCCTCAGTCAATATCCTCACCCCTTCTGTTAGCATTCGGTCAAAACGCATGTAAAAAGAAACTATCCAAGTGGATTTATCCGCTTTTGCATCATCGGAACAAGTTGGTTGGTCTGAGTTTAATGGCGCAAGGTTCAGTAGTAGATAAGCTGCTCCAAAAGCAAGTACAAATATGTATATATATATATGTATATATATATATATATGTATATATATATATGTATATATATATGTATATATATATATGTATATATATATATATGTATATATATATGTATATATATGATGTATATATATATGTATATATATATGTATATATATATATGTATATATATATGTATATGTATATGCATATGTATATGTATATATATATATTAGGGAAACAACCAAACCAACATTAAAAGATCAAAAACAAATTAATTAACATTTAATTTGCAAATGTAATCGAAGGGTAGGAGAAAATGTTTCAAATGTCATCATGGGTATAAGTTAAAATGATAATGTAATATAAGAAATTATTAAAATGTATGGATTCATCGGAGAAAAAACTCAGAAAGCTCGGAACTTGCCTGATTCTAAAAAGAAAGAAAATATGTCCCATTCTCTGAATATGAAGAAGATAAGAGAAATTATGAGATTTATGGGGAACAATAGAAACAGAATAATTTCATCAATAACGAGATAACATTTACATGAGATAACAATGCATTACACTGCTGAATGACTGATTCAAATCAGTTTTCGAATGAATCTTAAATGTTCGATTACCCAACAACAGAACAATCATTTCAATCTTCGAGATCTGTATTGTTCCGAATATTCTTTTCATCTAGCATTTTTCGTTTCCTAATTTAATTTTTATAAATTTCTAATGAAGATAACAATCCCGTTATTCTTCGAGCGGCTACTATGAATTAGATATAGATGTCGGGACTAAAACCTTTCCCCTTTTATTCGGCGCAAATCCTTCAGAATTATATCTATTTTGTCCTTTGTTTCCATAGTCCGTGGTTCAAAATTACGAGGTGTTCTAAGGTCTTTCCCTTCGGATTCGATCCCGGACAGTCGCCAATAGCCCATTGTGTTGCTCCAGTGCGGCGTTAATTAACTACCTATATAACTTTTGTGTCCTTTTTCTTGCAGTCCGTTTCAATCTTATCATTTGACTAGTGATGTCTAAACCAATAATTTTGAACTTTTTCATCTTGTGGTAAAAACTACTTGCTAAAATCTCTCGGCACACCAAAAATGTTTTATATTCTTCGCAGGTCTGACAAAAAGAGGTACTATTTTGATTGATTTACAAAAAAATAATAACCTAATACTTTTTGCTTCGGTGACTTCAAAATATCTTTCCGAAGAAATTTATTTATATCAAATATATTTATTGCAATAAAAAAATAATAATGCTCGAAATGATTTATACGGGTATTCCTTGAAGTCCATTGTCAAAACTTCACAACTAATCCGTTGAAATTATAGGAATCTTACACAATCTAAGCCATTTCACCATCCGTAAGGGACACAGGTTGAAAATAGCTGTTCTAAGCTATATAATTGTCACTCCTCGATTGCCAAATAAGGTCAGATCACGATATCACAAATTCATACTACAGGTACACTTTCTGAGACTCTTCGATTACAAACACAGCCCCGTAGACACATCGCAGAGGCGAGCTACATGTTGCAACCGGAAGTGGACCCATCATTCCAATGTTCTAACCACGACTGTTAAACTGATTTCTTTAATGATTTATTCATTTATTTATTCATTCATCATGGAAAAAATCGGATTAACTTTGATGACAGTCAACATCTCGATATCTGATCAGCAAAATTTCTTGCATGACTTATAACCAGTTTCTATCTTGTGACCAATGAAATCTTTCCAAAGAATAATATTTTGTTAGATAGGTAGTTAATCAACGTCGTGTACTGTGTGTGTGGAGCAATACAGTGGACTAGTGGCGACGGTCTGGTATCAATTCCGAAGGGAAAGATCAGAGGACAACATCTCGTAATTTTGAACCACGATCAGATGACGAGGTCACACCTGAGCTGGCGCCCCACTCTCCAAACTTGAATTCTATTCAGACGAAAGGGAAAATAGATTCTATTCTAAGAAAAGGTCAATGGAATCTTTCCAAAGGAGTGTTTTTTATAAAGAAATGGCCAATAAATCCTTCCAAATTATTCTATTCTGAGGAAAAGACCAATAAATCTTTCCAGAGAATTCGATTTTAGGGAAAGGGCGAATAGAATCCTTCCTAAGAATACTTTTCCAAGGAAATAAACATTATAATCTTTCCAAAAGATTCTATTCTAACAAAAAGTCACCAATAGGGTCTTTTCAACCCTCCTGTCTCGACGAGGTATCTCGTCATTAGTGTAACTGACCAGATGATTATGGATGAGATATATCTCGTCATTTAGATAAAAACTGACAAGATCTTAATCTCGTCAAATATCGTCAAAATCGGTAATATCTTGATGGCGAAATTAGGAAAACTTTTGAGATCTTGATGAACGATATATCTCGTTGAAACCACTTGGAGAGTTAACATGTCTCCGAGTAAATTAAAAGAATGCAAACAGAAGAGGAAATCTCGATTTTCTTCTTTAAAAATGCAACCTCATAGCGAAACTCTGGTACTCGATTTATTTTAAGTGAATTGAAACTATTTACCTACTTTTTCAATCCCCTGATTCTGGAAACTTTTATTAATTCATCTGTTGATGGCAATTAATGAATACTTTCTTCGTTGGATATTGCTTTTAAACCACGAGTAGCGTTCTTCCAAAATTGTTCCAATACCTTTACGAAGTTTTTAATTAAAGTAAACTTTTTCAATAACCCTGATTCACGTGAAGTAAAGTTTATTTGATGAAGAAGATAATAAAGAATGTGTGTGTGTGTGCATAAAAAGTACGTTTCCGAAATAAATCCGATTAAAACTTGACATTAAAAATACCAATTATGGTGTAGATAGTACTAATGACGTATATCTCTCTTGCGTTTACTTAGAAAATTTTAAAATTCAATCATCTAAAAAATGCAAAACGACTAAGTTATGAGATCAAAGAATACATTGAATGAATAACTTTTGTTGCTTTTTAATTTACAGTGGCTTCCAGAATTGAGTATATACTATAAAAATGTATCTATGTGGTTTTGACGAGATATCTTTCCATCAAATTCTGACCAATTTTGCTAATGATGCGATACCTCGTCGAAACAATCAAAGGGGAGGGTTAAAAGCACTATAGTAATAATAAAATATAATTATATAATAATATAATTCGGTAATAATTCATTTGAACATAATTTTTGTAAGAATGAAGTACACATTTAAAAACACATTAAGCTAAAAAAAATAAGCAACCAAAGACCGTTATGTACAAAGGGGGCTGGTCTATCTTGGCCTCAAATCTATCTTGGCCTCAAATGTCCTCACGTTGGCATGATGTGGAAGTTTGGAGAGTGGTATGCCAGCTTAGGCGTTGACCTCGGCATCTGACTATGGCTCAAAATGACGAGGTGTGGTCCTCGATCTTTCCCTTGGGGATGGATTCCGGACCATCTCCAATAGCCCTTTGTGTTGCTCCGGTGCGACATTAATTCAATTACCTACCTGCCTTCTATATTAAAACGAGTATTACTTTGCCTCTTTCGAGGCACTGTAGTGTTTACTGCATTGGATAGTTGTAGTTATTTTAACTAGTCACATTTTTAACACTTTTTCTGATGGCATAAATAAAATGTGTGATATACGCCGTCTACAGCTTCCAGAAGTTATAAAGCTTTTTATTTACACATATATTTAAATACCCTTAAAAGTTCTGGTTAAATCCGAATTGAAATCTATTATTTTATAAAAATTTTAAGTGTTTACCTTTTTTTATAAGTTCTGGTTTTTTTAAGGTAAGTACATCATCTGACGGAAGAGTCAACTTGAGAAATTCGTTGTGTTAAGGGCATAATGTTTACATCTCTAAGCTTTTTTTAAAAATAATTACCAAGCAGCTACAAAGAAAAGTAATACATGATTTAAAGTTCGAAAATTCAATTAAAAACAAAAATCTCTAAATTGGATTTTTTTATTCTTCAGGTTATGTGAAATAGCTGTAAGATATTCTAAAATCGTATCCTTTTGTCTCTATTTTCTAATATTTACCACGAATTGATTTTCAAAAAACATTATGGATTAAACTATTTTTCTCCCAATCAGCAAAACTATACTTGGAAAAGAAAGATCATAACAAACAAAATCGTACGATAATACCCCAACAACAAGTGACATATTAATCGCCAAAGCAGAAATTTGTTATTAATGCTTGAATGATTAGCTGAGTGTGGCAGCAGTGTTTTCATCGTTTGCATAAGCTATTCTGATCGCTCTTCATAATCAGGCTTACAATAATCTGAGTTTCGTGGAAACGTGGACATTTTTTCTTGTTAATTTGTAGAAGCGGGAAAATTTTGATTGGATTAATTCTAATTAGCTCAAAAATGCTTTTGGAGAGTAATTGTTTTAAATAAAACCTCAACCGTTAAAAATTCTACGTTCGAGAGTAAAAAAATGTAATTCCGTTTTCCTTTTTTAACAGAGATATATTTCTTTTTTTTCTCTTCGACGCTTGTTCCGAAGAGAGTAGAAAAGCTTCTTATGATTTTAAATACAGTTCAAACTGCTTTCATCTTTTTATTTCTTTTAACACATTCGACAATCTTTAACAATCTACTCTTAAAAAATATTTTTGCGGCCTGGAAATATCTTTTAGTGTTTTCTTTTCGCTGTGATTTTGCAGGAAGAAAAAGAAGTGTGGTGCTTTCTGAAAATAATTGTGTTTTGAGGTGTTTCTTTACAAAACAGTTTATTTCCTTATAAACTTGCATAGAATACTTTCTCTAGAGTTCTCCATAAGGAATACTTGTCATTGTTAACCAAAATCGTAAAGGTAGATAATAAAATATCCCTGGAAAAATTTTTAGGTTGTGAAAATATTATTTTTATTCACGTCTTCCTTAAAGCGATTTAACAATTTTTTTCTAAGATTTTTCATTTGTTTATTTTCATAGAGGATTGGTTGATTTTCATGGCGAAAAGGCCAGATCTGTCCAATCTGCACAAAGCACTGTTTTTCCGTTACGTAAAAGGAACCGAGGTAGCCTGTTTGTTAGAGTAGCGGATAAGCAACCAGAGGGTTATGAGTTCAAAACTCGATCCAACATAATGCCATCCTGTACTTGAGGGGCACGTTAAATCTGCCGTGGCTTCAAATGGCCTCACGTTGGCGTGGTGTCGGTTTGAAGAGTGGGGTGCCAGCTCAGGTGTTGATCTCGTCATCTGACCTTGGTTCAAAATGACGAGGCTTTGTCCTTGGATATTTCCCTTCGGGATTGGTCCCCCACCGTCGCAATACAGAGGCTGTTCGGACATTTTTTGAACGATTTTAATGGACTGAAGCTCAATTTTTTACATGAAATTTTTGTGTTTTAAATGTTCCATTTGATATCCTTTATTGTTAACTATCTTTCTACACCTTAATTTCATTGATAATAATGACTTTTGTAGTATCGACAGTCGTATTTTTTCCTATGCTTGTTCCACAGTTTTCCAGTCCTTGAATGGTTTTAGGTCGACGTTTCGATAATACTCTTTTTAAAAGTCCAAAAACACAAAAATCCTTGGATGAAACATCTGGAGATTTAGCAAGAATATCAGTAAAGGACTTGATACCAGTTTCTTGTTCCATTTTTTCCAAGAATTTAATAGTCGATTTAGATGTGTGGCTGCTTGCTTTACCCTGATGCAGTTCTACTGATTGTTGGCACTGTGGGTAAAGATATGGTATTTCTTTTTTGAATATTGGGTATAAAATAGGGTCTTGATAATATGTGGGAGTTGATTTTTACATTTTTTCCCCTTTTTACTTTTAATTTTCCATTATATGCAAAACCGTCAACAATCCTAAATCTCTTAGAGAAAGTTCTCACGTTCACTTTGCTATAGTCCTTTGACTTGGCGGATTCTCTTTTAAAATTAAAGATCTTGCCTTACAAATATCAGAAATTTTTCTTTTTGGATACTTTTTGGAAGTATTTTTCCACTTTTACCTTTTTTCCTTTCTCATTAATAATATTACTTATCACACCTTTAGATATCGAAAAACCATGACTTTGCAGCGTTTTTGAATAATTGAATAAGCATAATTATCTTCGGAAAGAGAGGAAACATAGCCTTCCATCCATTGCTTATTTAAAAGCGCCATTTTGAAAGTAAGCAAAACTCTGAGTTAGCAGACGATAAGTTATACTATAACTATTTAACTGGCTGGGAAAATAAAACTATTTCGTAGCATACAATTTTTTTTACCACTCATCAAAATCGTTCAAAAAATATCCGAACAGCCTCTGTAGGCCGTTGTGTTGCGCGAGCGTTAATTGACTAACTTGGAATATCTACCGTTAAGTAAATGGACATAAACACACAAAATACAAGTTTTTACTGATAAAGAAGAGCGAAATACATCCAGTATGTTTAATATTCCTGTAGAGAAATATTACAGTACACCGAGTAACCATAGGAACTAAATGGAGAGGTACTATTCTAAAACGAATCAAATTGAAGCGCTGTGTTTTTCATTACCCCAAACCGTAGGCGCGAAGTATAAGTAGACTGCATTGCTATTGAGGAGCTTCAAAACGTGTAACCAACATAACGACTAGTAGTCACGTGACTACTCTGTGGAAAATTGATTTGGTTGGTCGATTTGGCATCCTATCGCCTCGCTTGACGATCTAACAACTTATGAAAGGGTAGGTGCATGAATGCTCGTTTCTATAGAGAGGCGAGAAAAATGGTGAACTACCAAAGTCTACTATTATGTTGCGCGAACCAATCAGATGAATCAGTGGATGGGAGTCTCCAACTGCCCCGCGGACCAATCAGATGATGAATCTGCGTTTCTTTCCGGCAGAAGAAATTAGCTAAGGGTCACGTTACAACAGGTAGTCAAGTGGCGTTCTCTATTCTGTGAAAGCAAAGCTTTCTTTGTGCGTATGTTCATTTACTTTAGGTTATTTTGGCACAGCTTGGCCAAGTATGGCCCTTTCGCCATTCAACCCAATCAACCATCTAAGCCTTTTATTGAAGTTAAGAATTTAAAGCTTTTCCCCACGGTAGCCAGGTTGTAAGAGTGGCAGATTAGCAACTGGAGGGTTGCGAGTTCGAAACTCGATCCAACCAAAGACATTCTGTACGCGGGGGGCTGGTGCATGTTAAATTTGTAGTGGCCTCAAATGTCCTCACGTTGTCACGCGTGGTGTGTCAATTTGGAAAGTGGTGTTCCAGCTCAGGTGTTGATCTCGTCATCTGATCGTGGTTCAAAATTACGTGGTGGTGTCCTCGATCTTTCCCTTTGGGTTTGATCCCGGACCATCGCCAATAGCCTGTTGTGTTCCACCAGTGAGGTATTAATTTATTACCTACCTACTGACCAATAACTAGGTACCTCGTCCTTCAAGATCTGGTCAGTTTTGCTAATGACGAGATGCCTCGTCGAGACAGCCACAGGAGGGTTAAAATCAACCATCTAAGTATTTTAGTGGAGTTTTTTTTTTTAATTTAAAGCGCAAGATATCGATAAGTTAGTGTACTATCAAATCCAATAACCAAAAGTGTTAGGACGTTTTGTCATTTACGTTTTTTTAACATCAAGTTCGAAAATAGGCAGTGAAAGAAAATCGCATTATTCAATTCGCCATCCTTCAAAACACTCACGTTTCGGAAAGCATACGAGGAAATTGAAAAATAGTTTTTCCCGAACCTTCAAAACTTCCCAAGAAATCCGACAACCTTTTAACTGGCGATAATTGTCAGATGGGAGTTTGAAGCCGCAACTTCAGAGACGTCTGCCTCATTAAATACAGCGAGAAATTTTAAGACTACTGATTAAGAAAGACAATGATTCGTAGCACGAAAGAATAACTCGAACTATACGAAAGCTTTCTTCGGATTTTTTTTGCCTCGAGTTCCCTGGAAACAAATGCCATTTCCCGATTTCCTCTGGTTATTGTTAAGCGGAGAAATTTCTTTTTTCTTTAATCAAGTGAAGCATGCTTGTTTCGTTCAAGTTTTGCTTTCCTGACGAACCAAAAAACATTTTCGACGTAACTTCTAATTATTCTGAAATCGTATTGGGTTTCTTCTTTCTTTAATCAGATCTTATTAATGTATTTTTGTAAGTCGTACAGAGAGCAAGGAATAAGGGTTTAACCACAAACGATCTTCGATGTACTCGACAACAGTTTTACTATCAACCGTCGGGTAATTATAAACAAATTACTTCCTCGAACAAATATACTAGCTCTCATAAGTATTCTTAGAATTTTTTTTAAAATAGCTATTAAGGTCTAGAAGGGAAAGGAAAATGTGTAAAGAAACTCTTTAATTAGAAACTTATGTTTCCTAAAATACTCGTATTGTCAATGGTACTTTTATTTGTTTTATTGATCGTTGTATGGCATTTAACGATGTAGGGTTGTCCCGATAATTTGCTTTAGGGCGATGTTCAGCAGCGTGGTAGTGCAATATTTCGGGTCGCCATCGTTTTAGAAGTTGATTTCGTGTATATGTGTGTTTCAGTTTTTATAATTTTAGTAATCTTACAATAGCATTAAAACTTAAACTATAAAAAATTCCAAATTATAAATAAATACATATATGCGCGATATATGTGGAAATCTAAGAAGTGATAACCAGATGGCGCTATTAGCCTATGATGCCACCACCAGATGGCGCTATGAGAGTCGTGCGAGAGCACGAGGATGTGCCATTCTTCTGGATTGTATCGTCTGTCCTATTTGCCTAATTAAATGTTTGTCCATGAATGTGTAATAATTGCCTAGACATCTATCCAAACCTCACATATATAGGATGTTCTTGAACTTTCTATTCAATTTTTAAGTGGAGGTAGGGAACAACATAATTAACCCTCTGAACATCACAAACTTTCCGAGTAGTGTAGTATTGCTTTTGCCCTAGAGTACTCGGAAAAATTAATAACCACATTTATTATTTGAAATAATCCATGGATTCTTTCGATCCTTACAAATAATTTATTGGTCCTTTACTTAGAATAGAATTCTTTGAAAATATTCTGCAGGTCCTTTCTCCTTAGACTAGAATCCTTTGGAAAGATTCTATAGGTCCTTTGCTTCGAAAAGTGTGACCAGCATGTTGATTACTAGTCACTTGACTACTTTGTCAAAAGTTGACTTGGTTGGCCGATTTGGTATCCTATCACCTCGTATGGCGATTATCAATTCGGTAAGTGTGTGAAAGCGAATTTCTATAGAAGCGACAAAAGTGGTCAAATTGCCAAAGTCTACCGCTGTAAGATGATCAATCAACGGACCAATCAGGCGATGAATCAATGAATGGTCGTCCTTTGTTCCGTAGACCAATCATATGATGAATGTTAGGTTCCACCAGGCAGAAGAAAGGGTCACGTGACTCCTATTTTGTTCAAATGATCCCGGGTACGTAAAAAGGTTACCATTGCTCACTCTTTTTACATTTCCTCTATGTTTCCAAGGTCACTCAAGAGATATTGTAAGAAAGCGCAAATCCCAACGTTGGACTAACTGAAGGAAAACACTCATTTCGCTTCGATAGTCATCTTTTCCTTGCGCATAGCAGGGACCTGTCATGACTACCTACAGCAACACTTATACCGTATTGGAATAGCGAGATTAGCTATCTGTCCTATGGACGAAGTGACCACCTCAAGGACTACCCTAAAATTCCGGACAATAGAATTGCAAATACTGTAGACAGTGCTTTTAGGCCACATTTTTCACTTCAGAACTCTATCGGGCGGCTTCTCGATTGATGGCCGGCAGACTGGCGTAGTATAAAAAAAAGCTTCAATATCCAATAGGCTCTGGCTCACGTGACTCGAGATCTTACGACAGCGGCTCCGCCCACATTGCCCGTCCATTTCCTTTGAAGGTCGGTGTCCACAAGGCCATGACGAAAGCAGGTTGAGTTGAGTTGACTCTACGCCCTGAAGGCTTATCTCATAAAGCCGAATACCTGGCATTTGAAAGAGATGGGATCGAAAAAGAGCGACCCGAAATTCTATTTTACATTTTCCAATCGACTTTACGTTCACCTCCAAACAAATGGGACTTAAATGGATAGACCGCCCACCCTAATGGAAGCAGCAAAAGCCTTAATTCCTTTAATGTCTGCTTGGTATTTGTCGCGCGCTATTTTCACCTGCGGGGGAGCGGCATTAGACTCCATTAGTTAAACCCCGCGCGGGTCAGTCCAATTAAGGAGATTAGGGCACGGCCTTATTGACTTAACGAAGCGGGTTGCGGCTCAGATTACTAATAGGCGGGGGAGATTACCAGGGCGTGCAACATGTCTTAACCCTCTGAACCTCGCGAGGCTTCAAAGTGGTAGTGTTGCTTTTACACCACAACACACTTTACTACTGAACATCCACGAATATTAATTGAAAGAATCCAAGGATTCCTTCAGCCTTTAGAAAGATTCTCTCTTATCCCTTTTCCAAAGATAGAAGGACCGCTGTAGCATGGTTGGAAGAGTAACGGATTAGCAACCGGAGGGTTCGAATCCAACCAAAGACCGTCGTGTGTATGGAGGCAAGTGCACGTTAAATCTCGTTAAATCTGTCGTGGCCTCATATGTCCTCACTTTGGCGTGGTGTAAGAGTTCGGAGAGTGGGGGTGCCAGCTCAGGTGTTGACCTTGTCATCAGACCGTGGTTCAAAATTACGTGGTGTTGTCCTCGGATATCTCCGTTCCGAATGGATTCCGGACCGTTGCCAATAGCCCGTTGTGTTGCTCCAGTGGGACGTTAATTAACTACTTACCTATCAAAAATAGAATCATTTAGTAAGACCTCGCTCCTCATCTTAGAATAACAGCCTTTCGAAAGGCAGGTCGGTAGCTAATTACGTCGCATTGGAGCGCATGGGCTATTGGTGACGGTCCAGGATCAAAACCGAAGGGAACTCTCCGTCATTTCTAACCAAGGTCAGATGACGAGATCAACACCTGAGCTGGCACCCCACTCTCAGAACTTTTACATCATGCCAACGTGAGGACATTTGAGGCCACTCCACATTTAACGTGCACCAGCCCCCGTGTACATGACGGTCTTTGGCTGGATCGAGTTCCGAATTCGCAACCCTCCGATTACTAATCCGTTACTCTTCTAACAGGGCTACCACGACACTCAAAATTCAGAAACTTCAAAATCCGAATTTTTTTAAATTCAAAATTTTCATGCATTTAAAATAAATTTCTACCATCTCATTCAATTCTCGTTTTTTTCCTTTAGATCAGTCAAACTCAATTAAAACACGGGCCACTGAATGCGACTGGTAAGATTCACGCGGTCACATCACATTTACAAATTTTCTTAAAATTATATTTTAAAGTGAGGATTCAGGAATATGGATAGGATAATTAAAACACATTATGTAATTAAGTGAATTTAGTGTAATAATTTATAATATTGCTATATAATTGCTTTTATTTAAACGTTTATTTAATTTTAATGTATTTATAAAACTAAAATTAATTTTTTTACCGGAAACTTGCCAGCGCTTTCCTCCTACTAGAGTTTTCCATTATCTGGATTCAAAGACTGAGAACAGACAATGGCAGATATGGCATTGATGCAGATATTATGGCAGAATAGATATTTATCAGTTAATCTTGATCTGTAGGCCGTTTTATTTAATTTCATGGACGAAAATAGTTGCTCACACAAGTATGTACTTCCAAAATAGCATAAAATTTGTGCAACAAACTTTTTAATTTCCGGGTATTTTTCATCTAAATAAGAATATATTTTGGGAATTCCTACTTCTCGATGTTTGTCTTTTAAAACCGAATCATTCTGGAAAATAATTAATTCCATTCCAGTTGTATCGAAGTGGGAGCATTTTCAACTTCAAAGAAAAAAGGCCTGATAAAAAATTTAAAAAAAATTGTAACTCTGAAATCATTAAAACGAGAGCGTCGTGGGCCACAAAAAAATTACCTCGGGGGCCACCAGTTTGACACCCCTGCCTTAGATTAACGCTTCTTTGAAGTATTATTTACACAATCTTTATACAATATTTGCACAATCTTGCGCAGATTGTCCGCTTCCGGACAAAGTGAGCCAAAAATTTACGCCATAAAACTCTAAATTTAATCCAATCCAATAACGCAGACACCTGCTCAAATCCACCCCCAAGCGTGCATTTCCATCTCCCATTGGAAACACCAGACAACTCACTTTTGAAATCAGATACACGCGAATGCAAATTTCAAAAATTCCGCCGCCCCGATCCTTGCAAGCATGGGCCGCCCATCCGCAAGGTCAATATTGACCTTCCATCGTCGATCCCTAATCGCAATGTCAACGGCAGGGCGAGATTAAATTGTTGAATGTCGAAATTGGTTCCCGCGAGTGAACGAGACTGTTTCGCGCGTGTAAGACGTCGAGCACCAGCGGCGGAATGGATTTCAAGATGCGATGGCCGGATGGTAATCAATCTTGGGTCCGGGAATAATGTTTGTGTTGCTACAGGTGGTTATGTTGTCGGGGCTTGAAATTTACATACCGGTGAATTATCTACGGATGCTCTCAATAACCGTTTTAGTTCCAGTTTTTTTATCTTTAGCCTCTCCATTCCTTGAGAATCAGGAGACCGAGTTCTGTCCAGCCGAAGAGCGTCGAGTACACGGGGGCTGGTGCATGTTAAATATGTCGCGACCCACACGTTGGTGGGGAAGTTTGGAGAGGGGGGTGCCAGATCAGGTGTTGTTCTCGTCATCTGACCTGGTTCGAACTGACGAGGCGTCGTCGTTGGATCTTTCCCTTCGGATTTGATCCCGGACCATCGTCAATACCCCCTTGTGTTGCTACAGTGTGACGTTAATTAACTACCTACCAGAAAACCGATTTGGCAACCGGAGGATTGCGAATTCGGATCTCTATCCAACTGAAGATCGTGTACGGGGAGGTAGTGCAAATTAAATCTGTCGTGGCCACAAATTTCCTCACCTCACGACGGCACATTTTCTTTAAGTGCATACGGGCTTCACGTTATCCTAGTGATCGAGTCTTTTCCCATGGGGCTTACTGACCTCTGGTAAACATAGGGCGTGACCCTAGGATACACTTTCTCTTCTTTCTCCTTGCCATCCTTTCTTTTCACATTATCTTGTATTTGGAGCAGCTTGGCCAAATATGGTCCTTGAACCGTAAAAATCAAATCCAATCAACCGAACTTAACTATCCGTTTTGGCAAAATAAAATAACAGCTTTTCTCGCCCTCAAAAAGCTTTCTTATATTCTTTGATTTTTGTTGTCCCTAGTCGGCTATGAGAGGTTTGGTGTTTAATCTAATTAGTGTTCAATCAACTATCATACAGGTGAGTCTAAACTAATATGGCAAACTTCAGGGGGTGATAGAACACAACGAGACAAGCATTTTCCCCCATAGAATGTAGGGTCGCAAGTGCAGCGGTTGGTCGCTAGAGAGCGCAGTCAAACGCTTGTATAAAAGCGTTTACGTCTGCGATGGGGGGGGGGGCCTGCATCAGGAGTGGTGGTCGACATTTTGAACAGCTTCTGTAATTGTGCATTTGCGTTGTACTTACCGACTGATGTCTGTACATGTCGTTTCATTTCCATGTGAAAAGTTTCTCATGTTTTGTACATGTCATTTCTTTCTTACCCGTTGTTCCTTGTACTTATCTTTAATTTATGCAAATCTAATTGTATTATTTCGTTTTGTCAAGCAGTTATTGATGTTTATTTGACATTAAAGCGTTGTATCCATATTTCTTGCCTCTTTCCAACAACCATGTGTTTCTGCCGAAATGGAAAGCGCCCTCTAGCGGCCAATAGCTGCACTTGCGACCATACATTCTATGGTGAAAAGTGTTTGTTTCGTTGTGTTCTATCACCCCCTGAAGTTTGTCGTATTAGTTTAGACTCACCCTGTATATCTATTGGGAATTCATTCATTGGAATTCTTATTGGTGTAGTGCTGAAATCGTATCCGGAAAACAAGCCAAGTGATGTCTCTGGAAATAGGTATAGGGAACACATTCCTCCTCTGAAACACCACCGCCACTCACATTTTGCTTGACAGGTACGTAGTTGAATTAACGTCGCACTGGAGCAACACAACAAGCTATTAGCGAAGGTCCGGGATCCATCCAGAAGGGAAATATCCGAGGACAACACCTCGAAATTTTGAACCACAGTCAGATGACGCGGTCAGAACTTGAGTTGGCGCCCCACTCTCCAAACTTCTGCACCACACCAACGTGAGGACAATTAGGGCCACGGCAGATTTAACGTGCAACAGCCCCACGTACACGGTGGGTTTTGGTTGGATCGAGTTTCGAACTCACAACCGTCCGGTTGCTAATCCGCTACTCTTCCGATCGGGCTACCGTGGCCTACCATTCCTTGAGTACCAGAGGGCAGACTTGGTCCTTTGATACTCAAGGAATTGAGTTAACTAAGCAAGTAAACTTGGCTAAATAATACTATTAACCTCCACTTGGAGGATTAATGGCATTATTTAGCCAAGTTGATTTGTTTTTGGTAGGTTGGTACTTAATTAACGTCACACTGGGGCAGCTCACCGGGATATGGGAGTATCCATGGGAAAGATTTGAGGACAACACCTCCTAATTTTGAACTACGGTCAGATGACGAGATAACATCTGAGATGGCACCCCACTCTCCAAACTTTCACACCACGCCAACCTGAGGACATGAGGCCAGATTGAACGTTCACCAGACCCTTTGTACACGACGGTTTTTGGTTGGATTCGAACTCGTAACCCTCCGGTCGTTAATCCATTACTCTTCCACAGCGTGGCATACTAGGTTTAAACCTAACCTTACATCATAAGTTGATCGAAGAACGCCGCCATTTCTTCATGCCATTTCGCGAAGAATCAGCGGGTTCTATTTCAGATACATTAGACGAAACAAAACAAACTCCGAACTAATTTCGGGGTGGCGAGAGCGGAAACACCGCGAAGCTTTTTTTTCGCTGCCCCGGTGGCAACAGCGATCGAATAGCGCGCCGCTTTTGTTGGGAAATGTCCCGATCCGTCCGCCAGCTCACGCGAGATCGATTCAACTGTTGTGCTGATGTTGCGAGCGATTTAATTAATCGCGCCCTCTCTACACACAGAGCGTGTGGAATCGAGTTTTGTTTTTTTGGGTCCTCTCTCTCTCTCCGATCGCGAACTGGTGTTGTTGAGTCTCCCCGTCAGTTTGCTCACAAGAGAAATCCATTAAACGAAGGAAATGGGACTCGGTCCGAGATCAAATCTGTTTCTTTGCGGCTAACGAGTTTTAACGCCTGATTGGGAAAACTTTCTTTCGGAGGGGTTTGTAAGGGCGTGGTTAAATTAGTCCGTTTCTCGCTATGAAATCGGAAAAGCCACTAGAGGTTGGTTGGTTGGTTGGTTGGTTGGATTTGACGGCGCAGGCCCGCGGAATATCGTACAAGCTGGGCAAAAATCGGGGCAGGTACCATGCTTTAAAAACAATCAGCGTGTAATCAATCACCTAATTTCATCCTTAGCCCTCTGGGGGGTTGAAACATACCTAACCCCACCTTAAAACTTGCAGTCTTCCTTATACATATGACTTTTAACCAGTTTTAATTTTCTTGACCTATATAATATTTTCAAAGGATTTTATTCCAAGGAATGGACAGACAGAAACGTTCCAAAGGATTTTATTATAAGGAAAGGAGAAATAGAAAAAATTCTTCCAAAGGATCCTATACTAAGGAAAGGACCTATAGTGTCTTTCCAAGGGATTCCATTCTAGAGCAAGGGATCAATAGAATATTTCCAGAAATCCTATTCTACGAGAATTAAAAATAGATTATTTCCAAAAGATTCTACTCTTATAATGGCCACCTTGAATCTTTCCAAAAGATTTTATTTTAAGGAAAGTATATACAGAGTGAGTCTAAATTGTTTTTACAAAATAAGAGGGGTGATAGTACCCATCCAGACGAGCCATAATTACCATGGAACATAGGGTCGCATTCCACTCTGAGAGGCAGAAAAGTGTAAAATTAGAATTTCAACATGAACTTACAACAGTGTTGGGAAAGCGAATGAACGATAAAAAAAGAACGATCTAAAAGTTGCACAGTCTGATTTATTGATCAGAGAAAAACTCACACCAATTGCTCAAAGTGGCGGCCACGCGTGTCGTTGCACAGTTCACACCGGCGAAGGAATGATCCTCTCGAAGATTCCTGGTGTTGTGTTAATTTTGTCTGCGGCAACACCGATTCTCGCTACGAGATCTTCAGCCGAGTCCACAGGCGTCTGGTACACTAAAGATTTCATGTGGCCCCAGAAGAAAAAGTCCAGTGGGTTGAGGTCCGGTGAGCGAAGAGGCCAAGCAACAGGTCCGCCACGTCCGATCCATCTTGCCTAGGAGATATGCTACGTAGGCAGGTACAAAACGACGTCAGAGGCGATGACTTGTTCATGCTCGACGCGTTTCGACGTTACTCGTTTCTGCCTCTCAGAGTGGAATGCGACCCTATGTTCCATGGTAATTATTGCTCGTCTGGATGGGTACTATCACCCCTCTTATTTTGTAAAAACAATTTAGACTCACCCTGTATATATAAATGGAATCTTTCCAAAGGATTCTATTCTAAGTAAATGTCAAACACAGAATAATATTAAAGTATTCTATTCTGAGGAAAGGTTAATAGAATAGTTTCAAATGATTCTATTCTCAGAAAAAGACCAATAAAATTCTTCCGACGTATTATTTTCTATAGAAAGGACCAATAGAATCCTTCCAAAGGATTATGTTCTCAGAAAAGATATAAAAGCTTTCCAAATGATACTATTCTGAGAAAAAGACCAATAGAACATTCGTTAACTCTCCTAGTGGTTGTTTCGACGAAGTGTCTCTTCATTAGAAAAAAACTGACCAGATCCTGACGCACGAGATATCTCGTCAATAGAAGAAAAATGACCAGGTATCTTGATCTCATCATCATAAAAAAAATCGGCAATATCTCTATGACGAGATATCTCGTCATTAGCTAAATTGGTCAGATCTGTCGAAATATCCGGTAGAAACCTCTTTGAGGAAAAATATTTACAACATTTGGTTGGGTAATTTTGTGGCGCAGGGCCCATATTTGGCCATGCTGCTTCAAACACATACAGACAACGTCAAGTAATAGATGTAACACACAAGGAAAGTTTTACTATCACAGAGAGAGGAATTGTAAGCGGGTAGGAATCGAACCTTCCTGCTTACAATTAAACCACTCAGAGGGTTACGATTGAAAAAATGCATGCTTTCTTTCAAGGCTGGTTGGTTGGGGTTTTATGGCGCAAGAGCCATGCTGCGCCAGACACAAGACACACAATATCAAGTAATAGACACACACACAATGAAAGTTTTACCGACACAGAAGAGAGGAATACACCCAGGGAGGAATGCACCTGGCAGGAATCGAACCTTCCCAGCCTACAACTCGAAGGTTGCTAGCGCAGTGAGCATACCCACTGAGCCACGACGGTCCCAATTCTTTCAAGGAATAGGTAGGTAGGTATTTTAATTAACGTCGCACTGGAGCAACACAACGGGCTATCGACGACGGTCCGGGATCAAACCCGAAGTAAAGATCCAAGGACATCCCGACGTAATATGGAACCACAGTCAGATGACGAGGTCACACCAGAGCTGGCACCCCACTCTCCAAACTTCCACACAACGCCAAGGTATGACATTTGGGGCCACGACAGATTAAACGTGCACCAGCCCCCCTTGTATACGACGGTCTTTGGTTGGATTCGAACTCGCAACCCTCCGGTTGCTAATCCGTTACTCTGCCAACTGGGCTACCGCGACCCTTTCAAGCAATAGATGCGGTTATTTAATCATTAAGTATTTTATTGGGTAACTCCACTACTAGGAAATACAACACTACTCGTGACTTTCAGATGGTAAAGAGACGGTACACATTTTGAAGGTTCCTTTTCGTACCACCCCGTGAGCTAAACCTGGAACCCCGAAGTCGTAAATTATGCGTTGTGAGTGTTCCCACAAGTACCACTACCGCACCTCAAATTCCTGACTGATACGAAACGGAAATTCTGTCCCAAAAGCAACTGCGCCGAAACCCGACTTTCGGATTGTTCATTCAATTAACATGATTGGAGATCTTCGTTCTCTCAAGGGAGGGGTGGAGGGAACAATGGCCGTTCCGGGACAACCCCCTGGTGAGAAGGAAGGGAAATTTTTTCCTGGTATTCGAAGTTTTAATTGAATGTGATGAGTGAAGAAAGGAAGGAACTTCGAAGAAAGTAGATGGATTGTTGAATTTCTTATGATTTCCTTCGAAAGAATTTTGAGTTGGGTTAACGGTTCATCTGTTGAGTGAAAGGATCCAGAGATTCAAACACCTTTAGAACTGTCTATTGGTCCTTGATATAGAATGGAATCCTTTGGAACGAATCTATTGGTCCTTTCCTTAGAATAGACGCGTTGGCGTGGGGTGGAAGTTTGGGGAATGGTGTGCCAGCTCAGGTGTTGCCTCGTCATTTGATCGTGGTTCAAAATTGCGTGGTGTTGTCCACGGATCTTTCCCTTTGGGATTGATCCCGGACCGTCACGAATAGCCCGTTGCGATTCTCCAGTGTGGCGTTAATTTATCTACCTACCCACCTTATAATAGAATTCTTTTGTAAGATGCTGTTTCAATATTTCCTCATAAAAAACCCTTTGGAAATATTGTATTGCTCCTTTCTTTAGAACAGACTCATTTTAGAAATATTTCTATTTCTCTCCTCTCTCTCTCCTTTGAATAAAGGGGTTCAAAATTACGTGGTGTTGTCCTCGTAACTTTCCCTTTGGGATTGATCCCGGACCGTCACCAATAGCCCGTAGTGTGACGTTAATTAAAATACCTACCTACCTACCTTTGAATAAAGGTTGGAAGAGTAATGGATTAGCAACCGGAGGGTTGCGAGTTCGAATCCTACCAAAGACCGTCGTGTACAAAGGGGGCTGGTGCACGTTAAATCTGTCGTGGCCCCAAATGCCCTCACGTTGGCGTTGTGTGGAAGTTTGGACAGTGGGGTGCCATCTCAGGTGTGACCTCGTCATCTGACCGTGGTTCAAAATTGCGAGGGGTTGTCCTCGGGTCTTTCCCTTCGGGGGATGATCCAAGACAGTCGCCAATAGCCCGATGTGTTGCTCCAGTGTGACGTTAATTAAATACCTACCTTGAATAAAATCCTTTGGAATTCTATTTTTCCTTTCCTTATAATCCTTTTGAAAAATTCTATGGGTCAAAAAGATCAAAATTGGTTAGATGTACTGGGAAGACTGGAGGTTGCAAAGGGGAATTATGCATGAGATCCCCTGATAGGGTTAAATCTGTTCTATCCCGTCAAGGAAAACCTATTACCCCTAAACCAATCTCCCCAAAACAAACAGCCAAATCCCTCAAGCAAAAGAAAATGATTGGAATTCCGTTTGTGCAGATATGATACCCACATTACAACTGAGGAAGAAACGAAACACTTGAACTGGAAAAACTAGTTGACCGAATAATAATGCCATTGAGTCGAGTTTCTTTTTGGAAAAAATATCGATGTTTCTTAATATGGAAGTTATCTGTTATTTCCTGCCTCGATTCTGTTCCGTGGTCCATCCACCCGATTATGGGACTCCCAGAGATTAAGATGTCAGGATCGATTTTCAAAATTGAAATGACTCGTGAGGAATTATGAATAAACCAGAGCAAAATTATTTCCTGAGAGTATACTTCTAATCTGGCACTTATTTGGAAGTAATTTCGGATCGGTTCAATCTATGAGCATTTTACGTTGAATGGTTTATTTCTAGGCTCAATGGGTATGCCCACTGCGCTAGCAACCATAGAGGAAATACAAAAGTAGAGTAAGCAATTGTAAACTTTTTATGTGACTAGGATCATGTCACCCAAACTAGAAATAACGTTATCCTTAAGACAACTTTCGTCGGCCGAGTGGAAACGGGCATTTATCATCTGATTGGTTCATGGGATGAGAGAACGCCCCTTCGTTGATTCATCATCTAATAGATCCACGCGATATATTAGTAGATCTTGGCGATTTCACCATTTTCGTCGACACTACAGAACTACCCAAAACTAGTAGTAGCGTGACGCTTAGACTATTTTCATCTGCTCGTGGAAAGGAGCATTCGTGATCTGATTGGTCCGCGGGACGTTAGAAAACGCCCATCCATTGATTCATCATATGATTGGTCCACGCGGCGTAGCAGTGTTTGTCGACTTCGCCATTTGTGTCGCCAATCTATAGAAATGCGCATTCACACATACGAGGTCATAAGATGTTATCGCTAAACGAGGCGATAAGATGTCAACTCGGCCAACCAAGTCGATTTTTCACAGAGCAGTCACATGATTGCTAGTTGATATGTTGGTCACATCTTTTGGAGGTCCTCTCAGTAGCAATGCTCAGTCTATTTATGTTTTACGTCTATGATAGCATACTGCGAGTTGTAAGTCTGGGAGAATTTCTATCTTCTGTGTTAGTAAAACTTTCCTTGTATTCCTCCCTTGATGTCTATCTTGTGTTGGGAACAACATGGCCAAATGTGACCCTTGCGCCATAATACCCAACCAACCAAGTGCATTTTACGTGTGCAATAAAAAAATTGAATTTACTTCAATTTGCTCCAGTGTGTATTTTTGATTCTCTTTAACATTTAAAATATTTCGTGGAGGGTTCGAGCTCTGTAGGCGCTTATAAATTTTACCCTGGTCACTCAAGTCTAGGCGAATAGACAAGAGGTTTTACTCGTCTTATCCAATCCCTTCCCATTTTCTCGATCCAGACAAAGACAGTCATATACAGGGGCTGGTGTATGTTAAATCTCTCCTGGCCTCAAATGTGACCTCACGTTAAGGTGGGGTGGATGTTTGGAGAGGGGGGCGCCAGCTCAGGTGTTGTTCTCGTCATCTGACCGTGGTTCAAAATTACAGGCGTCGTTCTTGATCTTTCCCTTCGGGATGGATCTCGGACCGTCGCCAATAGCCCGTTGTGTTGCTCCAGTGCGACGTTAATTTAACTACCTACCTACCCTTCCCATTTAGATAATCACATAGCATATAGATTCTTCTCTTACTTTAGCGACCGATCCAATTGCCAAAATACAAAATGAGTATTTCGTTTGCATACAGGGTGTTTTTATGTGAAGGCGCCATTTTGTTTTAGAATAACTTTTAAATAAAACATTTTTATTTAATTTTCACATATTGTTTTTAGCATTTAATGACTCATTTAAGAATTCGTGGATTCTTTCAATCTTTAGAAAGATTCGATTGGTTCTTCTTAGAATAAAATCATTTAGAAAGAATAATTTGCATTTCCATTGGCCTTTTCTTTAGAATACAATCTTTTGAAATGTTCTATTGGTCTTTTCTCAGAGCAGAATCATTTGGAAATATTCTATTGGTTCTTTTCTTAGAATAGAATCCTTTTGAATGATTCTATATATTGGCCTTTTCCTTAGAATACAATCCTTTGAAATGTTCTATTGGTCCTTTCCTCAGAATAGAATGCTTTAAAAGAAATTATTGGTTAGAAATCATTTATTGTTTTTAGAAGTCATTCATTGGTTAGTTGATTAAAACTGGTTAAAAGTCATCCAGGTAAGACTGCAATTTTCAAAGTGTAATTATGTGTATGCACCCATCAGAGGGTTTACTACTTGGAATTCTTCTAAACTATATTTTAAGTATGAACCTCTTACTGACCAAACTTTGAAATACTCATAATCTATAAGCCGATGGACCAACCTTCAAACTTTTCTTTCAAAATTAAATTTACTTATAAATTTGAAATGTGTCGTCAAAATTGGGTATCATTTGAAAGTTGCAAAATTTCAATGAAAAAGACCCCTTACACACATTTTATGCATGTGAATGTTTAGATATTATAATTATTTATAGATTATGTCCGAATTTACTTTGCTGAAAGCGATGAGCGAGTTTTGTCTAAAAAGAGAACGAAGAGACTTACTTCGTTTTTCTCGCAGCTGTGTGTCTTAATTTCCAAGATTTATTTATTGACAAAATTGATCTTTTTCGAAATAATTGAACTGGATTTAAGTGGGGAGAAGAAAATCACTTCACTCGAGCAATTGCAGTTAATTAAGTTTCAGAAAATCGAATGAAGCAAGATTAAAATAGCTTCGCCTTCCTTGTATTTAGAAAAAGCACGCTAGATTTAATGCAACACGGCATGTCGCGAAACAGCGAAAAAATTCGGCATGAAAAATGTTATTAAAACGGTAACAGCTGTTTGATCACTGTACAGCAATTGTCGCAGCTTCTCTTCGCTTGTGACGTATGACTTCAGGACGTATTTTTGCTCTGTTCGGAGCTAAAAGCGCGTTAGGAGGTTTTAAGAGCATATCATCCTTCTGTGAGGTGCACCTACAGTGGATCCATTCACACGTGGACCTCAGGGGAAACGAAGTAGCGGATGATTTGGCGAAGGAGGGTGTCTATGAATTATTGTCCGATACCCACTCATTGACGTTTCTTGAGCTTTACTCTATTAGAAAAAATCTTGATAAGAAGGCATGGACCGTTCCCCAGGTACACCCTTGGTATCGCCCTGGAAGATAGATCTCTTGCTCTCAATTGCACAGACCTATTCAGACAGAGCTCTCCCGCTTTTTCAGTGGCCATCTGAGGAGTCTCGCATTTAGCTGTGGTCGCAAAATTCATCCTTAAATGACCAGGCCTCTCCAGCACACATTCTCGAATGCCTGGAGTTGTCCAGAGACGACCTGTTTCCTGAGCCTCTTTTGGTATATGACTTTGTGCGGGTGAATAGACTTGTGTATTTGGTCTAGCTGGAGCTAGACGTGGAGATTAGCAACAAGAGCGTCTAGAAGCATAGCTGACGTTGTGGTGACCTCGCTGCCAATGTCCAAAGAGCGACATTTCAAAAATACTATTTAAAAACTTTTGATTCCGCTTTTTTCTATGAACTTGGATTTACTCTTTTGGATCTTCTAATGGATTTTTGGCGTGACTTTAGGACGTAAATTACTGGCTCCGTAATTCAACATTCAATGAAAAAAAACCGTTAAATGTCAGCTCTCTGAGTGTCACGAGATTTCCAAGTAGTATATCATTATTCCTACCTCACACACCCATTACTAAATAAATGCATCGATTGGTTTAACCGTCCTGGTGGTTGCCTCTACGAGCTATCTCGTCATAAACAAAACTGACCAGATCTTTATGGACGAGATATCTCGTCATTACAAGAAAATTGGGGAGATCTTGATCTCCTCATCATAAAAAAGTCGGCAATATCTTGATGAACGAGGTATCTTGCCACAAGCAAAACTGACCAGATCTTGATGGACGAGATATCGTGTCAAACCCACTTAGGGTATTAAGAAATAATATTTTTCTCTCCGTTTTGCAGATGTTTGTTAGTTTTTAATGTAAGCGGCATGCTTAAATTGCATTCCAAAGCATCATGCCAAGTTACGAAAGGAGTTGAAAATAGGGTTTCCACAACACAGATTCCTCATTTGGTTTTACAGAAAATTCTGTCTTACTTAAAATATCTGATTACTTGAAAAGTCGATTTTTGACTAAAGTTTCATACTTCATTTTATTCAATAGTCTTAAAATTTAGATTATTTCTTTACAAAATTGTTTTTATTTAGTCTGTACTGTGAATAGATATAAGAATTTGATTAGATCGTGACACAGCTGTTTTTTAATTCGTTTTCAAATCCCTAAAGGAATTTTTTTCTGATTGTGATTTTAAACATTTTTGCACGAGAAACGGATAACTAAAAATTTAACTCTATATTTTTGACTAAAATTCGGTGTACTGATTTTTATATTTGTTTTGTAGGGCCTGAACTAGAATGTAAGAGTTATCTTAAAAGGAAAACTTTTTAGAGATTTCAGTGTGTGGCGGTATGGAAAATTTCAAAAATTCATGTTTTCTTCTACATTATTCTCAATATCTCTTGAGTGTAAAGGAATATTGCATACCTTTTAGTTCAGGCCTAACTTATACATTTAGGAGACTTTATGCAAATGTTTAGGCAAATGAGTTTTTCAATTGCCTTTTCATTAACTTTAATTTTTACTCAAATTTTAGAATTTTTTAAGAAATTAAAATAACTTTTTTGTTTTATAATGTGCTTCTATAAGTTGTTTTAAAAAGAAAAAAATAGTATAATTTGAAGGGGTTTTTTTAAAAGGACATCGAACGTAGTGAAGATAGATACCTTAACTTTGATGCAAAAGTACCTGACATGAAACACTTCCGTTTGCCGTTGCTGGAAACCCACTTCCAAGTCAAGCAAGCAGCTTAAGGCCTTTAACCCATCGGTAACAGCATCGCATCTCCGAAATATGTCCCGTTAATTGATCCGAAACATCGGCGACACTCTCCCAGCAAATTCCCGACAAGGGCAATTTGCATGACTCCATTATCCCTTACAAGGTGCCGAAGCTTCAAATGCAATCACGCAGTCACTCCAGGCAGCCCCCATCCAGTCACCCCATTCGAGGACCAGCATCGCTTCTGACAGCTGATTGGCTTTTGCTTGCCTCTGACGTTCATCCGTCGCAGCGGAATGGATTAGCAGTGCTAAATGACGGGAGAGTGTGTCCTGTCGCCTCGCATTACGCGGACAAAGAAATGGCGGAACACTTAGTTCCGTGAAGACGCTGCTGTCGAGAGCATTTGCAGAGAAGGAAAGTTTCGAAATTTAGAAGGTTGGGTGCTGGAATCGAGTTATCGAAACTCTGCCGCGATGCTTTTGAAGCTTTAATTGCATGGTGACACTTTTAGGAGTTTTTAGGATGGGTTTATAGGCCCCTTTTTGAGAGATGGACGTTATCCTACATTACTTAACTCCTATGTTTTATGCTCTTATGTTTAGTTTATCCTCCAGTCCTTTCTGTAAGTAAATGTCAGTTATCTTGTAAGTAAATAAGCCTCTCAGTAAATATGTTAGAGAGCAGCATTGCTTTAACACACCAAGTAATTTCGACCAGATCTAGTTTTAGAGTGTGTGTTACCTAGAGACTAGTTTTTGAGTGATATTACATATAAACACTAGTTGTAGAGTGTTACGTACAGACTAGTTTTAGACTGTGTTACTTAGAGACAAGTTTTAGAGTGTGTTACCTAGAGACTAGTTTTTGAGTGATTTACATATAAACACTAGTTGTAGAGTGTTACGTACAGACTAGTTTTAGACTGTGTTACTTAGAGACAAGTTTTAGAGTGTGTTACCTAGAGACTAGTTTTTGAGTGATTTACATATAAACACTAGTTGTAGAGTGTTACGTACAGACTAGTTTTAGACTGTGTTACTTAGAGACAAGTTTTAGAGTGTGTTACCTAGAGACTAGTTTTTGAGTGATTTACATATTTTTGATGAGCGGGAATAACAGTACAAGGTCAAAAGATGACATTTTTCAGGAGAACAAAAAAAACCAAATTTAATATTCCATATTGTGAATGAATAAAATTTATAAAATCAGTTCTGCACCTTATGTCTGACAACTTTAAAGGGGAAATTAAGAGAAATTTTGGATGTGCCAAGTGATAAAATTAAGTTACTTGTACTGTTCGTACAAAGAAAATTGTGCACATCACAACTGACTTGTACTGTTATTCCCGCCCATCAAAGATAGTATAAACACTAGTTTTCGGGTGTGTTACGTACGCACTATGTTTAGAGTGTGTTACCTAGAGACAAGTTTTGAGTGAGTTACATATAAACACTAGTTTTTGAGTGTGTTACGTACAGACTAGTTTTAGAGTGTGTTACCTAGAGACAAGTTTTGAGTGAGTTAAATAGAGACTCGCTTTAAAGCAAATAAAAGCAGTATTGAAGGGAAAAGGTGCCCACTTTTAATGAACAATATTAAAATTTTCAATTATTTTATCCAACTCCAGTAAATAAGAAATGGAGCACTTTTATTAATGGACTCTGAAAGTAATTAATAAATATTAGTGGACTGGGTAAGGGAAAAATATGAAAACACCTTTCAACATGATTTTTAAATGAGCAATCAACGAATTAAGTAGGGAATTTTTTGCTTTCTTATACTTAAGCCCCCGTAGCCCCCCTGTAGGTGCGCCCTTGAAGGCATGGACGTTTGTCCGTCTAAAATGAATGTGTGCCTCTCTATAAACGGTTTCGACGAGATATCTCGTCCATCAAGATCTGAGAAATTTTGCTAATGACGAGATATCTCATCATCGAGAATGCGATTGAATTCCGAATGATGAAGATATTGCCGTTTTTTAATGAGGACTAGGTTTGGATCTGGTCAGTTTTCTTGTAATGACGAGTTATCTCGTATATCAAGATCTGGTAAGTTTTGTTCATGACGAGACGCCTCGTCAGCACGACCTTCGGAAGGGTTGAATCAGACACTTCAACGACTGAACAGGTGAATGCAGAAACCACGAGAGTCTCAAACTTTTGGAAACTGACTTTATTGTGTAAATGGGTTAAAAGAGCGTTATAGAATATACAATCACACCTACTAAAATATTACGCAAATAGCAATCTTAATAAAAAAAAACACTCGAATTAAAGAAGTACTCTTAAAATAAATTTATGACAATTTAAGTGCAGGAAATTATTATCTTTATCATTTAATTTATTTCTGACTACAATTTGAAGTTTACGCAAAATTATATCTGATCCTATTGACATTCATTCATGGAGCAAAAGCAATGTAGAGTTCTGATTTAATAATATAATTAAATATGCAAGTCAGTCACATTTATAATTCACAAAATCATAATTAAATACACAAGGAAAACAATAGAGATACTTTTTTAAAATTTTTTCAATTGATAAAAAATTTGCAAAATTTATTATAAACGATACTACGAATATTTATACAAAAAGAACATAAAAATAAAGATAATAAAAGAACATTCATATAAAAATATTTTTATAAAATACAAATATTTATATAAAAATATATAGTATATTAGTCATAACAAAACTATATAAGTAGTAATTTTACAGAAAGGAATGTATACCATTTAGCTATAGTAAACAATTCATATCAGGTGGCGCTCTATTAGAACAATTACAAACGCAACAAAATGGAGCAACACTTAATTTTTTTCTCGAGAGTAAACAAATTGTAAGTGTCAATACGCGAAGTCAAATCGATTTGCAACTTTTCAGTGTGCTACACATCAAGTTTCTATAGCCAACTGCATGCTCCTTTCGTCGGAGGTGACACAAAAATGGCGTCGATTATCAAGTAATCGCTGATTGATCAATGAGAAAGACCGATTGTCGGCAAGCGGCGCGGAAAAGGTTCCCCCTACTTGAGCAAGTGCTTTAGATTTACACAACCAAGTAAACTATCGTTTCTCTGTACGTGGTTTAAGTATGTTGTAAAGCAGCATTGCCGTAGATAGCACTTTCAAGGATTTAGTGAGATTCCTAGACTAATATTAGTTTGCTTCTTTGTATGAAACGTAAAAATGATGGAAAGCAGCATTTCCTCAAATCATTCGGTGCAATGATTATAGTGGTATTCGTAAAGCCAATTATTGTTTCGTTCTCTGTACCAAACGTACATATACTGAAAAGTATTGCAGTAAATCATACTTTGCAATGATTATAATGAGATTCCTAAACGAATATTAGTTTGTTTCTCTGTATGAAACGTAATAATGATGGAAAGCAGCATTGCTGTAAATCATACGGTACGACGATTATACTAGTAGTATTCATGAAGTCAAATACTATAACTTTGTTTCAGAGTATGAAGAGTAAATTACGAAAGTAGAAAAACGTAGACGAGGCAATAATTATAGCGAGATTTACACAGCGAAACACAATGTTTTTCTGCACATGGGGCAAATATGCTGGAAAGTAGCATTGTCATAAATCATACGATGTAACAATTATATTGGCATTCACCAGTCAAATATAACTTTGTTTCACTGTACGAGGAATAAATTCGTTGAGAAGTAGCAAAACGTAGACTGTGCAACAATTATAGCGAGATTTACATTGCGAAATACAACTTTGTTCGTTATTTTGGGTAAATATGCTGAAAAGCAGCATTGCCGTAAACCATACCTGCAACAATTTATAGTAATCACGCAGTCAAATGTAACTTTGTTTCACTGTACGAAAGGTATATAAGTTGAAAGTAGCAAAACGCAGATAATGCAACAATTATAGCCTGACAACTTTGATTTTCTATAGGCAGGGTGAATATGATGGAAGGCAGCATTGTCGTAAATAAAGCGGTGCAATAATTATAGTGGTATTCAAGCAGTCAAATGTAACTTTGTTTCACTCCACGAGATAAATAAGTTGAAAGTATCAAAACGTAGGAAATGCTACAATTATAACGAGACAACTTCGTTCTTCTATACATTGGGTAAATGTGCTTTAAAGCAGTATTGCTGTAAACCATACGGTGGAACAATTATAATGGTATTCGAGCAATCAAATATAACTCTGTTTCCATGTACGAAGGGTAACTAAGTTGAAAATAGCAAAACACAGATAATGCAACAATTACAGCGAGATAACTGTTTTTCTTTTGGTAGAGTGAATATGCTGGAAAGCAGAATTGTCTTAAATCAGGCGGTACAATAATTATAGCGAGATTCGCTCAGCCAAATACAGCTTCGTTTCTCTGTACGAAGTGTAAATATGCTGAAAAGCAACATTGCCGTACCTCAGCAGAAATACAGAAACAACTAAACATTGTATGCAGAGAAAGTAAACAAAATGGCGCATAAAACAAGTGATGGATTAAATCAGTGATTCTCAACCTTTTTTTTTTGTCACGGTACACTTTTAATAATTTAAAAATTTGGCGGCACACTAACAATAAGATAAATTTAAAGGAATTTTACTTGGTTAATTGATTGGATGTACCTAAAATATATTTTGTAAAAATAGCATACGATAATAATTTTCAATGAAATATAAAATGAAATTCCATTACAAAGTAAACAAAATGTTTATTTAATGATAAATTACAAATTACATTTAATGCAAAATTTGAGCTTGGTGTTTTTTGATAACTTTATTTGCGTATATTTGGGAGTAAAAATAATATTATTCTCATTTCGTGATCCAGATTTAAAAGTCTGGATCTTTTTTTCGTTTTTATGTTGGTCAAAGCCGAAAATCCGAATTCGCACAAATAAGATGTGGAAAATTGTAATAACACACTTAAGGCTTTTTGAGATTGTGGGATAATCGTATCTAAGATTAATCCAGAACGAATTAATTGATTCTTCTGAATGTTCGCAGTGGCGGCACACTTTAAGAATCTCGCGGCACACTAAATTGCCGCGGCACAGTGGTTGAAAATCACTGGATTAAATATTTAAAAAAAGCGCCACTAACATCAAACGGGGAAGCCATCTTTTTCGGTTTTGTTCTCAAATTATTTGGATTACTGAGATTGCCCATTGTGACGAACTTACTAACTAGAACAAACAACCCAAACAAAAATTCCAGTAAAATTTTAAAGGCAAAAACTTCAAATTTTAATCCAAAGAAAAGCTACATTTTCCTATTATGTGAGAGTTTTTCTATTACAACTATCGAAGGCGCAAGTCTTCTGGAGGATAAAATAGTTTCATTCGGAAATGAACGTAACTTCGCATGTTACATAAATGCAAGTGCACCGAGTGGCTTTCAGAGCTAATCATAAATGTCCAAATATTTTTTAGTTTTCTTTATTTAATTGAAAACATACCTAAAACCTGTGTAAAAAATGGCTATTACGTGTAATCCTTCTCCTGTTGTTCCACACGAATACTTTGGTGCCGGAGAGAACTAACTCCAAGCGTCATCAAAATTGCGATAAATGAAATTTTTACGTAATCTAAAATTACTCATCATACATATTAGAAAAGAATGGTTCTTAACCCTCCTAGTGGTTTCGACAGGACATCTCGTTCATCAGGATTTGACCAATTTTGCTAATGACGAGATACCTCATCGATACAACCACCAGGAGGGTAAATCACCTTTCTGAAGTTGGTGTACGTCCACACAGAAAATTACTCATAGATTCCAGAGTGAAGTGGCTTGGTGATGTTGCAGAGACCCACATGCTGCGAGTTTTCTTTTCTCTGAAGAGTTCTTTGTTGTTTGCAGGAAGGGGTCGAGTGTCTTTGGCATGGATCACCGCACGTGGGCTGACCCCATGCACTGGCGCTGCGTCAACCTCCTCATTCTCGTGTGCCTGTGCCTCATCAGACAGCATGCAGCCTACCCATCCCTGCTCATCGACAGCCAGGTACATTTACTTACCTCTTCAATACATATACAGTCATACCTCGTTAACACGAATTTCACGGGACTGTAAAATATTCGTATTATGGTCTATGTATGCACTAGAAATCACGGAAATTGACTAGAATATTGATTTTGTCTTTATTGCTTCAAAATATATTTCCCAATTTCTTAAGCTTTTGAAAGATACCAAGATCTTGTAAATATTCTGAATGCTTTTCTAGTTACGAGGGTTTTACGTTAGGTACTTTCGCCAGTACAAACATGTTTCAAAAAGTTTAAACTCGATTCCAGAATAACTGTTTCTGCAATACGATACTTTGTTCAAACAATGATAACTCAACAATGAATCGATCTGTTATAATTATTTTTGTGTCATTCTAATCTAAATAACGCAGTGAATGTTTTGAACCACAATCAGAGTTATTAGTTAAGAAATTAACTTTTAATTTATTTTTAAATGTTAGAATTCCTGAAAAAAAATCTCTCGATTTTTTAGACTTCCTTCGTGAAAAAAAATTGTAAAAAGAACCTATTTCTTCTAGCAATTTGATTGAGGGTCAAAACCTGAATAGTATTATGAATAATTTCCCACAGGAATTGTCTTTCTGATTACATTAGAATTTGAGATACCACTGTTCGCAAAACATGCTAATTAGATGATTATATCTAAATTAGATAATTAATAATTAGATTAATCTGGTTTTTTCTCACTGAAATGATTTTTAGCATAAGCCAATGACTTGGAAAAAATATTATTTTTTTAAGTCAAAATTTTAAAAAAGTCTTCTACTGTATACGTACACAACCTAGTTCGTGTTATCCAAACTCATGAAAAAATTTTATTTTAACAATAAAATAAAATATTAATGTACTTACTTTACAAGTCTTGGTTCACAGGTTCTTCGTCACAGAGATAATACAGATGATTCTTCATTGTACAGACAATTCTTGATACACAAATAATTCCAGACTATACAGATAATTCTTTATTAGACAGATATTTCCTGATTTTTGTCTTAAAATAGTCTGTTATTGATTTTTGTTTTTCGTGTGACGTTCTTTAATAAAATCTCTGATGTGGTCAACGCTGTTGAATTGAGCAGATGAATTTTCGCTGCCTAACAAAAAGCGGTGAACAATTTCTAAGCCAGCAATAGCTTGTTTTAAAGATGGTGCGCTTATTATTTTGTCTTCATCGAAATCTTCATTTATTCTTTCTTCTTCACTCCGTTCCACAAAACAAATCTTCTATAATTTCGGAGCCACTTAAGGTTTCTACTGTAAAAACTTACTCGCCCATCATGGTGTAATCATCAAGTGTTATATTGGGAGGGAAACTCCTCATTTTCGAGCATCCTCTAAAATTCCGAGGATTTCATTTGATTCTTTTAGGTACTCCACTTGTTCCTCTTCTAATTCTTAAAGTAACAAAGCCAGCATGACGGAAACAGTTTTGAATTGTTACGTGGCTGACAGCTAGCTCTCCATGCACTTTTATGATCTTCAAGATTGTCTACGCTTCCAATAGATTAATATCGAATAGAATTTCTTTATCAAAAAAGTCTGGCTTATACTCTCTTTTCTGGAATGGAGCTTTGAACATCGGGAGATTCCATGGTCTCATGGTTGCAACTTCGAAGTGGTATTTGGAGGTCAAAAAAGTAATTTTACGGCTCTTAATCCGGATACTTCATTAACCACTTTGTGAAGTCCATTAACCACTTTGTGAAGTCCATTAACCACTTTGTGAAAATTTCAAATATCATCCAGGACTTATGATATGAATCATACAACACAGGAAGAATCATGACACTTTTAAGGCATCATGTTTTTTTTCTATTTGCCGATTACAAGTAGAGGTAATTTACTTATTCCATCCATGTTTCAGGCTACCATTAAAGACACTCTTTCCTTGTAAAATTTTCCTCCAGAGCCTCTCTGTCCTTTAATGTGTACGATACGATCTGGAAGTGCTTTCCAAAAGAGTCCTTTTCATCAGCATGGTAAATGTCGCGTGGTTTGCATTCTTTTTAAAAAACACTAGAGACAATTTATCCTTTAAGAATTCACCTCGGTACTAACACTAGCTTCCTCTTCAGAGACTTTCTGACAAAATTGATTCTGTCCTTGAATCTTAGTCACTATGGCGCTCCTGTGCAGTTGGACTGTATTGGACATATCACTTACGGAGCACCAGCTGTATAGCAAATCATCTCCACATCAGAAAGAGATAAAAGCATTAAATAAATGCTAATAACATAAGGGTGGGTGAATTAATAAAAATGCCGATCTAGGGTGCAGAAGAAACTTAAATGCTAATAAGAACCATAAGCCTCTCCCAGCCGCGTCAGTAGACGGGAGGGTTTAGGTTCTGGTCAAAAAGTTGGCTCGGAGACGAATCCCCTAGATTGCTACACACGCACAGAAGAGCATTGGATAAATAAAAGAAAGGCAATGAAACTTGAGAGAAATTATGATTTAAAAGTTAAAATTTAACTTTAAGAGTGATACAATGAGTGGTCCAATCGAGTCCATAAAAATTCCTAATTATTGGTGTACAGAAAAATCAAAGAAATAGGGGGAAATTAATTGGGGAAAGAATAAAGGGAATCGAAGTCATAGACTTTGTTATACGTAATTCATTCTAGACTGAGTAAAAGACGAACACAATTTCGTATACATAACTTTAATTATAACACATCACACAACAACACTAACGGTTCTCACAGACGACCGGGTACATTGAACTCGACACGAAGAATCCCGTGCACCACACCCCCCTAGTCAGCCCCACCGCAATACTCCTCCTCCTTTGGAGGGTGACGAAAGACTAGCAAAAGATTTCATCAGAAAAGATGATGTAAGGGTCACAAAAAGTTAGCTCAGAAAAGGATGATGATTTCAGAACACGGGTGGACTTCAATGTTGTTTCCACCGCTTTACAAATAATGCAGGCGTAAACAGACTTCAGAGTCCAAACTGAAGACCCCGCATCGGCGTTTAGGTCTTTGCGGGAAGGTATTAAACTGCTGATTGCAGAATAGCCTTTCCTGCGAGCTGACAACAGTTGCGTCATGTGGTCTTAATGACTGAAGTGCTTCGTTTGGCACCAGAGGTAATTTTAGGTATAGGATATCTAGTTGCAAGCATTCGGAAGAGTAAACCGTAACTTAAGACATAGTTTAAGGGCATTGGTCTTTCGCGTCCAACCAAATTTCGGACCACCTGCTGTGCAGGAGGTCGCTATTTAAATAGGCTGGGGTAGACTTTGTGCCGGCAGGCTTTCTAACGGTCAGGCGTCATTCATTAGAGCGGACCAAAGATTGAAGACGAGTCGTTTATAATCTTCCCCTAACTGAACAATAGAAGGAATGGGAATGAATTCGTTGCGTGAAGAAAACCTTTTGAAGAGAATGTTGGACACGATTGAAAAGAATCCGTTTGCCCTTAAGTTTCTTAAAATTTTTTCATCTTAACCGAAGATTAGTGTAACCTTAATTCTTTTTAAACGAATGAGTAACATTATTTTGTAATATTGGGTTGATGCAAAAGTTCGTCTCGTTCTGACAAAAATTGAAAAAAAATTTATTTACTATTAAAAATTATATTTAATCAATATAGTATGCGCCGTTCTGTTCGATAACCTTTCTCCATCTCACCGGTAGCCGCATCATCCCGCGCTCATACAAGTTCTGAGCTTTCTGGCTCAATGATCCAGGTGACGAAACTTTCCAAACCACTTAAGGCACATGGAATCGTCGACGCCACCCTCACCATATACATATCTTCTTTTACGTCTGCGAAGCATTCTTGCTTTTTCGGAAATGAAAAAGCATAAAATGTCGAAAATGCTCCTTATTTTCAGTCATTTTTAATGCCTGACAAAATTTTAAAAACACGACCCAATAACACAATTTTTTTCACGAGTACTTGCTGAAATTCCTTCTTTCAAACAACATCAAAACTTTACCACGTATAAAGTAGATAACGCTTCGCTTTAACGATGCAGTGTCATCTAGCGGCAAAAACGGGACGAACGTTTGCATCAACCCAATACATTTTGACTAGGATTAGAATTTAGCTCACACAATCATTAATTCGTATTAAGATGTATGTACACACTAGAAATCACGAAAATTGACCAGAATGTCGACAGTTTTTTTATTAATTCAAAATGTTTTCCAACTCCTTAGCTTTCAAACGATAGCAAGTTCTTGTAAATATTCGAAACAGTTTCCTAGTTACAAAGGTTTTCGTTAGATACTGTCAACATGTACAAACATGTTTCCAAAACTTAAAACTTGATTTATGAAGAACCGTGTTTTTGAAAAAAGGATGTTTTGTTCAAACAGTGATAACTCAACAATGAAATGATCTATTATAATTATTTTTGTATCATTATAAAATCTATATAATACAGTGGATGTGTTGACCCTAAAAGTAATTGGTTAAGAAATGAATTTTTAATTGATTTTTAAAGATCAAAATTCCTGAAAAAATCCTGATGTTTCTCGACTTTTGAAGAAAATTGTATAAAAAAACTTTACTCTCTAGCAATTTGATTGAGGGTGCAAACAGAAAATTTTTTTTGAATAATTTAAATAAGGACTTGTCTTTCTGAACTCATTAGAATTTGAGATATCACTGTTCAAAAATCATGCCATAATTAGCCACTTATATCTAAATTAGATAATTAATGATTAGATTGATCTGCGTTTTTCAAACTGAAATGAGTTTAGGTACAAACCAATGACTTATGGTAAAAAGATTGGATTTTTAAAGTCAAAATTGAAAAAAAATCTTCTAGTGTATACGTACACTTTAAGCGAGTTTGACTGTAATTTACCTCTAGGATTTACGTAATCGATCTACGTTTGGCTCATGCTTTCCATCTTTTGAGCGAGTCAAAAAGGGTGCTTGTTCTTTGCAGGGAGCCAGCGAAGACTCCTTGGATTCCAGAAACCAGCTCGATTCTCCAGAGCAGGACTCAGAGTACAAGCGCAGTAGCTCATTCTTCCCGCTTCGGGGCAAGAAGATGACCCTTGACCCTGAACTCATGCCCGAGGAGGACAAGCGTAGCCAGTTCTACCCCCTCCGAGGCAAGAAGGTGCCCGACGACCTGAAGCGGGCCAGCTACTTCATGCCCATGAGGGGCAGGAAGGACGACGAGGGCTGGCGGGAGGACCTGGAAAAGAGGATGTCCTCCTTTATGCCCATGAGGGGCAAGAAAAGCATATCGGACGCTTTCCAGCGCCTCGGCAAGCCCGGTACGTATGCCCATGACATTCTGTATCCCTCCAGTAGTGGTAGTAGCAGCGGACAGAGGACATCCTCCTTCCTGCCAGAGGACCGGAGGAACGCCACGGAGGACCACCCCCTGCAGAAGAGGTCGGTGGCCTTCATGCCCATGCGAGGACGACGCGAGGACTCGAACCCGGGCGGCATCGCGACCAGCCTGCTCGAGAAGAAGTTGTCCTCTTTCATGCCCATGAGGGGACGGCGGTTCCCGGAAAGTTACGATGCTCCCGAGGACAGTTTGCCCTCGAACCAGTCGCAGCCGGAGGACGAGACGAAGCGGGCCTCCTCCTTCATGCCGATGCGAGGGCGGAAGTCTTCCACCCTGGACTCGCTGGACTTCACGGACTACGACCTCGAAGCGGAAGAGGACAAAAGAGGCCGGCCGTCCTTCAACGCGATGCGGGGGCGACGCGGCGACCTCGTCCTCGAGGACAGGAACCCGAGGGCGTCCTCATTCATGGCCATGCGAGGGCGCCGCGAGGACGAAGACTGGAGGGACGAAGCCAAGAGGATGGGGTTCTTCCCCATGCGAGGCCGACGCGAGGACAACCCCGAAGAGGATCTGGAGGATAAGAGGTCCCAGTTCATGCCGATGAGAGGACGCCGCGGCAACTCGACCCTGGAAGAGGACCTGCCCCTGCGAGGGCGCAGAAGGGCGTCCGGCTACGTGTTCAGCCCAGTGCTGGTGTCCTCGGGCATCGGGTCCTCCCTGATGTCGCGGCACCTGTTCCCGGCGAGTGCGGTCCGCAGCGCGTGGGCGGCCCGCAGCAGGAAGGTGGACTGGGACTCCGTGAAGCGCGGATTCCACGCGACCCGCGGGAAGCGGCTGGACGGCGGCTGCAGGTGCAAAAGGAGTCCTTTGCGTCCGAATGCTTCGCACAAGCAATACATAGGTATCACACCTTTACTTTGCTCTTACTTACGGGTGAAATCATTCTATTTGTTCATTAAAAGGTCGGTGTCTTTCTAATGGGGAATAGATGGAATGAAATTCTTTTTCATTAGAAGGTCGATGGTTTCAACGCCAGAGACCCCAATTCCCTTTTTTTTCTGATCCCCTACAAGTTAAATATTCTTATATAAAAATTCAATAAAATTCAACACAGGAAACATGTCATGTAAACATTACGATAAAATGTTTTCTTCACGGGTGATGAACCTTTTTCTCTTTTTAGATTCTTAGTTCCTTTCTCCAAAGTTTAACCGACATCTGACCGTGGTTTAAAATTACGTTGTCCTCGGGATTGATCCCGGACCGTCGCCAATAGCCCTTTGTTTTGCTCCAGTGCAAATGTTAAATATCTTCCTTCCTACCAAAGTTGAACTGCCCTCATGGCACACCTTCTTTTGGTATGCACGGGCATCACAATCTCGAGGTACCCGATCTTTCCTCCCTTTCATTTTTACTCTCACTTGCTCTTCTGCTTTTGGCTTTTTCTTCCTCCCTCATTGAGGCCGTGGTAGCCGGGTTGGAAGAGTAACGGATTAGCAACCGGAGGTTTGCGAGTTACTTTTCGAGTGTTACCTAGAGACTAGTTTTGGAATTTTGGAGTATGTTACCTACAGGATACTTTTCCAGTGTTACCTAGACTAGTTTTGGAATATGGGAGTATGTTACCTACAGGATACTTTTCGAGTGTTACCTAGAGACTAGTTTTGGAATTTTGGAGTATGTTACCTACAGGATACTTTTCCAGTGTTACCTAGACTAGTTTTGGAATATGGGAATATGTTACCTAGAGGCTACTTTTCGAGTGTGTTACCTACAGACTAGTTTAGAGTTAGTTGCATATAGAGACTCTTTTAAAGAGTGTTACGCTGACAAGTTTTAGAGTGGGTATATCTAGATAATAGTTTTAGAGTGTGCAACCTAGAGACTAGTTTCTTTCGGAGTATGTTACCTAGAGATTAGATTTGCAGTGTGTTAGCTAGGGACAGGTTTGGAGTGAGTTACATGGAGAGACTAGTTTTAGAGAGTGGGTAGGTAGGTATTTAATTAACGTTGCACTGTAGCAACACAACGGGCTATTTTCGACGATCCATCCGAGAACAACACCACGTAATTTTCAAACCACGGTTCTGATGACCTGAGCTGGCACCCCACTCTCCAAACTTCCACACCACGCCAACGTTAGGACATTTGAGGCCACGACAGATTTAACGTGCACCAGCCCCCTTTGTACACGACAGTCTTTGGTTGGATTCGAACTCGCAACCTTACGGTTAATAATCAGTTACTCTTCCAATTGGGCTACCTCGGTAATTTATTCAAAGGAAAGGAGAGCAATGGAAATATTTCCAAATGAGTCTATTCTTTATTCTATCAATCCCGGAAAATCCAAAAAATCTCGTAATTTTGAACCACGAGGTCAACACGTGACATTTGAGGCCACGGACGATTTGACATGCGTCAGCCCCCTCGCACACGACGATCTTTGTTTGGATCTAGTCTCAAAATTAAAACCATCCGGTCGTTAATCTGTGACTCTACCAGCTGGGCTACCGCTTCCCATGGGGTATTGTCCCCGATTGTGTACGTTTTTACCCCACGTATCAGAACAGTCGGATGTGAATGGAGTGGGCGGGGATTATTGAATATACGATAAGATGTATCCATTCAAATTCAGGCAAGAAAAATGTTCATACCACCATATTCGATTTTTTTAAATGTAGTATATGATGGCCAATCTCGTATGTTGAACTTCTTTACCCCATTCATTTTTTACAAAATAATTTTCATGGAAATAATAAAACTGGCAATCTTCTCTATATATGACTTGTAATCTTCTTGACCAATAGTAACTTTCCAAAGGAATCTATTCTAAGGAAAAAAGACCAATAATAAATTTCGCAAGGTTGAAGGAATTCAACCTTCAGAAATTTACTATTGGATTCTTCCAACCAATAAATATGGTTATTAGACCACTTATGGATTCTTTTAACCAATAAATAGGGATTTTAGACCAGTTATGGATTCTTTGAATCAATAGATAAAGTTATTAGACCAATTATGGATTCTTTTAACCAATAGATAGGGTTATTTGACCAATTATGCATTCTTTCAACCAATAGATAAGGTTTTTAGACCAATTATGGATTATTTCAATCAATAGATTGGGTTTTCAGACCAATTATGTACTCTTTCAACCAATAGATATAGTTATTAGTCCAATTATGGATTCTTTCAACCTATAGATAGGGTTATTAGACCAATTATGCATTCTTTCAACCAATAGATAGGGTTATTAGACCACTTGTGGATTCTTTGAATCAATAGATAGGGTTTTTAGACCAGTTATGGACTCTTTGAATCAATGGATTGGGTTTTTAGACCAATTATGGATTCTTTCAACCCATAGATAGGGTTTTTAGACCAATCATGAATTATTTCAACCACAATAAATAGGGTTATTAGACCAATTAATCAATGGATGTGGTCCCGTCAATCCATTGAACCAGCTCAGCAGTCGTGGCATTAGGACAAATCACTCCTCATGAATTTCTTGGCACGATTCAGTGAAGCATTGAGACAAAAGCGCTCAGTCAACATCGGGACAATAAAAGGTAAGAAAGAACTCGTGTTCTATAAAGAAAGTGCTTAAAGTTACGTGAGGTCTCAAGGGAAAGACAAACATAGCAAGGGGGTAAAGAGTGTGTCAGAGATGTCACCTGATGACAATTAGCTTGTCCATTGGAGACTAGACTTATTAAGCGTAGGGCCATGTCAGGAATACTGAAAGTTCCACTTGAGCTGAAACGAAAAAGCTACGTACAAGATTAAAAAAACTCCGATGGAGCCGAGGTGTTTAAAAGTAGAACGTATCAACTGCCTTGAGTCTAAAGTCATTTTTTGCAATTTATATCGCTAGTCCGCTATTTAACATTAATTGCGTGTTGTAATCATAGACTATAGAAATATAAGTAGACTGAGCATTGCTATTGAGAGGAGCTTCGAAAATTGTGACCAACATGTCAACTAGTAGTCACGTGACTGCTCAGAGGAAACTGACGTGGTTGGCCTATTTTTCATCGTATCTCCTAGTTTGGCGATATGACATCGTATGATGGGGAAAGTATGTGAAAGTGGCGCAATACCCGCATAACGACTGAATTTTAATGTAGTCATTTTTTTAATATTGAAGTTATTTGCATATTTTTATCGTGTACGTGATTACGTTTCTGCGTTTTTATATTTTAAACTGTTTTATTGAACTCTTGTAATTGGATATGCTATGCATATTTTAAATTTTACATGATCTTTTATTTTACTATACTAGAATTTTACTTTTAACATTAGTTTCTTTGTCATGTGTTTGGCGCAGCATGACCAATATCTGGCCCATTAAAATTCAACTAACAAACTATAAGTATGGGAGGAAGATAGGGAGGTAGTTGAATTAATGTCGCACTGGTGCCACACAACGGGCTATTGGCGACGGTCTGGGATCCATTCCGAAGGGAAAAATCCGATGACAAGACCTGGTATTTTTGAACCACGATAGGATGACGAGGTTACACCTGACCTGACACCCCACTCCAACTTGAGAACATTTGAGGCCACGACAGATTTAAAAAGCACCAGCCCCCATGTACATGGTAGTCTTTGATTGGATCTAACTTCGAAATCGCAGCCTTCCTCTTGCTAATCCACTACTCTTCCAACCGGGCTACCTTTGCCATCAGAAATGTAATCAGAACTACTTTCTGAATTTTTTTTTAAGTTTTAATCAATTAGCAAGATTGTTTTAAATTAAAAATACACATCATGATGAGAATTTTTCACTATAATAACAACTGATTCCGAACCTTCACAACTTTCACAATCACCCATGCAAAACGGCCTGAATTAGAATCCAGAGTTTGTTGAGCAAATACACAGAATTCTTTTTGCAAATGCATCTTTTTTCACCTAGCAGCATTAAGACGTGACGCCATCTGTTTTCTTAATTTTGCACTGTTTTAAAAATCACTGTTTGTCGTTTTACACTGCCATCATTCCGAATCCTCGCAACTTTCACAATTATCCATGTAAAGGCCGGGATTGGAACCCAGAGTTTGTTGAGCAGGTGTACAGAATATTTCTTCGCTCGTGTAGTTGGGGTTAACGGAGCCCATGGCCCGGTAGGGGCCTTAATCTCCAATCGATAGGTGAGTGGTAGGATAAATGGTGCTGTCAGGTTAGATGCGAGTTTGATCAATGATTAAAGTACTGAAAGAGTTAGTTGGCTCTGTATTAATGTTTGAAAATTATGAACCGGGAGTTCATGTGCTCTTCCGAATGACAGAGCCTTTCTAGTGCCGCCCCTTAATGGGGTCTATTGAAATAGCATGAGGTGAGGATTTTCTTACGAGACTTGAGGACTTTCAATGAGAATGCTGGGAAAGTTTGGAAAAATACACAGTGGATGTTCGAGGTTTCAATTCGTTCCAATTAACATGGAGGCTCTTAGTCGGGCTTTATTTTGAGGGAGGGTAGAATCATAAATGTCAGTTTCCGTTATCGTGGTGTTAATATTGGTTTTGAGATTTTCATAGAATTTGGAAGAAAGGCGGGCAATGAAGTTTCTAATGGATGGGGTTTTCGTAGAGAGGAGGATGTCCGTTATTTCTGTAGAACCATCGGTCTCTGGCAATAATTCTCAGGGTTGTGCTTTGGAGGATTTCAATTTTTTTTATGCGAGTCTTGGCTGCGGCATCCCAGATGGGATCAGCATATGTTAGAACGGGGCGAAGATAGTATGTTCTGGGTTGATAATGTGGAACTTCTTGAAATAAGTGGGAAGAGTCGTGATCTGGCTTTGTTAAATTTGTTTTGAATATGTTGTGCCCAGTTAAGCTGGTTGTCTAATATTACTCCTAGACATGGTGTGTTGTCTATTCAATCTGTTGTCCGTAAATTTTTATTTTTTGAGTGGATGTTGATCTTGTGTCGTATATAATAGCGGCTGTTTTGTCCTACGCTTAGTTTAATTTTCTATTTTGTCAGCCAGTTTTCTATTTCGTGTATGTGTTGTGTGAGGCAGGAACAATAGTTTGCTTAATCTTTTTTGTTGTACGAGGACAGCTGTGTCATCTGCGAACATGCTAATCATTGAGTTTTTAGATTGAGGGATGTCATTCATATATAGGTTGAATAAAAAGGTTCCCGGGACTCCGGATAGAATAATGCGTTATGTGGAGGCTTGTTGTCTTACTTGGGCGACAAATTTCCTGTTGGTCAGGTACGAAGTGATTAAGGTAATAGGGGGAATTATGTTGAATTAGTTTATAGATAAGACCCTTGATCCAAACTTTGTCGAAGGCCTTGGCAATGTCGAAGAAAATTGCAGCAGTTTTCATGTTGTGTTGTTTACCTTTGTGTATGTGTTCTGTGACTGAGTAATTGATGTGTGGTGGAAAGTTTAGGTGTAAATTCATATTGTTGTGGGATCATAATGTTGTTGGTTGTGATGAAGTATTTGTAACGTTCAAGAATAATGACTTCAGTTATTTTACTAAGTGTGGGGAGAGGAGAAATGGGTCTGTAACTAGTGAGGTCAGAGAGGTTTTTGTTGGGTTTAAGAATAGGTATGATGTTGGCTGTTTTCCATGGTGTTGGGAAGTGTTTAAGTGTGAGTATAGAGTTAATCATGTGGGTGAAAATGCAGATAGCTTTAATTGGTAAGTTTTTGGTCATTTTGTTAGTAATACCTTCTCTATCAGGGGCTTTTTTAATGTTGTATTTGTATTTTATATAGCAGTATTAGCATCCGTTTTCCTAATATTGTAAAACGTTATTCCGGTTTGCTTTGAAATGAATAAATCCCACACAATGGTGCACAATTGATGGGTGCACAATAGCACCCATCAATCCCGAAGGGTTCTCCCCGTGCACCATAAAAGCACAACGCGGGGCTTACAGAAGTTGATTAATCAAAGAAACAGTGAAAATAAAATTTAATTAAAATTACATAATTTGATGAACTTAACAAATGGAAAGAGAAGCAGATTAGATCCAACAAAAACAATCCCGAAGGGTTCTCCCCGTGCACCATAAAAGCACAACACGGGGCTTACAGAAGTAAGTTGATTAATCAAAGAAACAGTGGAATATAAAATTTAATTAAAATTACATAATTTGATGAACTTAGCAAATGGAAAGAGAAGTAGATTAGATCCAAAGAAAACATTTAGTTTCCACTGGTTATGTGCTACCCGATCTTCTCAAATCGGTTTGAAGGCACATTCTCTGGAATTATCAAATGCAGGACAACTGAAAAGAAAAAGATCCATATCTCGTGGCTGTATTTTTGAACAATCGCATAGATCATTAGCCCAAAGATTAAACCTATAAATAAAATCCTTTATAACGATTCTATTGCTCCTTTCCTTAAAATAGAATCCTTTGGAAAGATTCTATTTCCTTAGAATAGAATCCATTCCTTAAAATAGGATCCTTGAAAGGTTCTATTTCCTTAGAATAGAATCCGTTCCTGAAAATAGAATCCTTTCGAATGACTTTATGAGTCTTTTCCCCAAAATAGAATGACCTGGAAGGATTGTATTGGTCATTTCTTTAGAATACAATCCTTTGGAACGATTCCATTGGTCCTTTCCTTAGAATAGAATCGCTTGGAAAGATATTATTGCCTCTTTTCGCAGAATAAAATCCTTTGGAAAGATTCTACTGATCCTTTCCTTAGAATAGAATCCTTTGAAAAAATTCTATTGCTCCTTTCCCTACTTTCCTTAAAATGGAATCCTTTGTAAAGATTCTATTGCTCTTTTCTTTAGAATAGAATCCTTTGGAAAGATTTTTTTATTCAAGAACTTCAAAATTAGTTAGAATAAAAGAGGGAAGACTGCATGTTGCAAGGTGAAGTTATGCTCGAAAACCCCTCAGAGGGTTAAGCGAGTCAAACGAGGTCCTCACATTTATATTCTGACTAGCTGAATTACCCGGCGTTGCTCGGGTTGAAATGGTTTAATGTTGCTTGAAAATTGAATTAGAATAAGCACTTTTCTTTCACAGAAAAATGCTATCATTTAAGTTGTACGGAAAATACGTTTTAACTTTTTAATAGCTTCTACAATATACTTCGGACGCAAATACATACATTTAATTCCTGAATATATTGCAATATGTAAAAGATTAAGACATAAAGACAAACAGAAACGAAATTCCGACGAAAAAATGCAAAATTCTAAAAAACGAAAGATGCGCAAAGTGCAGTTTTAACTACTGTTTAAATACTCTCGCAATCAAGTCGTGGCGCTCACTGGGTAATTGATTGGTAAGAACCTCCTTGATCTCCGTCCAAATCGGATTGCAGGTGAAGTTGATAAATAAGACTGGTCTCCCGTACGTCCTCATGTACGTCATAGCATCTTGTGTGTATTCGTGCATTTGTCTGGGACTGCCTGTAAATGTAGCTGGTAGTACGACTAAGGCACCGAGGTTTTCAACGTTCCCGTCATTTGCCACAGCATCTCTCAGGTGAATATATCAACTTTCAGTTTACGTTGATTTAGACGAATGTAAAGGAGACGCTCACTCTCGACTTTAGCGTACATATCGACGATGAACTGATGAAACAATTGCCTGCAGTTCAATACGTGGTTCTGCTCAGTATCTCGAACCATTAATCTGTACGCACTGAAATCCTTCGCTGAAACTTTCTTGCTCGTTGTTTCACCTGTTCTTGGGTTGATCTGCCTCAGATTAAAATGATATCCATCTTCACCATGGGGGAATATCACTGGGTACTGCAAAGCATCATAAGATCGATGTGTTTCCGAAATACGCTGCAATGATTCACCTCGTCGTTGAATAACGATATCCCGTTGATGAAACTCATCTTCTGATATAACCACCGCGACTTCATCTGCTTGAGGAGAGTTAAAGCGCCGCTCGTGTTCGCCTGCTGGTCTTCGGTCTGCTCTTATGACTACTTTATATTCATCTGTTGGCATACGTTCCAATGCTGTTTCAAAGGTTTTAATAAGATTATTGTGCTCATGAAACATCCTCTGTAAGTTTAACACAATCTGACGTCTTGTTCCGAGATGTAGGCGCACTTCTGATCAGTTTCCATTTGTTCGTTTTGAATAAAATATAGTTATAGAAATTTTGGTGGTTGATCTGGCAGCGGAAGCAACGATCCCGCTCTATGGTAAATCTGCCCTTGCACCTAGAATGTCGACGGAAATCCGGGCTGTCCAACAACTCATGAGGCGCCGAATGATGTCATTTGGAAACATGAGTTGTATTTTCTGATGTTACTAAGAAAATGCTTCGACTCTGACGTATCTCCTGATGTGTAAGTCAAAAGTTCTTGTGGTGGTTCCAGTTGGCAGAGTTTAACTTTTCCATTTTTACAGCAAATACCAGTAGACTCTGATTTAAACTTTTTGGCTTGACAGTAACTACAAACCATTTCCATTTTCCCGATGGTAACACTTGCATGCAGCGAGTAGTCTTTATGTGAATGGTAGTGGAATTCTTCCAATGCTAAGCTAAAATGGTGCACAGTCCGTGATCGTTTGGCTCTATCTCTCTTATCCTGTAGCCGGGCCTCACGCTGCTGTTCCGTCTCTGTTGCTCTAGATGTAGTAGCACTATCCCTCTTATCCTGAAGTCGGGACTCACGCTGCTGTGCCGTCTCTATTGCTCTAGATGTAGTAGCTCTCTTTCATATCCTGTAGTCGGGCCTCACGCTGCTGTGCCGTCTCTGTTGCTCTAGATGTTGTAGCTCTCTCGCAATCGCAAGTCTTCTATTCCTCTCCTCGGAAGTTTCTTGTCTAAGCTCATCTTTCATCATCTTAGCCGTTAACTGCACTTGGCCGATCGCCTTCCGCTTCCTTGGAGGCATTGCTACAGCAAAGAAATCTGTCAATGAATACAAAGAAATGCTATTTCATAAAATAAGCAAAAGGCACACTCTCACTGAGCAATGAAATCGATTACAGAATACAATAAAAATAGAAAGCTAATATAAACTGAATGGTAAGACAAATTTAAAATTGCGAAGTACTTACATCAGTTTAGGAATATCAAATTTTTAACACAAATAAAAAATATTAATGCCTTACTTAAAAGCTGTCAATCAAAATACTCAAACACAGAATTCTAAATCATACTAAAAAATAAACTTTTATTCTGGTTTAAAAAAAAGCATTAATTCTGATCCCCCATTAAACTTATTTAAAAAATTAAGCAAAAGGCATACTCTCAATGAGCAATGAAATCTATTATAGAATATAATACAAAGCCAAAATTAACGAAAAAACGAATTTAAAATTATGTAGTACTTACATCAGTTTAGAAATATAAATCCAAAATGTACACTATCACTGTCGTATAAAGTAGGAAACACTTATACAATCAAAAGAGCGAAATAAAACTCACAGATTCACTGAAAGATGATAAACTGGAAGACTTATCGAGTTAGCTTCCTTTAAATACGACCAGCTAAGAATCGAGTCGGTGCTGGAATGATCTCCACCATGAGTCCAAGGAAGTTTCCGTTTCCCCAACTTTCTAGAAAGTTCTACAAAGTTTTATAAAAAAAAGTAAACATTAATTCTGGTGCTGCCAGATACCGAGTAGCAAAATTGCGCTTTTATGATCAATGAGTTTTTCGTTTGTGCTTTTCGGAATAACGGTACTTGGGTTAAAAATAAATGTAATCGGTGTAGACAAATTAAACTGAATAGATAAAAATTTTTCAAAAAGCAGGTCGATTTTACAGAATTTTTCAGAAAGAAAAATCACTGCTTTCAACGGAGGATTCACATGTATCTATTCAGGACATTTTAAAATAAGTTACACGCTTTACCTAAAAAGCCTTGTGAAACAGAATTCTACAAATCATTACGTATTCAATAAATTATTTAAGGAAAGTTGGTCGAAATATACACCAACTTTCCTTGAAAATAATCCTTGAACTCCCGAAAACCTTTCCTTGAATTTCCTTGCAAGCATAAATATTTTAAAATATTCTTTCCCTTCATCAATAAAATATCTATAATTTATTTACATCATGGGAAGAACTAGAACGTCAGTTCAAACATAAATACTGTAATTTAATTTGTTTCGGAAAAAAATTGTTTTTCGATCAACAGTGGTAAAGCAACCATCGCTGCCTAAAGCAATTAATCTATGCTCAATGTTGTTTCTATGGCGATTTCGAATAGTTTTTAGCCCCCCAGGGCCATTAGAACGGGGGTTAAGAGTTAGCCTATGCTGACCGCAGTGTTCTAAAGTATAAGTGTACCAAATTTGGTGTGGATTGGTCAAACGGTGTAGATTTGTATAGAAAATATACACACATACATACACACACATACATACACACATCCTATTTTATATGTATAGATATAGAAAGACAAAAATCGGTGCCCTTATGAAAAGTTAGAGCTCTAGGCATTACTTTAACACCAAAATGGTTTACCGTTACCCTAAAACGTCCACCGGTGTAGTGTAGACACCAGTAAATAAATTGCGTAAACTATTTATGATATCAATATGGCATCGTTACATCTTTCATGTTAGTTAACTTTAAGCTTATTGTACAATATTTTCATAGACTCATGATTGTTTATTCCATAGAAAGGTACAGTAAATCGATTGTCAAACTCATAAAACTGACCCACTTTCGCCTTCGAAAGGTGTGTTCATCTATTCAAGGTCAAATAAACGAATAAGGAAGCAATATTGAATTAATTGAGGCTTGGGGTTGCTACTTTTCTGGTCATTTTTTGCTGAACGAAAGCTATTTGGAGAGCGAGAAACCAGCTTGGTGTCGAAAACAAACCATGGGACGTTCTAGATAAATGTAGCTGTGTAATCGGTATTATTTCCATTCCTAGTTCATAGATGGCAGCACAAGCGACTTATCTTTATCTTTTGTAAACAAGAATAGAAACTGACGAAAATCGCTAGCATGTAGATATGTGGCGGTTCACCTTTTGGCTAAATTTTGTGTTGTGTCCATGTTGTTTTGTAAAATCTCCCAATAGAGTGTTTGTGAGTGTTAAGAGAGTCTGCCGCTTGTTCATCAGCTACAAGAAGAGATTTTCTACACCATCACAGCTGTAGAATCTCTCTAAAAATGAGTTAGGCAAAAAAAATTCTGTTGTGAGCTTATCAAGTAAAATGATTAAAATTCACAGAAAATTGTCAAAATTCGACAAAAATGTGAAAGAGAGTAAGCGACAAACGAGCTACGGTATCGAAATCATACTAACGGACGTTCTAGTGTTGAAATAATTTCGTAATTTGTTTTATAATTTTGGCAACGTTAGCAAAACGATTTCTATAAGTAGTTTTTCACAACCTTTTAACCCTCCTGGTTGTCTCGACGCTGTATCTCGTCAACATCAAAAAGTTGGCAATGTCCTGTTGACGAGATATCTCGTCATTAACAGAACTAGTCATACCTTGATGGACGATATATCGCGTCGAAACCACTTGGAGGGTTTATAAGAAATCTTTGAACATACATATATACCACTACCACACACATTTTTATGACCCGTAAAGAAAAAAATGCCCATAATGAACGCTTTTATGAATGACAAAATCATTCAAGCACCCTCCTTGGTGATAACAATCCAAACCCAACCAACTTTAAACCTCGAGTGACGATGATAAAGCAACTACGTCTTTCGTCGCCATACTTTCATATCGCCTTTTGCAAAATTCCGATTAAACTCATGGCTGTAACTCTTGTCAACTAGTACCGAGTTATGTGAATGTTACCGACTGAAAAAGTCAAATATTCTAGTTCAATGATAGTAACTATTGAAAGAATTACTTGTCGTACGTCCTGATCACGAACCAAGGGAGAATGTTACGGACTGACTAGGTTAAAAATATAGTATCTAGTGAAAGACGTACTCGTAGTACGTCCTTATCGCAAACTAACGAAGAATCCGACTGACTAGGTCAAAAATTCTCGTTCTATGATAGTAACCAGTGAAGGGGAAGACGGTCTTACATCTAGAATATAAGACAACCGGTCAGTTTTTCAATGTCTATTTTTCTTCCAGCCCTGAAGCGACCGATGTCATTTTTCGCCACCAGAGGGAAGCGCATGGACAGTTCCGCCCTGGATCCAGTCTCCAACCTGCGTTAGTCAGTCCTGTTTCAGTTGAACCTTTCACCGCATTTCCGACCCGAGATGAAGGATGTGTCGTCTTTAATGGAACTGTTGTTGATTACCCCATGAGAAAGAATATGTAAAATCTCTCATTTGTTATTAGGTAAAAATATATAATGTAACATAAAAAATCAATAAAAGGTACCAGTTTAAAATTCTCTCCATGTGTTGGTTTTGAGTGTCTCGATTTCATATTTCTAACACTAAACAATGTTAAAACAATATCCCACAGTTCAACATGAGTCAGTTTTCAGTGCAAACATAAGCAAACTACCAGAAGAACAAATACAACTGGTCAAGAACTATTACCTCAAATTTTCACTTTAGCCATGTTGGCGACGTTTTGGCGCAATTTATGTAAATAGTTCGTGTAGAACAATTAGATCCAGTGCATCCATTTGCAACACATATGTTGGGCATGTTTCAGTTTAACTCTGATTGGTTGACACGCATAATTCCACATTACAACCTTCAGTCTTCCCTGCATTAACCAGTTTTGAACTTTTTGATCAAATGAATTCTGTCCAAAGGAAACGACCTATAAAATATTTCCAAGGAATTCTATTCTAATTAAAGGACCAATAGCATGTTTCCAAATGATTCCTGTTCTTAGTAAAGAAAAAATAGTATCTTTCCAAAGAATTCTTTTCTTATTAAAGGACCAATAGAATATTTCCAAATGATTCTTTGGAAGGGATCCATAATGGATGAATTAATCAACCAATAGTAACTTTTCAAAAATTATTGCTGTTTTTAGGAAAGGATAAATATCTTTTTAAAGAATTCTTTTCTTAGGAAAGTATAAATGGTATCTTTCCAAAGAATTCTTTTCTTATTAAAGGACGAATGGAATCTTTCCAAAGGATTCCTATTCTATATAATTAAATGACTAATCAAATCTTTCCAAAGGATTGCAATAAGAAAAGGACAAAAAGTATCTTTCCAAAGGATTCCTATAAGGAAAGAACAAATAGCATCATTACAAAGAATTCTTTTTACTAATTAAAAGACCAATAGTATCTTTCTATATTATTCCTGTTCTTAGGAAAGGATAAATAGTTTCTTTCTCTAAAGAATTCTTTCCTTATTAAGCGATGATTGGAATCTTTCCAAAGGATTCCTATAAAAGGGCAAATAGTATCCTTCGAGAGAATTCTTTTCTAATTAGGACCCAATTGTAATTTAGAAAAAAAAATTTCCAATTATAGGACATAATAGTATCTTTCCAAATGATTCTTTTCTAATTAAATGATCCATAGAATATATATCAATAGAATATTTTCGAATGATTCCTGTTCTTAGGAAAGGATAAATAGTATATTTCTCTCTCCAAAGAATTCTTTTCTCATTAAGGGACCTATGGAATCTTTTTAAAGGATTCCGATTCTAATGAAATGACTAATCATATATTTCCAAAAGAATTATTTTCTAATTAAAGAACCAATATAATCTTTAAAAGGAAGGACTAATGTAAAACTTCCAAAGGTCGAAAAAATCCAGATTCTTTCAATCAGTAGATGCTGTTATTTAGTAATTAGTAAGTTGTAGAGTTTAGTGTTGTGGGGAAAAGCAATACTACACAACTCGGAAATCGCATGATGCTCAGATGGTTAATAAAGAGAAAATGCAAAAAGTTATCACTAGGAGTCAGATTTTGTTGACCTATAAATTGACCTAAAAATTTATAAAATAGACAGTAAATGTATGCTTTCGCCCACATACTTGCGCATTCTTTCTCACACAAGTTACAATGCTTTTCTTGACAACCCAACAAAATATTTTTGATCCTCAAAGTTTATGTTCAAAATCAGTGTTGCAAAGTTCATTTCAAAAATCCAATTACTTACCAAAGGGAATCATCTAAATAGACAAATCCTTCATAGAACAAACTTTTGGAAAACCGCGAGAATGCAAAACAATACAAAACAATAACATGACATGAAACAATATGGGAAAACTCGAAATAGAAACTTTCAGAAAACAGCGAAAATGGAAAACAATACAAAACCATAACACAATATAAAATAATAGGAGAAAACTCAAAGTAAAAACTTTTGGAAAACAGCGAGAATGCAAAACAATACGTAACACAATATGAAATAATCGAAGAAAACTCAATGTAAAAACTTTCGGAAAACAGCGAAAATAGAAAACAATGAAAAGCCATAACACAATATGAAACAATCGCAGAAAACTCGAAATAAAAACTTTCGGAAAACAGCGAAAATGGAAAACCATTCAAAACAGTAACACGATATGAAATAATAGGAGAAAACTCAAAGTAAAAACTTTTGGAAAACTGTGAGGATGCAAAACAATACGAAACCGTAACACAATTTGTGTAAAACTCGAAGTAAAAACTTTCGGAAAGCAGCGAAAATGGAACACGATACAGAACAGTAAAACAATATAAAATAATCGGAGAAAAATCGAAGTAAAAACTTTCGAAAAGCGGGAAAACGGGAAAACAATACAAAACAGTAATGTAATATGAAATAATTGTTAAAGATTGAAAGAAATGTAGTTATGAGAGAGAGAGAGATCTACCTTGTTGCATCCAAATGATTACAGGTCAAAAAATTGTTGGAAAATAGTTGCCAATCAGAAAAGAGACAAAAAATTCAAGAGAAAATAATATGGCTGAAATGTAGAACAAAAAGAAAATTAGCAGATGAGATGAACAATTTAAAAAAGGAGATGAAATAATTTTTATCAATATTATTTTTCATGTTTGTTATACAAATAAATTTAAAGAAATACGTACACAGCTGAGATCAGTTTGGATTATTTTTGGCATTATTAAGTGTTTCGATAAAAAAAATTCCAAACTTCAAAAGTAAAATATCATCTTTGTTTTCTTCCCTGTCAAGGCTAGATAAAAAATAGCCTCCAGCCAACCCTCCTTTCCGATGTCCTTTATGTGATTCACCTTCATTTATATGATTCATCCGTCATATAAAGGATTTGTTTTACGTTGAAGGATAGGTCAAGGATTGACTGCTACCAGAATCTGACAGACGACTCATCTGTTATGTGATTTGTATATTGAAAGTTATAAGCTTCAAGATCCTAATGTTCCTTGATTTATTTTGTGTGTACTGTATATGATGATGACATTTTATAAATAGCTTTACTAAACATAAATCACACAAAAAATATTTAATTCCCGAATTTCATAAGAATTTATAGCCATGTAATATGCAATTTTATTCCAGATAAAACTCACAACTGAAATATGCTGTCATAAATATTCAGTAAATTTTAAAATAGGCGTATATAAACCAACTTTTATTCCGTTATAAAGTTTAGGTACCAAGTTTATCTTTCATCCATATTTGTCTTAAATTGAGAATACTCAAATTGAATTTTAATTTATCCAGTTTATGATTATTGTTGCATAATAATAAAATTATAATTACACGATGAATTTAAAAGATTTCAAATTCTATTCATTTTAAAGCAATTAGAATGGATTCATAGAACAAACACAAATTTTTATTTTAAAATTCAAACCGATTAAACACGTCGTGCTGTGGAAGTTTGGAGAGTGGGGAGCTCAGGTGTGACCTCGTCATCTGACCCTGGCTCAAAATTAAGGGGTGTTGTCCTTGAATCTTTTCCTTCGGGATTGGTACCGGACCTCGCCAATAGCCGTCGTGTTACTCCAGAGCGACATTAATTAACTACCTCCCTACCTCAAACCGACTGAAATTAATTAATATCAAGTAGTATAGGCATTTTATGCAGTGCTACTTTTAAAGATTAAATTCTGATTCAACCATTGAAAAAAAAAACAAATAATAAGTAGAGTTATTTTGCCTTGAATTTTATTAAAATTTTAGAACAAATAAACTTTTCAAGCAAAGTATACATTGGTTGTAGTCTGTCGCAGAATTTCTGCCATGAAACAATCAATGGGGTCCCTTTTCTTCCTTCTACAATTCCAATCAGAGTGCCCAAAGAGAGAGAATCTGCCCAAACTTCCACATCATGCCAAATTGATGCACGTTAAATCTGTCATTGCCTCAAATGTCCTCACGCTGGCGGGGTGTGGAAGTTTGGAGAGTGGGGTGCCAGCTCAGGTGTGACCTCATCATTTGACCGTGGTTCAAAATGACGTGTTGTCCTCGGATCTTTCTCTTCGGATTTGATCCCGAACGGTCGTCAATAGCCCGATGTGTTGCTCCAGTGCTACGTTAATTAAAACCCTTACCTATCATGCCTAATTGAAGACATTTGAGGCCACGACAGATTTAACGTGCACCAGCCCCACGTACTCTGCAGTTTTGGGTCGGATCGTTGGATCTCACAAACCTCCAGTTACTAATCCGCGACTCTACCAACTAGGATACCGCGGCCCTTAATTAACAAGAGTCAAAAGGAACCAGGCAGTATGAAATAAAGCTTGCGTTCATCTGTTCAATTTCATTGGTCTATCTACTAACGGGAAATTTAAAATGCTATTTTCGTGCTGCCATCTTGCGGTAATCATTGTAATCACAACTATTATACATTTCCACAAATATATTTTAAAGAAAACATTTTTATCAGAGTTCGCTACAAATGCGAAACATCAACAGGTTGTCTAGTCCACTACACCCTACACGGTCGGCATTCTGAGAGAGTTGTGACGTTACTGGACGACAGGAAGTTGGAGCGAACAGGCAGTTCTAATCAGAAGCGAATCTTCGAATGACAATAAAAGTATTACGTTCGCCGATTTCAAGTTAAATATACAAATGTTTTTAAGTACTGTAAGTTATACTCAGTAAACGTTCTTTATATTTCTAAGAAATATATTGTTCTAGCAGAATTACCCGGGGTTGCTCGGGTTGAATTGTCTAAATGTTGATTGAAAAGTGATCAGAATAATCACTATTTCATAGAGAAATGTAAGCATTATTTAAGTGTAAGGAAAGTAATTTTTTAACATTGTTTTTACTCTTTCATAACTTCTACAATTTATATTGGACGCAAATATGTATACATGATATATATATATATCCATCCATATAATCCATTTCATATTCATCGCCATTTGTAAGACAAACTATAAAAGTTTCTTCCTAGGTTGCTGCTACTACAGAAGGTCGGTTTTGAGTTTTAGAGTGATTAAGAATATCCCCATACGTTCATTTTCAGTAAAAAGGGCGAATTTTCGATGTAGTCTTGCACTTAGTTTTCCTATGAATGTTTTATTCGTGGCGTTCTTGCAGCTGGTATGTGATGTTTTCGAATTTCATCAATATAAGATGGTAAATTAAATTGTTACGGCATTCGTGATTAATTGATTTTCAAGCAAACACATAACGGTGGAATAACGATAGGTAGATAGGTAGGTATTTAATTAACATTGCACTGAAACAACACAACGGCCTATTGGCGACGGACAGTCCGGGATCATTCAATTTTTCAAAATTCCTCACTCTGATATTATTCCAATATCAGCAAAGTCTTATTTAGAATTCTCTTTACTCCAACAGACATTCAGTTTTAAATCAAATCCTTATGGTACTTTTTTAAATTCAGATATTCAGTTTCTAAATAGAAACCACGTACCTACATATATAGAATGATAGATGTAGTTACTTGACTATGGAGTACAACTTTCAATAACACCCATGAAATATGAAAAACAAATGTAAATTTAATTGATTGTAATCGTCTTGTAATGAAAATCTAAGTCAAAATTTTGAATTATATTTGAACTACAACGTAAGACTACTGGTCTTAATTTAAAGTAACCTATATCTTGTTTTAAAGTGATTTTTTTAACTTTTACTGGTCATTTTAAAATAAGAAATTACACACCTTACTTAAAAATGTTTTTTTAATGTTATTATTTTTATGAAAGAGCATTATGCAAACCATTACGTATTCAGCCAAAGACGAAGTTAGTCGAAATATACATATACTGCTAAGAAATTACCCATGTCGTGTGACATTTTCAGAAAATAAATAATTCACTAAAATTTAAATCCTAAATAATATATCTGCAATAGATAAAATACTGGAACACATAAATACAAACAGAAACGAAATTCCGGTCATTCTAAAGTAAGAAGTTACGAACCTTACTTGAAAATGTTGTTTAGTATATTTTATTTATTTTTATGAAACAGAATTCTACAAACCATTACTTATTCAAAGATTTAAGGAAAGTTGGTCGAAATATACATATACCGCCAAGAAATTACCCGTCTGATATTTTGCAGGAAATAAATAAATCATTAAAATTTAACTCCTAAATATATCTGTAATATGTAAAATACTGGAACACATAAATACAAACAGAAACGAAATACCGATCCTTGAAAATGCAGAATTCTGAAAAAAGAAAGATATATGCAAACGTGTCGAATTTCGACTTCCTGAATATATTCTGAAAAAGAACAATTCGACAAAATACTTTTGAACAATTTCGATAAAGACAATAATGATTTATTTACAAAAAGAACACATATTTATAATACTTGGAAACACTTAAATATGACCACAACATTTCGCTGTCAACTCAAATACACAAACACAGAATTCTAAATCAAATTAAAAAATTAAACATTAATTCTGGCGTTGCCAGATACCGAATTGCAAAATTACGCTTTTATGATCAATGAGTTTTTTGTTTTGACTTTTTGTGTTCCATTACTAAATGCAAGTTGTGTAAAATTAAGTATTTCAAATATCCATTTTTCATCATTCAAATATTCCTAAATTATTAATATTGTGGAAAGAAATAAAAAATCAGTTCAAACATAATTAGAATTTTAAATTGTTTAAATATAACGTTTCAGAAAAAATTGTTTTTCGAGCAATGCTGGTAAAATAATTTTATTAGAAAATTTGATTTTCGATCAATACTGGTAAAAAAAATTGAGCTGCGTACCACAATCGTTTTATGCTCAATGTTATTTCTATGGCGATTTCTAATTGTTTTAGCCCCTTCTGCACACCTAGGACAAATAGAATGGGTGTTAATATGTAACCTGCGTTACTACAGGGTTCTAAAGTATAAGTGTACCAAATTTGGTGTGGATTGGTCAAACGGTGCAGATTTGTATAAAGAACATACATACACACATCCATTTTTATATACAGTGGCTCCCAAAAGTGTTCGTAAACTTACGAATTTCAATGAAATACTGCTCTATCCATTAATAAAAATTAATATTTCAGAATGGGAATTTTTTAATAACATCTATAGCTTGTTCTTAACAAAACTTCATAAAATATTTTAAAAGCATAGTAAAACTTTTTTTTTTGGAAAATCAATAATCAAAAAGTAACAAAAAAGTTACCTCACAAGTCTTTGTACACTTTAAAAAAAAATCTTTACATATTAGTAAATATTGTAATATTTCGGTAAATTAGTAGGATATCCTATAACATCCACAACACCTTTTAAACGTCTGGGAATAGAGTTCACTAGTTTTTTTGTAATTTCTGTATCAATGTTCCTCTGTTGGAATTATTCTTTTAAAATCCTTTGGGTTGGTAGAATTCCCCTTGACTATTAATATGGTTACAATGCAAAATGAGTAATAACCCCAAAATGTAAAAGATTCTTACTGACTATAAGGTGTGACAGTGCTGTGTTTAAAATTATGTACAGGGAATGCAAGGAAACATGACCAATGTGAACAAACACTTTTATTTTTTAACATTTAAAACATGTGCAAAAGAAACCTAGACGAAATAGCCACACAAAAGGACAAATTCTGGATTACTATTTTTGGATGGTCAAGAATAACATTAAATATAATAATTACAGTTTCACATTTCAATATAAGCTGAATTTCCCATCCGAGACGATTAGTGTCAAAATAAAGACGGGAGCATGACCTAATCAATAAGCAAGAAAGAAATATACAAAAGATATTTGCCTATCTGTTTCTGCCGGGTGGATGGAATTGGGTTTTCAGAAGTCGGGCGTTGCTGAATAACCTAGTGATCGGGCATCGGGAGTCTCCTCATCGGTGCTGGATCTGGAGAGGCACGGTGCTGGATCGGGAGAGGCACGGTGCTGGATCGGGAGAGGCACGGAATTCTTCCCCGGGACGTCGGTTTGTCCAACCCGAAACTTAAACCACTGGTCGGCAGGCTAGCTGTGGCGAAGCATTGGAGGTCTGCTGTAATCGGATTTTCTGGTTATTTCACCAACGTGAGACCAGCTGGGAAGCTATCTTCATCTCCGTCAAGTCGTCGTACTTCGAGTCCGAGCTCTCAATCGGTGGTCATCAGCCAGAGCGTGTCAAGCGAGACCGGAGAAGTCAATAAAAGGAAGAGGCCGAGTCTTTTTTTTTTTGATGGTTTGACGGAGCACATGGCCCCGCAGGGGCCTTAATCTCCAGTGTGGTAGGTAAGTGGCTTGATTGTTGGTGCTTTCAGAATTAGGGGGAGATATTGAGCAATGAGAATGTTACGGGAGACTCCCTTGCCTGTGTGTATCTGCCGGAGTAACCCGGACGGATAACGGTACAGGCGAGGGGGGCTATATATACATCTCAGGATGTCTGATTCGTACGGCCAATGAGGGTACAGGAGAGATTGGAGGGTGGGATTAACATGAGAAAGTGAAAATCAGGGTAATTTAGCGAAATTTAGTGGAATTTAAGGAATGTGCTCGGGATTACAGGCTGTTTCCAATTAACATTGTAGCTCGTGGCCTGGATTTATTTTGGGGGAGGGGAGGGTCGTAGATTGGAATATCTGCTATTGAGCGGTTTTCATGGTTTTCTAGGGACTTGAAAAATTGTGTTGAAAGGTGAGCAATAAAATTTTTTAATGGGGTGACTTTTATGGATGCCAGAATATCTCTATTTCTATAAGAGGAGGCCGAGTCAGCCTTCACCAAGCTATTTATATTCCCAGAGTTCAAAGGTTGAGTTGCCCCTGTCCTTCCTTCTCCATGGGCATAAAAAAAATCCCATCTGTCCAACCAGAATTCCCTAAAAGTCGCTCTCGCACTGGGCGCGCCACCTCAAATTCGCCGCGTCATGCCACTGCGAGCAGTGATTGGTCGGAAACTTCCAGGTGACCTGATGTCACAGGTGACGCTTGGATTCCAGCAGGTCTTAGGGGGTCGTGCACCAATTGCTCGACATAAACACAGGTAGGGATTTCACATGAATCGTCTCGGAGGAAAAACCATCAAGGGTTTACACAATATGCTAGACGGATAGCCTTCCATCATAAAATGGGCTCAGTGCTCCCTACCCCTGATCACCCTTCTTTTGATCACAACACCTCCATTCTTCAATCATTACTGTTTTTAGTTCGCTTTTCGTTTTAATGTCGTGTCTTCGTACTCTAACCTCCAGTTCTCTCCAAATGTGTTCTATTGGGTTTAAATCCGGCAACTGAGGTGGTGTTTTCAGACCTTGTGGACAATTATAGACACGCCAGAGGCGAACGTTGAGAGCCGTATGCTTAAAATCTTTATCTTGATAAAAAACAGTTGTTTCCAATACCCATATTTTGGGCTGATAATTTTAAATTGTCTTTTAAAATATTTAAATAAAGAGCATGATTCATTATGCCATCAATAAATATCAAATTACCTAGTCCTGATACTGACATGCACCCCACATAAGGACACCTCCACCGCCATGCTTTACTGTTCCAACTAAGTTCTTGGGATTAAGTTCCTCATTTTTTCTTCTCCATACAATTATACGTCCATCGGAACCAAACATGTTAAATTTGCTTCCGTCTGCAAATAAGACATTTCGGGCTTATTTATCATTGATTTTGCGAAGAAAAGCCTAGGCCTTCTATTTTTCGTACTTACAAAAAATTTTACTTGAAAAGGTTTTGTTTTGTATATTTTATTTATTTTATGGAGCAGAATTTTCCAAACCATTACTTTTACCGAAGATTTAAGGAAAGTTGGTCGAAATATACATATACCACCAAGAAATTACCCCTGTCTGATATTTTGCAGGAAACAAATAAATCATTAAAATTAAATTCCTAAATATATCTGTAATGTGTAAAATACTGGAACACATAAATACAAACAGAAACGATATTCCGATCCTTGTAAAAAATGCAGTATTCTGAAAAAAGAAAGATATGTGCAAACGTGTCGAATTTTGACTTCCTGAATATATTCTGAAAAAGAACAATTCGACAAAATACTTTTGAACAATTTCGATAAAGACAATAATAATTTATTTACAAAAAGAACACATATTTATAATACTTGAAAATGCTTAAATATGACCACAACATTTCTGTCTTAACACAAATGCACAAACACGGAATTCTAAATCTAATTTATAAAGTAAAACATTAATTCTGGTGTTGCCAGATACCGAATTGCAAAATTACTCTTTTATGATCAATGAGTTTTTTGTTTTGGCTTTTCGTGTTCCATACAAATGCAAGTTGTGTAAAATTGAGTTATTGATTTAGCCCCTACCTAGGTTAAAGAAAAGTGGGTTCATATGTAGCTTGCGTTACTCGCAGGATTCCAAAATGTAAGTGTACCAAATTTGGTCTGAATTGGTCTAACGGTGTAGAATTGTATAGAGAACATACAGACAGACGTCAACTCTGCTTGTATATATAGAGAGAGATTGGTTCTCACTTCAAACGAACTCTTCGCAAATGAACGTCAAATTTGTTATATGCAAGGTATATACAATGTGAAAAAGATGGAAATAGTTTGGACATGAAGGGAAATGATACACACTACTGTTACTTAGTTCGATTAAAATTAACAACAAAATCACTTATAAATGTGATGAAAAGTCAAATTAAGTGTTTGGTTTGATATCTTAAATGAAGAGGGTAATCGCACAAGCATTCACACATTGAAAACAATTAATTTAAATAGTATTTGGCTTTAAACTATCGAAGAGTCGTTTCAAAAAGAAACAAGACAATTTGGTTGTATTGTCTCTTGGATCCAAGTAATTTAGAGAAGAATGAGGAGTGTCACAAAAATCAGTCTTGGTTTAAGAATCCGTTCGACGAAAGCTATGATGTTATTTTTTCTTGTTGCTCTACGTAGATTCTGCAGTCGATGGACGAAGGTTACAAAATCGAAAACGATATGTAGCTAGTTAAGTTAAGGTCGTACTGAAGCACCACAATGAGCTATTAGCGACGGTTCGAATGCAAGGATCCGAGGGTAACACCTCGTCATTTAGATCAACAGTCACATGACGAGGTTAATATCTAAGCTGGACCCCACTCACCAAACTTCCACATACGTCAACATTTGAGATTTAACGTGCACCAACCCCTGTGCACACGACAGTATTTGGCTGAACCGAGTTCGAACTTGCAACTCTCCGTTTTCTAATTCGCTACTCTTCCAACTGGGCTACCGCGCACCTCTAGAGGCATATGAGATGGATTTTCAGTGTAAGCAAACCAGATTGAATGCGAAGGTTTTACTTTCGCTACACAAATGCTCTCGCATGATATATATCGAGGTTACCTTAAAATGTAATTTATGACATTTGGAGTTTAATCTAATTCGTATTGTCCAATCAACTATCATATGTCAATTCAAAATTAATTCTTTGAAATTTTTATAAGCGGAGTGCTGAAATCGTTTGAGAGGGACATTCGGTGTAAAACAAACCAGACGAAATGCGGAATTTTACTTCTGCTATCAAAATGCTCGAATAGGGCAGAGGTAGCCCAATTGGTACAGTAGCAGATTAGAAACCAGAGGGTTGTGAGTTCAAAACTTGATTCAACCAAAGACTGCCATGTTCATGGGGGTTAGTGCACGTTAAATCTATTGTGACCTCCAATGTCTCCTCACGTTGGTGTGGTGTGAAAGTTTGGAGAATGGGGAGCCATCTCATGTGTTGACTTCGCCATCTGAAAGTGGTTCGAAATGTTGACGTGTTCACGACGTGTTATTCTCCGGTCCTTCTCTTCAGGATGAATCCCGGGCCCCGTCGTCAATACCCCATTGCGTTGCTCCAGTGCGACGTTAATTAACTACCTAACTACAAAATGGTCGAGTATGAAATCTGAATATCGGGGCAATCTTAAAATGCAGTTTATTGGCGTTTTGACAACTTTTGGCGCTTCATCTAATTGACGTTGACCAATCAACCGCCATTTTCAATTCTGAATTTATTCTTTGGAATTTTTATTGACGAAGTGCTGAAGGTTAAGGCTAAGGTAGTTTCTTCACGCGTCGTACTGGAGTAACACATCGGGCAATTCGCGAAGTGTTGAAATTGCGTTCTAAAAACAAGCAAGGCGACGTCACGTCCGGTATATATACGGGGGTAATTAATTAACGTCGCACTGGAGCAATACAACGGGCTACTAAAGACAATCCGGGATCAATCCCAAGAGATCCCAGGACAAAACCACGTAATTTTGAACCACGGTCAGATGACGAGGCAACACCCGAGCTGGTATCCCACTCTCCAAACTTCACACCACACCAACGTGAGGACATTTGAGGCCACGACGGATTTAACGTGCACCAGCCCCCTTTGTACATGACAATCTTTGGCTGGATTTGAACTCACAACCCTCCGGTTGCTAATCCGTTACTCTTCTAACCGGGCTACCGCGGCTCGGTATATGTACGGAAACACGTTCCACCGCAGAAACACTACCGATATGCCTATTTAGCATGGCTGAAAATTCCTTTCATGTTTAAGTGGTTTGAAATTACGTGGTGTTGTCCTCGGATCTTTCCCTTTGGGATTGATCCCGGACCGTCACCAATAGCCCGTTGTGTTGCTCCAGTGTGACGTTAATTGAAATACCCACCCCCTTTCATGTTTAAAGATTGTTTCCTTTTGTTTAGGCAGGTGATTATTTTTCATTAAGTGATATTTGAATACCCTGAAAGATTGTTCAGTAGTTTCCAAAAGTTGAAAGTTATTTCCAAACCCCTGCAGTTTAAGGTGATGCCATTTTTTAGCCCTTTGATTGCATTTTCATTTGACTTTAAAAGATTTTATGTTTAATAACTTTGGCAACGAGAAAAACGAAACACAAAAATGGCGACCTCCAGTACGAGCGGCGAAATGTTGAAAAGAAAATCTGAAGAAACCGCTCCACCACCGAAGAAAATTATCCGTAAGCAGTGATAATTTTTACAAAAAGAAGAAATCGATTTCTCTGAATCGCATTAATAATTTATGTTCACTTGATTTCCGTATACAAATATGTGAGCTGTAATAAACAGTTATTTAACATTACGTAAACTCCTTTCGTCATACGATATTATTTTTTACGATCTATTTTTTTATTGCATAAAAGTTGATTTTTGTGTTTTCTACCACGAAAGATAAGGAATTTGTTAATTATTAAATGGAGGTTCGAAAAGTCGTGACACCTCGAGACTACATCTCCCTTCGCAAACCAGAGAATGTCCACTGAGCTAGCAACCTTCGAGTTGTAGGCGGCGCAGGTTCGATTCCTGTTAGGTTCATTCCTCCTTGGGTGTATTTCTCTCTTCTGTGTCAGTAAAACTTTCAGGGTGTGTATGTTTATTACTTGATATTGTATGTCTTGTGTCTGGCGCAGCGTGCCCAAATATGGCCCTTGTGCCATAAAACCTCAAAACGAACGAGAGAACCCGAAGTACTCTAGTGATCCTTTCTTTTCCCATGGGGTTTTCTGTCTTTAGTAAACATGGGAGTCGCCCTCCCGGAATACCCAAGCGATCGTTTTCTGCTTTCATCCACTACTATATTCTCCAATCCCTGTTTTCCCTTTTACATTCGAATAGCCCGTTGTGTTGCGACGTTAATTAAAATACCCTACCTACCCTTTTACATTCAAGTTGTTGGCGATGCAGGTTTGATTCCTGTCAGGTGCATTCTTCCTTGAGAGTATTTCTCTCTTGTGTGTCTATTAACTTTCATTGTGTTTATGTCTATTACTTGATATTGTGTGTGGCATAGCATGACCAAATATAGCCTTTGTGCCTTAAAAAATCAAAAATCCTTTTACGACATTTTTTACTTAACATTGTCTTGTGTTTGGCTCAGCTTGGCCAAATGTGGTCCTTGTGCCATAAAACCTACAAGAAACCAACTTAAAGTGTTGATCTTTGTGTCTAACATTTCAAAGTTGAAAGAGATATGTTATGATGTGTGTGTGTGGAATTATCACAAACTAGTATTGGGAAATTATTGGGGTTTGTCAGGACATTAGCTTCATATATCAGGTTCTGGCTCACCACTATATAAATTAATCGTTGTGTTGCTCCAGTGTGGCATTAATTCAACTACTCAACCCAAAAATTAATTTCTGTACAGTAATATGTAAAAAATCTTTGTAACCCATCTCCATTATGAATTACTTTTTGGTAGACAAAGTTGCACTGTTTATCACGCTAAATTGGTGCCCCAGATGTGATGTGAACATACATGCTTTCAAAAATGAGCCAAATTCCAGATGGCACTCACAACAATCAGTACAAACTTCATGACTACTACAATAGGCCCTAGTCATTAATTACGCTGTTCATTCACGTCCATGTAAACTGTATCTTAGCTATTTAGGAAAACAGGACTGCTACAGGTAAGTAAATAGCGACTGTTTGTAACTATTTTGCAACTAGGGGTATCTTTTTAAGCAAAATTGTCTCAAAAGCTCCTATTTTCATAACTGTGGGCGACTGTTTGAAAATTTTGGCAATTTTTTTGAAAATTTAGTCTTTTTTTCCAAACTAATGGACAGAAAACAATTTTCTTTGTGGAGAGAATTTTCTAAAGAACGCCAATTTTGATTTTTTGGCACCAAGCCATGGCAGACATGAAAAAAATCTAAATTTGGACACTAGATTTTCATGAAAACCTCATTAAGAAAATATTTAGTTATTTTAAAATTTTAATTTCTTGACAAGATCTTCAATGTGTGTTTCGCACTTAAATAGCACATTATGTGTTTAGCCAATTCATTTTGTATCTGAGTAACTAAAATTGGCTACTGAAATTGTTTAAGAGTAGACTTTTGGCACTATTTTTTCAAATTTATTTTACTAATGCATTTATTTCACAAGTATTTTGGCTGTGGCAGCCCTGGGGAAAATGTTTTGATGTTATTTACACCCGACTTTCTCTTAATTCCTCATCCTGCTTTCTGTACCATTTTCTCAATAGTTATTGTTCTGGCTCTCAGTCTAAGTATGGATGTTTGTAGTGATGATTCAAAATCATAACCCCTAGTCTAGTTAACTCTTGTATAAAATGTTACCATTGATAACAATCCAAAAATGAGAAAGTTTAACAGCATTAATATTAATACTGGTCACATAAATCCTACATTTTTATCTGTACTTCCATTATTATTATTTTTTTTAATGTTATTTCTGCAGTTCACTTGACTGAATTCCTTAATTATGAGGTATCAAAATTACAAAGAAGTATTTTCCATTCTAAATAACTAAATGTTAAATCATTTTTATGAAGGTTTATGGGTATTGTGTACACAAAAAACTTTCTCATGTTTGATTTATAACATTCTTTTGCAATAAGTTAGGAAATGGGTATTTACCCATTCTTACTTTTTTTTATTATTTACTGTTTGATGGTTTGTTTTCTTATGTTTAATTTACTTCCAGGGTATAATCCTAAAGATAAAAGCAGAAATTGTCCCTACTTAGATACAATTAATAGGTGAGTGCAATTCATTGTATTTGTGGTTGCTACTCTTGTTTATCCTCAAATTGTGACTGAAAGTATTTTTAAATTGCTTAATATCTTTAGAAATCTGTTGGTACACCTTTGATATAAAGACATTTTTGCAGCAATGCTTTTGACAAGCAAAGGCAATCCCGCTTTATCAGGATTATGGTAACCTCACAGTTATTTCAATCTTATTAATTTTTGTAAGCTAGTATCCAACGCTTTTATCATTATCTTTTTGATTTTACCATGCCTACATAATTTTAGTTTGCTAGATTTGAAAAGATCTTTTATAACAATCATTATATGGCCTGGTTCCTTTAGACTTAAAACTAATCAATTATTTGATGTGGACAAACTTCTATAACAAATTTCAAAAAAAGTAAAGATTTTTTCATTTAAGTAAATACTTACCTAGTAGTAAGAATAATCTGTTTAGATTTTTTTTCTGTTTTTAAAATTCTTTTCGTTATTTTTTTAATTATTTTCCAATCAGCCTAAAATGTTGTTTTTCTAAGAAATTCTTCCTTGGCGGCATGTCAAAAGTGTTGCCACAAAAAAAGTCTATCAAAGCTGTACCAATCTGTTCTTAAATGTTTTGGTCATAGAACATGTTTTAAGGTTATTTGTTTGACAATTCATGTAATTGGGGAAATAGTTACTAGAATTTATAGGGCATTTTCGAAAATTCATCTGTTTAGTTTGTACATCAAATAAGTCACTCATTGTATTTGAAATTCACACATTCTTGAAAGAAATATTCAATCAATATAGATAAGAAATTTTTTTTTTAAATGAAAAATATAGGAAACAAACAAGGTAGGTTACCTGTAAAGGGTTGTAGTAAGAACTTGAACTGAGAAAAATTTGTTTTTATAATAGACTTCAGGGGGGGGGGAGGGGTCTTTTGAATTTTAGACTTCATAAATGGGCATTTTTATACAACTCCCAGCTATAATACAACTCTATCTCTGTGGTATTAAAGCTTATACAAATAACTCTAAAGTTAAAGGAAATAACTTGTGAGCTGTTTATTCACTCCAACAATTTTTGAGACAACTCATGTTTTAGGAACCATGTTTGAGAGGTGCTATTGTAGTTTACCTAAACTTTTTACTAGTTTTCAGATTACCTTATTGAATATTAAAATTTAATGTAGAATTTCATAAAGTACTTTGTTCTCTTTACCTTATTGTTTGAATTTCTAATATTGCTATTTTTTTGTTTTTATTTCTCTAGCATTGATGTATCACTTCAGTTTATAATTTGCTTTACCACTTGTATTTAAATCAATATTTAATAAATCATAATGTTCAATATTTAATCATAATCAATGTTTAATAAATCATAATATTCAGTTGAGGATATTTGAGCATTTGTTAGATTAGTTCATTATTAATTATTCTAGTAAAAATAGTTCTTATGTTTACATTTTTTAAAAATTTTTCAGGAATGTTCTAGATTTTGATTTTGAAAAGCTCTGCTCAGTTTCTATTTCCAGAATCAATGTATATGCTTGCCTTGTATGTGGGAAATATTTTCAAGGTATGAATCACTCTTAATACTTAAGTGGGTATTTAGAGCTATTTGTCTTTTCAAATACGTACATTAAATGAATATGCTAAAGTCTATGATAACATTTCTTACCATTTACTCATAATTTTGCACTAAAGGAACAGTATTATTACATCAATCTGCTTGCAAAACAAGTAAAATATTTGCTTTATGTTTAAAAATTACTATTAAAGATCTTGATAATATTTTCATCTTTGTATATCAAAATCACGTAGATTATAAAACAATATTTGGAACTGTTTACATTGTGAATCTCATTAGAAGATTTTTTTTTATTTTGACTTTAAAAATCCAATTTTTTACAATTGGTCATTGGTTTGTACTTTTAAAATCATTTCAGTGTGAAAATATCAGATTAAGCTAATCATGAATTACCTTATTTAGATATAATTAGCTAATTAGCATGGTTTTTAACAGTGATATCTCAAATTATAATCCCTGTTGGAAATTATTCCTAATATTTATTCATGTTTTGACCCTCATGTATCAATCAAGTTACTAGAGAGGATGGATATTTTTTTACACAATATTTTTCACCAAGGAAGTATAAGTAATCAAGATTTTCAACATTTAAAAATCAATTAAAAATTCATTTCTTAACTAATAACTCTGACTACAGGTCAAAACATCCACTGTATTATATAGATTATAATGATATAGAATAATTATAATAGATTGGTATTCATTGTCGAGTTATCACTTTGTACAAAGCATCCTATTGCAAAAACACAGTTCTTCAGGAATTGAGTTTAAAGTTTTGGAAACATGTTTGTACATTATGACAGTACCTAATGAAAAATCCTCATAACTAGAAAAATATTTTGAATATTTACAAGATCTTTGTATCGTTTGAAAGCTAAGGGGTTGAAAAACATTTTGAAGCAATAAAAATAATATTGATATTCTGGTCGATTTTCTTGATTTCTAGTGCATACATATACCTTAAACAATGTTAAAAAAGCTTGCAAATGTGGAGTAGATCGATGAGCTAGCTATACAAAGAGTAAGAGAAAGCACAAGTCACCAAAAAGTTCATTGTATTTCTATTCTAAAATTATCGTCACAATATAAATTCTTTAAAAAAAATTTTATTAGAGTACATTTTTTTCAAACTGAAAAGGTAACCATAGGCTGTTAACCAGTTTGACTGAACCTATTGCTTTTTGTCCAAGTTTCAATTTAATTTATTTCTTATAACAGGTCGTGGGACCAACACACATGCCTACATGCATAGTGTTCAGGCAGGACACCATGTCTTCCTCAACCTTCAGACCCTGAGGTTCTATTGCATTCCTGACAACTATGAGATCATCGATTCTTCCTTAGATGACATCACTGTGAGTAGTGCTGCATTCATTTTGTAACAAATTAAACTAGCAGACTCAGGCATAGCATCTGCACTACTTTCTTAATTTCTTATATCTATTGGGGCCATGGTAGCCCTGTTGGAAGACTAGCAACCAGAGGTTGCAAGTTCGAAACTCTGTCCAACCAAAGACCATCGTGTATGCAGGGCTTGTGCATGTTAAATCTGTCATGGCCTCAAATGTCCTCAGATTGGCATGGTGTGGAAGTTTGAAGAGAGGTACCAGCTCAGATGTGACCTCGTCATCTGACCATGGCTCAAAATTACGTGGTATTGTTCTTGGATCTTTCCCTTTGGGGGTTGATCCTGGAGCATCGCCAATAGCCAGTTGTGTTGCTCCAGTCGACATTAATTAACTACCTATATCTATTGATTGCAAAGTGCCCCTGTGTGTAGTTCCATTTACGGTTCATCATATTTTAATTGACTGTCCAACTTTTAATCATGATTATCATAAATATTTTAATAGACATGTTTTAACATAGCAAGATTTGATGGGGGAAGTCCCCATTCAAATCTCTTTTCATTTTTAAATGGCATTAGCTTTTTAAACCTCATTTGATATTTTTACCGTTTGCAACTCACTATTTATTAATCATATCTTTTGTACTCTACACCTTGTTGCTGGTCAACATGTTTTAAATCTCGACCCCAGGATGCCCAAGCGATCTTACTCTACATGTCATTCACGATTTACTCTCAAAACTGGATCTTGCACCACTAAACTTAAACCAACCATTTATAATGCCCCTTGGAGGCACATCTTTAGGTATGTACAGGCTTCACGAACCTGAGGTACCCCAGTGATCTATTCCTTTCCCATGGGGTTCACTACTTTTGGTAAAAATGGAGATCATGACCCCAAGATGCCCACATGAGTTTACTCTATTTTTCTCCGTCCTTTCTTTTCACTATTACTTGACATTGTTTATGTTTGGTACAACTTGTCCAAATACAATTAAAAATTTACACCATAAAACTCCAAAACAACCAACATTTATAATGAATATAGCATCCATATTCATATAAACGGATATCATACCTCTAAAAGAAATAAAATTATCCAAAAGTACCGTATATTTCCGTGTATAAGCCTAGGGTGCGTTTTTTCTTCAAAAATTTACCCAAAATTCAAAACCCGTATATAAGCCGAAATAAAAATTTAAAAAAATTTTGTGACATTCAAACATAATGCCATGAGGGCGTAAATGTCGCCAAGAAGGTAAAACTGGTGGAATATTTTCCAATCAAATCGCTGTAAAGTAAAACGCCACTCGCCAATGATGATAGTTTTAACCAGCTAATGATTTCCCCCAGTGTCCAGATGGTCCAGCTCCTGATATCCGACATCTGATGGGGTGATTGACAGGTGATGATGTACTGGACATTAGGATTCAAAAGGGGGAGGGGATTCATTATGGCTCTTGAAAGAAACTCAGATACGGTCTAAATGAGATTGAACTCTCCAACCGGTCGCCACGATTTAACTCGGCAGTAAAGATGTGTAATGACGAGCGTACTGAGCTTTAAGACGCTGGTTTCACTGCGAGGTTGTCTAATTCGCCCACTTTCCATGCTATTACAAAGGTGACCACTAACGATCTTCCCCAGTGTCCTGCACCTGATGCCGGACCTCTGACTGGGTGATTGACAGATGATCAGTTCAACAATGGTCAAGGGGAGCGGCTGGGGCTTGGGAATTTTTTTTATCAGTGCCACTTTTCTTTGCTGTGCAGCCTAAAACATGTGCGGAACAAAGTTTCAAAAGGGGAGTGGGCTCATTATGACCCTTGAAAGAATCTCAGCTACGGTAACCCTATCTGATTCCAGCACAGTTTTTCCATTCATTTGCTGTCTGCTGGAACAGCTGTTGGATTCGGATGGCATGAAGTAAAAAAGTAGGGTTGCTTTCCCAACACCCGTTGGAGTTGCTATAAAAATTGTTAATCGCTCGTAAAGTATTCGAAAATTTCGCCAAGTTGCTGCCGCCGGACGGAGATCCGAATCCAACAGCTGTATCAAAAAAATATTCCTTTTCCAATTATTATTTTTATGTGCTAAATAATTACGGTATTCAATTATTATTTTGTGTGCTATATTTGGCGATTTATCGCTTGCGCACGGCTAACGGGAAAGTACCTTCGTTTTTTGCGAAATTAGCTGATCCGTATATAAGCCGACCCCCCCACTTTAGCTTTAGAAAAAGTTCCAGAAATTCTCGGCTTATACACGGAAATATACGGTATATAAAAGCATTTCGTTTACTTTTACTGGAATCAATTCGTATTTCCGATTAAATACATAGCAAAAAGCACACCTCAGTCATGTTTCCACTATTAGATTCTTCAATTTCATTCCATTCCCCCACAAAGGCAATTCAGCATTTTTTTACACTAAACCTATTTCCACTCGTGTTTTCTTATCTGCACTGATTCGTTTCTTCCAGATTCTAAATAAGGATTTATCTCACAGTTGAATAAGTTTTATTTATATTTAATCATAGAAGCTAATTTCTTATTCTTAATAGGATTGATTTTTATCCTGCAATGAAGTAAACTTGAAAAAATTGTAATAAAAGTAATTTTAAGTATTAAAGTACATTAGCTAGGTTAAATGTACAATTAAGAATTAAATAATACTGAAAATCATTCTATACTTAAGTATTTAGTTTAAGTTATTTATATTCATGTATTTTTGCATTGTTGTTTTCAGTATGTTTTAAAGCCAACGTTCACAGAAAAAGAAATAGCAATTTTGGACTTGAATGACAAACTCTCTCGTGCTTACAATGGAACAACATATATGCCTGGTAAGTTTGCTCTCTTTTTAGCTATTTGAGAAATAACTTCTCATCGGGGTGAGGTTCAACCAGCCCATCCACAAAAAACTACGCGAAACATAAATCAGTGGAAGTGTTAACTTAGCAAAGTAAGGTCACAGTTAAAAATGCTTGGTTTAGCAGTTAAAAACGAACACAGCACAGTGAGACTTAAAAATTTATTAGTGGAATAAAATTATAAAAAGCCAGCATAAAAACCATACATAAAACATTGTATGGAAATTAGAAACGGGAGCCAACAAACAAAAGAGCATGATCAGTACTTTGTAGAATCAAACTTAATATATAAACAAACTCTGTATATGTCAGTCTCTGACCAATCAGAATATAGAGGCGTTTCACGTCCAAAAGTGGCCCGATTTACATATTTATTGAAAGATCCAGAGCAAATAGCTACGCACATGTAGCTACTTTATGATCCGATCGATCAAGAGTGACATCTGAAGTGAACTCAGATTGTTTACAAACAGTCAATAGAACAGGAGAATATCTGACATCAAGCAAATAGATAGATCTCAGGCTTGTAGACCAGATACAGCCCCTGAAATATTTTTATGAGGTCCACAGACTAGATACAGCCCTAGGAAATCAGAGTCTAGCATTGTTTTGCGAATAGCTTGCGAAATAATTGAATTTGCTTATGAGCAAAAATATGTATCTAAATCTTGCTCTTAATTGGTTTTACTCACTTTTTAGTCATTACATAGTTCTTAAGAGTATGTTCATTTGAATTCTCTCAAAATAACCGATGTGAAGAGAAATAGTAAACAAAGGGATGTGGATGTATTGCTGGCATACATTTTGCTACACATGTGCAGATTTGAATTGTTCCTCTCAGAGAAATAGCACAAAAAAGTAATGCTTTACAAAAAAATAAGTAAAAAAATGCTTTGGTTGTGTGCTTAACCCAGTGGTGTCATACTTGCAGTGGGTGATCAAATTATTAGAACCACAATGCAAAAATATGGTATTTTCTAAGTTTTTTGTAAAAGTGAATGGCAACTATTTGTCAGGTAGTAAAACTAATCAGTATTGTCAACAATTTATTTAAAAAATTTTAACATAAATATGTCATCAAAATAAAAAAAATCAATGTTTCTTAGTTTTCATTTTAATAACTGGTTGAAATGTTAAATTGTTTACATATGAGAGGCATCTTCAGCCAAGCTAAATATTGGTAATAGTATTTTTGCGGGTATATGTGTTTCCTGTACAAATTCTGAACATGACATCACTTGATTTGTTTTTCAAATTGATATATGATAGTTAAGTGGTCAACACCAATTGAATAAAACGCCAAATGTTGCCAAAAGAGTGATAAACTCATTTTAAGGCAAGCTTGATATGTATCATGAAAGAGCATTTGAATAGCAGAAGTAAAATCTTCGCCAACCATTCTCACTGAAAATCTTTCTAATAAAGTTTGGCTCTAATAATTTGATCACCCACAATAAATAACATCCAGGCCGACTCTGAGAAACAAATTTGAATTCCTTCATTGTTGGAAGCCTAATGTATAAAAAATCATAAAATCGGCAGATAAAGATTTTTCTGAAAATTTGCATACATAATGCCGATAGCAAAAATTCACCCATTCCGTTGCCTTAGTACAATTGCTGAGTACGGTAGATCTCAAAACTTTCCTCTAAATGTAGACCAAAACCACACTTTTTACAGAACTAACAACTTTGATGGCTACTGAGGACAGCAGGACAGAACGTATCACTTTCAGAGCACCCGCTGTAAAGAAGCTCAGCTTCACATCATAAAGAGAAAAACTTTTAAATAAAGAATATTACAAAAGGGATGGAGAATTTTAAGTTAAAAATATAGATCTTTGGTAGTGGTTCTTAACCTTTTTAGTGATCAGCACCCCTGAATCTAAAAGTAAGTTCTCGATCCACTTGAAAAATGTGTTTCTATTTCTTTATTTGGGAAATTACTTCTATTGCAAGATAATTTATTTATTGAAAAATAAATACATGCATTTACATACACTTTTAAAAAATTTCTAAATTTTTAATGGCTGTATTGTTGTTTATTCATAATACTTTTGAAATGAGGCTCCTTTTTTGTAAGAGCCACGCATAAGTCATCACTGGCATTTTAGCCAATTTCTGGCTGCTTTTGCCAGTTGTGTATAAGGTTCTAACTGTACATCAGAATTGTTCTAAATCCAGTTTTTCAAATTCCATTTGAATACGTGTATTGACTCGTATTTTAATAAGATCGCTTTTATTAAATCGCTGTCGTCCATCGAAACTTCTCTCGCATCCCATCGCAAAAACAAAAAGTTCAAAATCAAAAGGCACTCGCTGAAGATAGTCAGAAGGTCACCCTCCCATCTACTGACTGCAACAGGAGTACTTAAGTTTTGGTGATCAGTTGTGGCTCAGGGACTCATCCCCTGTACTGCTGTTTACTCTTAAAGAGTGTTGGCATCTAATAAGAGGGAGGAAGCGAATGTTTAAGTGTAAAGAAAAATTTAGAATTAAAAATAATGATATAGTTTAGAGGTCCTATCGTGTCAGCAAAATACAATGAAGAAAGAAATTAGAAGCATCGGATGGGGCTACACTTCGGGAATTACCACTGTAATATGTCTACATTTCATTTCAGAATACATACAAGTGACATCCAAGTGCTATGCTTTGAACTACATTAATATCGAGCAATGCAGCCTTACGAGCTGAGATCATCATATTATGCGAATGGGTTAAAGGTTAACCTTTGGCCTGTTGACAGTCTATTGGGCTGCAGTATTCAGTTTCTGCTGTTTTTTACACTTAGACTGCTCACATCATTTTTTGAAATGTGATTTTTTGCTCCAATGATTCATACAATTACTTGTATCTTTTTATTGAAAATTTTGTTTTAATTGAATTGTATCAAAAAGGAATGTTTTCTTTATGAGTGAAAACATGCACAATAGGATAGGGCTTCATTATTGGAGAAGAGTATTTTTCACTTTGTTATTTTTAAAAAACTTGTCAAAGAAAAAGAAAACTACAATCAATTCCTTTATCAGGGATGAATCATGTTTAAGATATCATATTTTGTTTTCTTTTAAGCTGAAAGTTTGGTATTTTAAAAAGTACAATGTTTTGCAAATTGATGCAGCATTGTACTCACTTAATGTGGTCTCCTGATTCGTTTTTTGCAAAGTTTTGATAAACATAATTTTCTTGCAGGTATTGTGGGTTTGAACAACATTAAAGCCAATGATTACTGCAATGTTATATTGCAGGTACAGTATGATTTATGTGCATCATTCTTCTGTTCTCAATTAAAATAGCTGTTCTATTGGACATTCTTAAAATATTAAAGTCATAATTTCATATAATAATTTCATAAGACATAATAATAATTTCAGCATTTTGTATTGCATCATGATTATAGGTTAAAAATTTTGTACTCTTAAATACATTATTACTGTATTGCTTAAATGCCATATAACTCGCAGTCTCAAGAAGCCAATTCATGTTTTGTGCAAGTTTCTTTTCATTTATATAGAAGACACCATGAAATTATAACCAAAGTACCATAGTTATGTAATGTGATGTAGTGTCATGAAATTTAAAGTTGAGTTTCACTTTTCAATTATTTCTTGTGAAATTATTAAATTCCTTACTTTTTCTATCAGTGTTATTTTTATAGTTTCTGGCCAAAAAGATCAAATTCTCCAGATTTCCAACTACAAAACTCCTTTTATTTTGCTTAGCTTATGTGTTTTATGTGCCATGTCTGAGTGTCTAGAAGTAAAATTGTCTTTATTCTCTAATATGCTTCTCATAGTAACTAACTACCTAAAAATCTTCAAGGGCAAGTAGAAGAATAATATTGCTGGTGGTGTGGTGATATATTGAGGGATTACTGTATTTGTAAATTGGCAAAAGGCAAAAAATAGGGTTTCAGACAGATCTGTTAAAATAAAGTTTAACTTCAAAAATCCTTCATCGTTGGAACTGGCAGGTGCAGCATTTCCAAGGCTGTCCAAAAATTGTGTAAAGAGCGTTACATAAAGCATTTACTTCCATATAACAGACGACTTTAATGAAAATTTGCATGTCTATGCCTTATAAATATAAATGAAAACGCTCTGCACAAAAAACTAAATATTTATTAACATTTTACAAATTACCAAAAATAACTCAATAACACAAGAAAAGTTGCTGGCAAATTTAAAACAATTTAAGTAGTTCATATATACATATTTAATATTAAATATGGTGTTTGCTCAAGATTTATTAAGCATCTTTGTTAATTTCAACAGCTTTTGTCTCATCAATTGAATCTTGTTTGTGAAATATTTGCCATCTAGTTGTATCCAACAAAGTGAAACGAAACAGCATGTCTTGAAAGAAATGTTTTTCTACCATAGAAAATGTAAAAACTTAACTATAAAATTACAATTTTGAATGTAACCTACCAATAAAATAATAATAAATGAAATACAGGGTCTCCTCGACTTACGACCGCGTTCCTTTCCGACTGACAGGTCATAAATCAAACTGGTCGTAAGTCGGATTTATATTTTTCAACACTATTTTCATTCAAACTGGTTATAAAAATTGTACATTGAACACAAAAATTCAATTTATGTACGTATAATTATTGTACATAATTTGAAAAATACATAATATGTACTCTTGTATCTTTTTGGCCCTACCAATGTAGTTATCTTTATTTATTTTTATTTATTTATTTTTGTGGTCATAAGTGCGGATGGTCGTAAGTCGCATAGGTCTTAAGTCAAGGAGGTGTATCTGAAAAGTGCCAGTTCTGGATGCTATATCTTTGAGGTTTCACTGTAGTAACAATGGGTTTAGTTGTTGGAGATCATCATTGGTGTGGCCATCTGCCTCATTGCGAGGGACTAATGCCAAATTAACTTGCCTTCGTATTGGGCTCACTCATCATCAATTACTAGGAGAGAGTGACCAAATTTTATTCATAATTGCAATTCTTACTCTATTCCTTTTTCTGTTTATCATATTTTAATTGCCTGTCCTGTTTTTCGTCATCAACATATCAAATTTTTTTAAACCACAATTTTTAATTTGAGATTTAATTGGGGAAAATCCCATTCAAACCTTTTCACATTCTGTTGGTTTTTTAAACCTCATCTAATTTTTTTCCATCTTTTAAATTTCACACTCAAAATTTTATTCGTATGTACATTCAATTCTTCAGTTTCATTATTTATGGTGGAGACGATCTTGTTCTATCATCTGACTATTTGAATATTTTTATTCTCTACACATTTTACATGTTTTAAATCTATCTTTGTCTTGGACTTGATTTTTAAATGTTTTGTACTTTTATTGGGTTATATTCTGTCTTGTATTTGGCGCAGCTTGTCCACTTTTGGACCATGCGCCATAAAACCCCAACATCCAATCAAATCATCATTGGTGTTTTCTTTACCCCACAGGCCCTATCTCACGTTCCACCACTCCGCAACTTCTTCCTGCGCGAGGAGAGCTACGCTACCCTCAAGAGGCCTCCAGGTGACACCATGTTCCTATTGGTGCAGAGGTTTGGGGAACTGCTGCGGAAACTCTGGAACCCCAGGAACTTCAAGGCACATGTCAGTCCCCATGAGATGTTGCAAGCAGTTGTTCTTTGCAGCAAGAAAAAGTTCCAAATCACTGAACAAGGTAGCTACGCTCTTGCTTCAAGTGATATATCCTTTTTTTAGTCCAATTGTGGCATATTGACTTTTTTTTACAAGCTAAGCTATCCATTCGAGGGCCACAGTATCCCAGTTGGAAGAGTAACTGGACAGTTGCGACTTCGAATCCAACCAAGGACAAATGTACAAAGAAGGCTGGTGCTCGTTAAATCTGTCATGGCCTCAAATGTTCTCACATAAATGGCGTGGTGTGGAAGTTTGGAGAGTGGGGTGCCAGCTCAGGTGTGACCTCGTCATCTGACCCTGGTTCAAAATTATGTGGTGGCTTTCCCTTCGGGGATGATCCTGGACTCTGATAGTCCGTTGTGTTGCTATAGTGCGATGTTAATTAAATACCTACCTAAGCTCTTCATTCTACCAACAGAGTTCGAGGGTTCGCTGGGAGCATTGATATTATACATAAAAGACAATAGATTATACACAAGACATAAAGCACTGGCGAAAAAACAAGAAAGTGGAGGGCTGAGGTAGTCGGGTTGGAAAAGTAGCGGATTAACAACCATAGGGTTACAAGTTCGAAATTTGATCCAACCAAAGAGCAACATGTATCTGAGAGCTGATGCATGTTGAATCTGTCATGGCCTCACGTTGCCATGATGTGGAAGTTTGGAGAATGGGGTGCCAGCTCAGGTGTTGACCTTCTCATCTGACAATGGTTCAAATGATAAAGTGTTGTCCTTTGATCTTTCCCTTCTTAATTGATCCTGGATTGTCACCAATAGTCTGCTGTGTTACCCCAGTGCGGCACTCATTCAACTCCCCCATGCCTAACTGGTTCAGTATTTATAGCGCTTTTCTGCCACCCAGTAGGTCCTGAGTTTGAGTCCCGATTTCAAAGCATATGGATGTTGATTGTTCCTGTTAAGAGTGGGGCCGCGGTACCCCAGTTGGAAGAGTAACAGGAAGGTTGCTAGTTTGAATCCAACCAAAGACCGCAGTGTACAAAGGGGCTGGTGCACGATAAATCTGTCGTGTCCACACATGGGCATGGTGTGGAAGTTTGGAAAGTGGGGTGCCTTCTCAGGTGTGACCTCATCATCTGACCGTGGTTCAAAATTACGTGGTGTTCTCAGATCTTTCCCTTCCGTGTTTGATCCCAGATCGTCACCAATAGCCTGTTGTGTTGCTCCAATGCGACATTAATTAAAATACCTACCCACCCTGTTAGGAGTATCTGGGACTTTCTCATAATCAGCACCAGTTCACTCCTTGTAGTGCTGAAGAAGTCAGTGGTCAGGCATTAGAAACAAAAAATGTACATTTTTGATTCATTGAGAAAAAAATTTATGACCTTTTGTGAATTTAGATGTAGTATCAAATTGTTCTTTAATTTATTTCAATAATTGTAAGGGTTGATTGTGGTGCAGCATATGTAAAAATTGCAGACAGAAGGGAATTGTTATTGTGTGTGTTGCATGTGATAAATAGTAAAACTTATGTGAGTGTAAGGGTCTTCTTAAATTGTCTTTCAGGCGATCCCATTGCTTTCTTGTCTTGGTTTCTCAACAGCCTCCACTCAGCTCTCAATGGCACAAAGAAGAGAAACAGCAGTGTTGTCTATTCAACCTTTCAAGGTTCTCTCCGGATATATACTCGTACTTTGCTACCCATTGATGCAGTAAGGTTTCTTGTTCAATTACACTATCGTTTCAATCTAATATTGGGTGTGTTGGGATACGTTGCTTGTGGTGATCCAAGCCTTGTCATCTGGTTTCACACCTTGGGCAGATCGCCTAACGGGGTTTCCGTTTCAACGGAAATGTTTTAAAATATCCGCAAAATTGATTGGACACAGAGTAAAGCAATACATCCAAATGGCCAGTAATTTCAGGCATTCACATTTATTTAACATTAATATACATATGTGTGTACAAGAGATCTGGGACAAAACTGAGCAGTCAAGCTCATCGCATTACGCATTGCGATCTGCCAGCTAAAAAAATTGTTTGCGAGCAGAGTCATTATTGCATCAGTCTAACAGCATGTTTATACAGAGTGTCCTTAAAGTTCCCGTACTGACGATTCGTGAATTTATTATACAAAAACAACAAACTTTAAAACAATTATTTTTATGCTAATGGTGAAAAACACTTTTAACATAACATAGGAAAAAAATTTGAACTCACATTTATAATAAATGTTCAAAATGTCCGTCCCTTTCTTGGAGGCAAAGCTGAAGTCGTTTGAGCATATTTTTAGAAACGCATTTCAAGATTCTGGGAGTGACTTCTTGTATCCTTTGAGTAATGGCAATTTTCAGATCATCTATTGTTTGGGGATTATCTTCATAAACTTTGTTCTTTAATTCCCCATTCATTAATGCAAAAACCTTTACATTCTCAAAAAAATTGGTGTTTGGTGTGCCGTATCACTCAAATGGATTGTTGGGCTTCTGTTTTTCCAGTTAACTGTTGATGGCACTGTATACAGAGAACTCATCCAACAATTTGTTGCATTATTAGAAGTGAATGAATGAGATTCTTGGTTCCAATGAGACGGTGCAACCTGCCATACAAATTATGAAACCATGGGCATGCTTCAAGATTTTTTTGTCGATCGACTCATCTCCAGAAATCGTTGACCGCCTCGTTCCCCTGATCTGAGCATCCCTGACTTTTTTCTGTGGGGATATTTAAAGAACAAAGTTTATGAAGATAATCCCCAAACTATAGATGATCTGAAAATTGCCATTACTCAAAGGATACAAGAAGTCGCTCCCAGCATCTTGAAACGCGTTTCTAAAAATATGCGCAAATGACTTCAGCTTTGCCTCCAAGAAAGGGGCGGACATTTTGAACATTTATTATAAATGTGAGTTCAAATTTTTTTCCTACGTTATGTTAAAAGTGCTTTTCACTATTAGCATAAAAATAATTGTTTTAAAGTTCGTTGTTTTTGTTTAATAAATTCACGAATCATCAGTACAAGAACTTTTAGGACACTGTATAAACAAATCGTTTGTGAAGAGGAGCGATGGCACCTACCTTTTGCTGTAATTTATTGCTGACATGAGTTCTTCAATGTGGCTCTTGACCACAATCGTATGCACATTCTCAAAGGATGTCTAACTTTATTCACTTAATTAAGAAGCTCCATCAAGAAAAATGACTAAAAAATATTGAAAATCGGTTCACTATACGTACTACAGAACTATTTGTCAACTCATGAAATTTTATTCCCATATATAATGGGCCATCGTGGCTCATTGAGCTAGCAACCTGAGAGTTGTAGGCAGTGCATGTTCAATTCCTCTCTTGGTGTATTTCTCTCTTCTGTGTTAATAAAACTCCTTGTGTATGTGCATTACTTGATGTTGTCTGTCTTGTGTTTGGTATAGTATGGCTCTTGTGCCATAAAATCCAACCAACCCATATTTGACAGAATTGTTAGAAGCATTTTCTTGGCAAGGAATTTTAAGGCTTTGGATCAGTCAAGACTAGCTGATTTGATTCAAGTCTCTTGGCATCACCCCCTTAATTTCTTCCTATTGGTCAAGGCACCTAAGGCTTCTGTAAGTAATGTATATTATGCTCAAGGTGTTAAACATAACTGGGAAATGTTCATACTGTTTTCAGTTAACTTTTTAATCATTTGCATTGTGACTTGTTTGTTTTAAAATATTTTATACTTATTTTATGGAAATATGCGTACTATTTTCCCACTTTAGACTGATGAAGAAATACAGCAGCTGATGTTAGATGAAGATTACCAAGGTATGTCAAAAATATTTTGTGTATTTTCTGAGAAAAAAATGTTTTTCATTAGGCCTGAACTTTAGTTTGGTTTTTGAATTTTCAAATTTCTTTCTGTTGTAAATTTGCTATTCAACAGGTACAGGACTTGACTCATGTATTTTAGTAATAGTGAAATAGTAACAATTTTGAGGTAGTACATTGCTGGGCCATCTCTAAATTGATTCCCCCTAGTGGGGCCCATCATTGATGTGATTGAAAAAGGATGTGTTTATTAAATAATTTTATCCCTAAATTATTTAGCGACACACTTAAATGATTATTTTTACTTTTAAAATATTCTCTGTTGTCAAGTACTCAATTCACTTCATTCCAAAAAGTGTTATTTAATTAATTATTTTTCTTTTTGATAAGTTGTGAGGCCCCTCAGAGATTGATCGAATTGGGCCCTGTATTTTGCCTTTATTCAAACCCCTCAGGGGCACATCTTTAGGTGTGTGTGAGCTTCACAAACCCAAGGTAGGTACCCTAGTGATCTATTCTTTCCCCATGGGGTTTACAGGGGTCGTCGTGGCTCAGTGGGTATGTCACAGCAACCTATAAGTTGTAGGCGGCACAGGTTCGATTCCTGCCAGGTGCATTCCTCCCTGGGTGTATTTCTCTCTTCTGTGACAGTAAAACTTTCATTGTGCGTGTATCTATAACTTGATACTGTATGTCTTGTGTCTGGCGCAACTTGGCCAAATATAACCCTTCTGCCATAAAACCCAAAATCAAACATTATTCAAAATATAATATCACCTATGAATAAACTTAAAACTTCTTTCACCTGAGCAAGAGGTACGTTCATGAGCTCTGCCATAAACCTTTCTTTTCCAGAGAAAGTGGAAGACACGACTTTTCTTTACCTCACTCTTGACCTTCCACCGCCCCCACTGTTCAAGGACGAGCTAACCGAGAACATCATCCCACAAGTGCCCCTCTTCAACATTCTGGCCAAGTTCAATGGGACCAATGAGAAGGAGTACAAGACCTACAAGGATTCCAAGATGAAGAGGTTTGAAGTAACCAGGCTGCCCCCATACCTCATCCTCTTCATAAAGGTGAGGTTTTTGTTTTACCTTATAGAATTTACTATTAAAGTATCTGAATACGTTCAGTTCTTTTTCAAAAATGAGTTCAAATTATGCTATTTTTTCTTTTTGAGGTAAAACAACATATAAAAACACATAAAACAAAAAATCACTAAAAATTATTCTAATTTATTGACAAATTTAAGTAAAAAAAATGGTGTTAACGAAAAAAAAACAAATTTACGGGTAGATTTGCCTAAAAATTTGTATTAAATCTCATAAATATATTAACTAAGACCTGAACAAAAAGATATGCAATATTCCTTTCCACTCATGAAATATTGGGAATAACGAAGAAAACATGAATTTTGAAATTTTTTCCGACAACAATGAAATCTCTCAAAAGTTTTAGTTGCAAGATAACTCATATCCCTGGTTCATGCAATCCAAAACAAATATAAAAATCAGTACACCCAATTTCATTCAATGATGTGAAGTGCATTTTTAGTTATTGCGTTTCTCGCGCACAAATTTTGCTCGCTATCGCAATTGGAGAAAAATTCCTTTAAAAATTTGAAAACTTTTAAAAACAACTGTCAAAATGTATTCATATTCCTATATCTCCGCTTCTATTCGCCGTACAAAGTAAAAACAGTTTTATAAAGAAAAAGTTTCTAAATATTAAGAATATTGAATAAAATGAAATATAAAATGTTCGTCAAAAGTCGACTTTTCAACAGTCGGATACCTTAAGGGGAAGTAAGGCTTTCCTGAACAAGCACCCTGATAGGTAACATAATTAGTAGGTCTCAGTGAAATTAAAAAGAACAAGTTACAAACAACAAGGCCAAGTTATTAAATCCTGGTTCAGAATGTAAAAATGGAATTTAAGTAAGGCCACCAAGTTTCATTTATTTATCACACAAAAACTTAAATCTCTTGTGGGAAATTATGAAAATGAGAGAGATGCATTTAAAATATGTTTCAGCTTACTCTACTTTTTTAATGTGAAGCTTAAAATTGCTTTTTTGCTGCAGTGAGCACAATTTTGGCATGATTTTAGTGCTAGATATATGTTAAGTTTGGAAATTACTATCTTTCAGGATGCTTCAGACTAAAGTTAAACTGACATTTTTAAAGGATTCAAAGTCTCAGTAATTCAGTATTCAAATTCTCAGTAATAAGTATTCAAAGTCTCGCATAAGTCAATTGACTTATGCGAATCTGCCTTATGACGTACATTGCAAATTGTGCTCTGTAAACCACAAATAATGGTAGAAAATGCAAAAAACACTTGGTTTTCCTGACTGTTAAGCAGCTATAACTTGTTTTCTAATGTATTTCTAGCTGTTCCATGTTGACCATAACAGAATGTTGAGTTGAAATGGGTACTGAAATTGGATCACAAAATTAAAAGTGATACTAAAACGATCGCTTTTCATAATCTTGTGGCATTTTTCGTTTTTCTATAACAAGTTAATTTCATTCCATATTTAGATGTTTTACTTTTCTTCTCTTAATATTAGCTTGTTATTTTACATTTTTAATTTTCATTTGCAAAACCCATGAAATTCTAATCACAAGCCTTGCAGTCATTAATTTTTGCTTATATTTGCCAAAAGTCGAAGTTCAGAAACAAATATTCAATCTTAGTCATCACAAATAGCTACCACCCACTCCAAGCAGTCGAGAACTGTTGTATGTGAGATTTATCTGTTCAATGTGTATTCAGAATCCTTAGTTGAAGCTGAGAAGTGTTCTTATATTATAAGAAGTTGTGTTTCATTTTGACTTTATATTCTGTTTTAATTATCAATTCCTATTCTATTTGACTCATTTTTTTTTGTCTATTTCCTAACACTACGAAAATGTCAAAATATATAATGTTTAAAGAGGCACTTTAAATTTCAAGTATTAAAAATTCTACAAAGAAATTCTCAGTTTTTAATTTATTATATTAGTTTTTAGCATGCTCTGGATTTATTTCCCTAAATTCCTTAAAAAAATAAGGAATTTTAGTTCAAGCGTACAAAAAAAGCTACATTAACAGCTTTGATTCATCTGGTTATACTAATATTCACTTTCTTGTTTTAGAGATTCACCAAAAATACTTTTTTCATTGAAAAGAATAATACTATTGTAAATTTCCCCATCAAGTAAGTTATTTTTTTTCTTTTGCTTCTCTAGAAATGTATTATTTATTGTCTAGAAAATAACAACTTCAGAATTATTCATAATTTGAACAAATTCATGATGAAATTGCTCTTTTGCATGATGTTTGTAATGTTCAGATACACCATCATGCATGGTACTTAAGTGGTGATGTCTGAAATTTATACATTTGTATATCCCTTAAAATCACTGTTACTGTCTCCTCCCCTTTGTGTGGTCATTTAAAGGTAATAATGGTTCTAAAACCAATAGTCTCTTATTTGAAAAGTTTAGTGTAAGATTTCGAATCTTTTGAAACTTATTCTCCCAAAAAAACTGTCCATAGAATTCTGTAACAAAAGCAGAATATGTGTTCATAGATATTGAGTTTTAATTTATTTTCGTATGTGGGAACCAAGTTTCTAAAATAGTTCAGCAAAAAAAGTCGAACATGCTTAGCTGGATACCAATGATGATTAGGGGGAGTCTGAGAGCTTATAATTTTCACCGAGGACTGAACCTCTGATGCTCTGTGAGTGCAATTTTTGAGATTACTGTCCTCATTGGCAAGTGATTCAGCAGTTTCATTTCCAAACACACCAACATGGGAATGGGTAGTTAATTAACGTCGCACTTGGAGCAAGACAACAGGCTATAGGTGACTGTCCAGGATCACTCCCGGAGGAAAAGATCCTATGACAACACCTCGTAATTTTGAACCACGGTCCGATGACAAGAACAACACCTGTGCCAACATGGGAAGGAATCCATGGCAACATTATTGGTTTAACAAAATTGATGTCTGCATATCTTGTCTGTTATAATTGGCCAGTTCTTGAGGTGTTGTATAGAACACATTGTGTCACATTTCTGTCATCAATGTTTAGAATAAATTCTACTTTTGTCTTATTAGTATTGAAAAAATTGTGTTTATTATTGAAAACATTGTGTTTATTAGTATCGAAAAAGTTATATACTTTTTAATATCTACCTTTCTTTTCTGTGTAGAAATGTGGATTTCAGCGAAATTTTTCAGCCAGAGCAGCGAGAAAAGCAACCCAAAGCCATCTACGACTTGATTGCAAATATTGTGCATGATGGAGAGCCAGGCTCTGGAAAGGGAACCTACCGCACGCACATCCTCCACCGGGTGAGTGGGACTTCTACGTAAACATGGGATTTCCGTTCCAAATTGCATTTATTTGTTAAATACTCCAAAAATTGAGTGTATACTGTGTTCGCGCCATGTGTATCTCCGTTACAGTTGCTGGCACTACTTAATTGGCCTAACTGTACATGTATTTGGTGAGAGCAAAGAACGTTGCCAACTTCTCAGTTGCTACCTGATCTCTTGACACAATAAGATAATATTGCCAGCGTTCCGTTCCAGGAACCATTCCTTGTGTACTTAGGATAGTACAACTCATTGTGCACTTAGGATAACACAGCAATCAATGTAAATAAACATAATTACAGTCCACTAAAGTTTGTAATTTTGTGTGAACCCGACACACTGTTAAGAGATTTCTTACCCCAAAATTAATAAGTAATAATTTGAACTTAATTTTTATGGGAATGGTAAGTACACATTATAAACATGTTGGGCTGAAAAAGAACAATTCCATGTTTACTATAATATTTATTGAGATGGGTTTTAAATATCAAATTTACAAAATTCTGTGTCACAAATTTGAATATTCACCCGGCTTATTGCGTATACAACCTGCAAACACAATAAAAACATCAAATAAGTTTTTGCATGTAAAACAGCTTCTAAGCCTAGGGGACTGAATTGTTAAGTTTGTTTTTCAGAATATTTTTGCCCATTTCTCGTCAAATCTTTCTCACCATCTGTATAGAGTGACTTTCAACCCCTTTTTCCCATTAGGACCACGAATTTTCAAGGTCCTTGAAGTCCTGATATTATTTTCAGCAACATTTTTTATTTGACGTCTTGTGTTTGGTGCAGTTTGGCCAAATATGGCCCTTGGTCTATAAACCCCAAAACAACCAACTAAATTTCCAATCTCTCCAGCCAGCATACTAACACTGAAGCACATACATGCTTGGGAGTGTATGATGAAGAGGAAGCAATTCACTTTTACGATTCTGATTAAAGGGAAAAAACATAATTTAGCTTGTATATGAAACGATACCAAAAACTAACCCCCTAAGTACAATTCTCACTACAGAGAAGACCCTTAAGTTCCCCTTTTCTCCCAGTCTTTGTCTCCTTGTCCATGTGATCAATACATCTTGCCACCCCCTTTCACCTTTGAACTCAAGCCATCTCATTAACTTTGACCTCCTCTGGACTCTCCTTCAAATCGCCTATGTAGGATCAAATTACTCCTTCGTTACACCAACGACTTCTACCAATGAACTTTCTTGATGTCCCCTGGTCCAATAATCTTTTAATCCTTATCCTTCTAGCGAGTTCATTCTAAACTATTCATTCTTCCACAAGCCCCTTAGAATAAGGAGCTCTCAGAGCCATCCCAAACACCTTACCCTCAACAACCTCCATGCCTTATGATGCAGGCTTCTTGTTTGTTATATCAATAAACTGTTATGGAATTCTCTGCCTTTCCATTTGTGGAATCAACATTACACTCAGTACCAATGGATCATTCTCTCCTGTTGCCTTATACCACTCTTGTCACGACTGCAGGCTTATAATTTATGTTATGACATATATAAAGATTAAATAAATGCTGCTTTGCATGGCCATGCTTCAGCAGCGGATCAGTCTGGATATATGTTTCTTTGCCTCTTGATGGGCAAATACCCTTTTCCTCCAAGCATTGCCTGGCCCAATTTCATGACAGCGCACAAGAAGTTTGGTCATGAGGGAACATCGGGTGGCTGAACCACTGCGGCCCCGAATCTTTCAAGAGCATTTTCTAATTCAGCAATTGCGTATGGAAACCATGTATCTATTCAGAATAAGAATGGTTATGCCTATTTAGTACAGCTTTTACCGAAACCAAGTAATTTAATTTGAAACATGGAAAACACATGCAAGTTTTAACGAGTTTAATCTTTTCATAAGGGAAACCTATTTCAAAAATTTTAAGTAGTTTGAATAATTACTAATTCGATTAGCTACCAGTTTTGCTTTAAAAGGTTTGGCATTGTATGTTTTACTTTTCATAAAGTAGAATATAGCAATCATATGTGTCAAATCAAGGGCTTTTGGGGAAAGTTGGTTGAAATATATACACATGCTGTCATCACTCTTTCACTTTTTGCATAAATAAAGATTCGTTTCCTCACAAAACAATGGAGAAATGCAAGTTATGATAAATTTTGATAAAATACGATGGCTACACATCTTTTAAATTAATTTCAAATATTAACCAAGTACTAGTGGTCATGAAAATATGCAAAATTACACATTTTATTATCTTTAATCATCTGTCCCACATATGCAGAAACTATTTGGGAAAGAAAAAATAAGTTCAATACCTTAAGTGATATAATTTAAATTCTGTTCAATTAATTTTTGAAAAATTGCTTTTCCAGCAATACTAGTAAAACAATCCGAGTTTCAAATGCAATGCTCAAGTTACATTTTAACTTCTCCAACACTGCCAGGCTAAATAGTTTATTTTAACATTGAATATGTTTTATAAAATATATAACACATTTTTTGAAGATATATTCAATTGGTTGGTAAGGTGCAGAATCCTTTCTTTGAAATGGCTGAGAAAGATTTAAATGTTTGAAATGGAAGAATTGAACTATTTATGACTTGATTTTTCTATTTTTGTGATAGGGGTCTGGAAAGTGGTATGAAATGCAGGATCTTCATGTGACAGAAATTCTACCACCAATGATTACTCTCTCTGAAGCATACATTCAGGTAATTTCTAATAGCATTAATTAAAAACACAGGGTTGAGAAACAGGTATTTAAATACCAGTTTTGACACTTTGTAAGAATTACCATTACCGAAACATCATTGAAGGTATTAGTATTTTCCATTACTAGCAGACCTGCACATGACACCTGCAAAACTTTAATTGCCTATATCTATTGATGAAGTATTTGTGCTCACATTTCAATCTATGGTTAGACTCAAGAACATGGTACCATTGCCAATTGATGACAATTCTGGAATATGGTAAACCTATCGTTCGCCGATCCAAACAGCTGTTAGGCAATGAGCAAGCACTGTGTTCTTGAGTTTTACCCAATCAATTTTTATGAATATAGTGGGTAAAACTTAAGAACATATATTCACATAAAGGGATTTCATACCTCATATGAAATAAAAATATACAACATTTTGGTAACTTTTACTGGTGTTAATTCTTATTTCCAATGAAATGCATGGCAAAAAGTACACCTGTCATGTTACTGCATTCAGATTCTGAACTCTACTTGTTTCATGCCATTGCCTTTGTTCAACTTACCTGTCCGTACTTAAAAAAGTAATTGCGCAGATCATCTCCAGTGCCTTTTCATCACTGTTACCTAGGTAAAACACCAGGAGAGCTGCTTGCATTAAATTTGCCCCTGAAAACTTTATGCTTGCCAGGCTCCGATCTGACCATTTGAAAAAGATGATATTTGATGGCCAGAAATCCTTTCCCACCTGTACAAAGTGTGGCTTATTACCAGCCTCTCCCTCACACATCCTGAATTGCATTGGAGGCATACATGAAGGCATTTTTAAGGACCCATCTGCCATTGCCCAAAAACTTTTCTTTGCAGACTCAATGACTTAGTGTAATTTGTTTTTTTACACTGAGGTAAGAAGGAAGACCAAGAGGCTTAAACTAAAGTTAGTTTTCAATGCATAATTTTTTATTGTAATAGTCTTAAAATGTTTGGGTAACATTGTTAATGTAAAATATTTCTTGTTCATAAAACTAATTATTTTGTTCTTTGGAATTCTAGATCTGGGAGCGAAGACCGGCAGAGGAGTCGACTCACAAAAACGGCAATTGATGTTGCAGTTATTTTCATGTACAATTCATCTGTAAATAACTATCACAACATATGTGCTTGGTTTCAGTTTATACAAATGTAATTTATTTTTGATAAAATATGGCATTCAACTGAGACATTTGCATTTTACCTTTTTTGTTCTAATATGACTAAATAAATATTGGTTCAAAACATTCACAGGCCTGCTGCAGAAAATCTGCAGTTTTGTAATAGGACCAACTTGGTGGCGAGTGATTAGCGCTGCTTCGGTACTAGACTTGAAATTGTGATATAAATATGGATGTTCATAGTGGTTTGAAATCCATTTTAAAATATAGGTCCCAATCTCTAATTACCACTTGTGTAGTGTAGCAAATGCATAGAGCAACGAGACTAAAATAAACCTAGTTGAAAGATGTAGTGATGTATTAGACAGATACAAACTATGATCCGAGTTGGTATAATACAAATTGATTTTCGAAACAAAATTGGAGATTAAATTAGTGACAAAATTTAATTTGCTTTGTATAAAAAGTAATTAGTATTCAATTATATTTAAATTGTAAATATTAAAACATTTTGTAATGAACTTAGTGTATATTATTATCGGAATAAATAGAAACTAAAAGCAGGAATGAAATTTTATTTATTGCCTTGCACCTTACCGTGCATCGCTATTATCTGTCGTTTCATTTAGTTTTATAATGCCATAAAATCACATACAAATTGAGATTGATTCTTATATGAATTCACAAAAGTATAAATTTTAATTGAGTTTTGGTTTGATTTTTTAATGTTTAATTGATATTCACATTAGAAAACATGTATTGTCAAGTCTTGAAAATACTATGGCAGTAGACAAAATCAAGTGATTCTAATTTAATGGAAGTGAAATGCTTATGCATGAATATTTTGTAAATTCAAATTAGTTGCAACTATTTTAAAGACTAAGAAATTATTTTAAATCAATTATATATCTAGAAGGCCTTTCAAAGGGCACATTATACTTTCTAGTATATAGCTAACACTTAATTTTCAAGATGACTTAAAATACTTTAATGAAAAATTTTCAATGTATTTTTAATTTGTAACTTCACATGACCATTCCTTGAGAAGTATTAAAGCTAAGTAAAAACAAATTATCGCTCTACATACTGGAAATCCAACTAGACATTTTTTACTAACCATTTCTTTGAAAATATTTTGATTGAAAGTACGCTAAGTGTAACGAAAACTAGCTTAAATGAAACTAGTTTTTCGAAACAATTGTTATAAATATTTGTTATTTTTGGTCACTCATGGATGCTATATTTCCAATAAGAATACAATTTGTTTTTCCTTTTGTCAATTAGATTCAGATAGAATTCAAAATTAACATGTTGCCCAGTTTTTTGCCCACTCCCCCAAACAGATATTATTAATGTCAATTGATACTTTCCATCAAGTTAAATTCGTTATTCAATAGCAATGAAAAGATATTAAAAATGTCTAATAGTTGATGGAAAACAAAGGAAATGCACATAATTCAAATAAACATCAATTAACAATGGATGATAAAAATTCCATTGAATAGAATATTCTTAATCATGCAACTTCACTGTCGATGCAATCATACAACTTCACTGCACACATTTGACAAGATGTCATCAATGCAGTGCAGAAAATTATTGCTTGGAAGAAAATGTGGCCAAAGAGAATATTTTCTTTATTTCAGTCTCCAACTAATGAATTGAACTCAATGCTCAAAACATAACACAAATGAAGGAGTGTCACAAAGATCTTGATTTGATTGTCGATACAATTGAAATTGCAAATGCAAGAGTTTCCATTTCAATTTTGGCAAACAGTTTTAGATTAAAATAAAAAAAAACAATTATTGACAACTCAGTCACCAAAACTCTCATAGCATTGAACAATTAACTATTAAGAATAAAAAAATAAATGACTACTTAAAATTAAGTTGCTTTTAATTAGATTCTGAAAACATTGTAAAATTGTCAATCCATGACAAAATGGTTTTTAGATTAAAGTATTTTGTTCACAAAATATTGTTCTAATACATATGAATATACCTGAAGCCAATTTTTAAAATTCGCTCTTCGTAGTCAAAATCTTCAAGGTTGAAAAATAAACTTTTACTAACTACTTTTTATTGATTGTATTAAACTAAATTTGCTATATCCTATATATAAACTAAACTAGCAAAAAATTTATGGAATATTTGATTGTTAAAAAGTATACAAATTGTTAAAACTTAAGTACCTACCCAAATTCTTGATTTAATTCAAAAATAACTAGATATGTAATTATTTTGTATTTCATAGAATTAGTAAATTTTGATATTACATGAAATTTCTAAGCTGGCCTTTGTGGTAAAAAGAATCTTATGAGCTCAAGAAACCATCCAATGACTGATTAATTTTGAAAAACTCAATTTTGATATCTTTCAAAGGATACAAAACAATTCAGATTTTGATCCACGTCAAGTTTTCGAGAATAGAAAAGGATTTTTTTAAATGAAATGCCAAATTATCAATTTAAAGAAAAGCAGAAATTTAGAAAGGTTTGCCCTGTTGAAATACCCAATCAATGATGGTTTGTTTTATTGCTCTGGTCATTTATTCGCTAAGACTTAAAAAAATATGTTATAGGTACCATGTTATAAAATAACCTAAAACTTGAAAAAGGAAGTATATAACCCTTCCAAAAATTATTCGCTTCCGGTATTTTGAAGCCTAAACTTTATTTTTCAATAATCTGAATAAATCAAATGACGTCTTTCTGAAAATAGGAAATATATATCAGCATGCCTGCCAAATCTTTCTTTGGAAAGAAAATTTTTTAAGTGACACCAATTTCCAACGTTTTTCACTAAACTGAGGCAACCATGAAAGAAAAACATTGAATCAGTAATTGCTAAATTGTTGCATAAACCTTTGGCACTGACTTTCAAGAAAAATCTGAAAATATACCCATCCTAATAACCTAAAACTTGAAAAAGAGGAAGTATGTAACCCCTCCAAAAAGGCAAAAAAGTTTAATTGTTCACTTTGCTTACATTTGACGCCATTTTGAGCAAAATATCGCCAAACATAACAGAAGTAGAGCAGGGTTACTTTGTTTTTAATTGGGGGCATTTTCTTTTAGGTGGGTAGTTAAATTTGTTGCACTGGAGTAACATATTGGACTATTACTTAAAAGCATTTTTCATTTCTGACAATTGCACACTGGTTTTAACGTCATTAAAATCCTAAAGTATTTTTGGGGGAGGTATGCACACTGGTGGAGATTGTGATTCAATCTATTTCAATGAAAAGAACATTAACGAGTTGGGTATGCCTGATTGATGTTACTCAACTGAAGGTTCATTAATTCTAACCAACTTTTTCAATGCAATGGAGCATTTCTCCAGCTTTTAGGCAATTTTCATTATGAATAGGGAGGAATCTGAGAAAAAACTGAATTCAGGTATCAAAACTTTTAATTTTGTTTTGCATCATGACTTGATAGAAAACCTTTCCATTGTATACCATTACAAAAATTAAATATAAAAGCTCCATACAATCATAACTGAAAATACTGAAGCACTTTCTAATCAAGAATAAGCAAAACCAAACCACTATTCTTTAAATTTCGCGAATGATACTGTAATCAAGAGCAAGTCTTACCAAACTATTATTTTTTAAATTTCGTATTTTAAGAATGGATCTTTAAACAAGAGAGCCCTACCAAACCAGATATTTTTTTGTATTTTGCAAATGGAACTGTCTCATGACTGCCAAAACACTTGTGACATAGAGAATTTTGCAAAGAATTAGATACTAACAGCTGGTTTTAGTTGTCCCCAGTAGCAACATTCTTGGTGTAGTCTTTAACGCTTCTTCCCGTCTCCACACAGGAAGAAGCATTTGGCATACTTGGCGCTTAATTAACACTTAAAACAATTTTAACTGAAAAATACTACTCATGGATGCCTCGTAGAAGCGATCAGAATGTTTATTTACCAAACATTTTTGATACCTTTGGAGAGCAGGTCAAAGTCATAAAATATTATTCCAATGATGAAGAATTCATGACTGGATTTACCAACCAAAACGGATTAAATGGCCCATTTTCCATTTGTATGCAGGTAACAGTGGAATTAGTATTTGAAAACAAAATAAAGAAAAATTCAATAATCATTATTTTGACTTTATACAGAAGTTTCACTTTTGGGGTATTCGATAACAAAATCTATTCATTTGCAGCTCTCTTTAAAGATGCCCAAGGTTGCTCTAAACACATTCCACAAGCATATTCCTTGCATTGAGCAGATTTTAGTGGCTTTATTTTCATAGCAGTATCTTATTTGGCACTTTTTATGCACATCGTCTTCACTCTTTCAAAATGTTCTTTCAATTTCAAAACATTCTTTACTTATATTTCTTCCAATAACTTCTTGTTTTCAAAATTCTGGATATCCTTAAGATTAGAAATAAGTTTTAACTTTAATTTTTAGTTTATTCATTTACTACTAAGTTTTTCCACTACTTCTTACTTTAAAATGGCACTTTCAACATTTAAATTTTCACAATAATCAGTATAATTGTAATTGACCTCACTGCAATGATCAACAGTAAACTGCTACAATTGCAATGATATTCAACCAAATAAATAAAAATTATACCAGTGAATACCTTAATTAGTTTTAGAATAGGCAGTGTTGCCACATCAATACACTGCTGTGCAAAATTACTGTGCATGTATAAAACGTTTTCAAATGGGGGACTCCGCAGTTATCTCAAATTAATATCCCTACTTCAGTTCAAAAGAAAAAATTTGAAGTTGAGATGATCTGTTATTGTTAAGATGAAATGAAACATGACTCTCAACAATGTGTGCTTATTTAGCACAGCACTGTATATGGAATGGTTTGAGTTGACAATGTTGTAAAAACACAAAATATTACTGGTCAAATGATCTGTCATGGTAAAAATAGGTATACTTCATACACTGGTGAAGAGAAATATATATATTACAAAATTAATTTTATAAACAGTTCAGGAAAAGCGATAAAACTTAAAAATTGAAAGTCAAAATTTTAAAATGGGTCATTTAATCATCCACTTGGTAAATCTATTGTTCATTTTCGTACACATGTGGTGAAATTTCAAAAATGTAGTTGCCAAAATTTACAAAAAACTATCTTTTGAGACGATTTTGCTTAAAAAACCCCAAGTCGCCAAGGTAGCAAAAAGTTGCCTGCTGCAGCCATCTTTTGTAAAGGTGTTTCTAAAACTTCAATTTTCTTTAGATGTATGAGGGTACTTTTATGGTGGAAGGGTTTCAGTCTAAAAAGTTTGAGAACCTCTGGCATAGTAAGGTGATGCTTTCAGTCCTGGCACACATTTTCTAAAGTACCACATACACAATCGGATTTTTTCACAAAAGTGAACAAAATTCCACACAAACCAATGTAAAAAATGAAACAATTTATTTTATACTCATTATTATACAAAGTAAGAGAAATAACCTACACTTAATTTTGAACTTTTATTACAAATGACTGGACAAAATATAAATTTAACCTTTTTAGTGTTTATATTAGTTCCAAACTTCATTCCTTACAGAGAGCATCTTAGGAAATGAAATGGCACAAATTAAAACTAAAAAGTTAACAGGAAATTATGCCCATTTTTTAAAACCTAATTTAGTTTGACATACACTTGGTTGCTCAGTTTTTACACTATCCCTACATAAGATATTAATTGGGAGTAAAGACTCATTTGTGTGGAATGAAAATGATCGGTCTCTAAAAATCAGATCTACATACACAAGCACATAATCCAAATTTTGCAATACTTATTGCATAATTGATCCCTCAAAGACGAAAGCTCCGACGTGTCGAGGTGAGAAACGTTAAAACTCCGAGAACCGATACGATTTCACTTGTATTATCCATCTTGTTCAATGCTACGAGGCTTAAGGATACAATGCATAAAGCTTTTTGAGTGGAACACGACAGAATCGATTAACATCTTAAAAGTTTGAAAATAAGAATGAAATACAAATAAATAATTTATTTGCGAATAAAGGGGCAGACAAACAGAAAACGTGTAAGAGTTTAAAAAAGGCAGTCGTTTTATACATCTACAGATTATGCATTAGTTAACATTTTTATTTCCTTGGTAAATGAGGTTTTGATGATAAGCATGCAACAAAAAATGTACTTCCATTTGGAGTTTGCAGCAAAAATATACAGCACAACGCTGCCTACTTATCTTATGTACAAGTTTCTTTTAGTATTAACACAATGGATATCCTTTGAAGCCTGCTCCAATGCTGCACGCCCACTGACCGATTTGGATGACTCGAATCGATGAAGTCGGGTGATTTCCAGATGAGGCGCGAGCAGGATGAAGAGAAAGGTGCTGGGATTCCTTTTGTTTAGATAGATGCTCAAAGGTATAAAAAAATTGGAGGAAGTCGGTAGTGTGTAGCGTTGCTGCATTTAGAAGTTTTATTCAGTCCGTGGCACTATTGCTGAGCAGAAGAACGACTCTTTCTGCAGCCCTTCTTTTAAAATGGCACACAGGCACTCCAGTACACTTGGGTTTCAACAGTACGAGTTGAAAGAGCTGAAACATACAACAAATTCAGTTTCAATTCAGCAGTATCTATATATATAAAAAGGCAAACTTGCAATGAAATACGTGGATTGCCTTTTATCCTTGCTCTCATGGATTGAAGATACGTTTAAATAATTTCTCATGGAGTTATCCTCACTCTCTCATTGGTTAGTGATGCTTAAATACTTTCACGAGAGTGCACAACAAATATTAAATCATGACACTGGTGTAAGGAAACAAGTATTTCAAGCGATATTTATGATTAAATAGTAGAAAGCAAAGTATAATTAAACCATTAAGTGATTTTCTATCTGGCAATGTCAGTAATTTGTTTAATTTTTTAATCCTCACTAGAATTATTTATTGAGATGGTTATTACTGAGACAGATGTATTTTTGAATCGTGAGGTTCATTAATCAACTTACATTCTCCGAGTACTTTGAATTGTATTACGCTTAAGAATATCTACAAGAACAAGGATATATTTCAATACACTCATTATTTATTACTCCACAAAAGATAACAAGTACTTGAATAGCAATAAGTGTTTATTCTTATTTCAATGGGTCTACTAGTCTTAGAATTTAACAAAGAGATTGGAATGAACCATCAGAGTATGATAGTCTAGTAAGGAAAAGTCTGTTACAAAGAAATTAGCGCCAATCCCTTCGATTGGTTTGTCGCTCTTGTCATTTTTTTGTTACATGAGGGCTAGAGACTGGGATCTATGGCTTAAAGTGGATTCTGAACCAATCCATACCAAGACAGGATTTAAACCCAGAGCCTGTTGAAGAGTCAGAGCCAAATGAAATAAGACATAGTATTGACATTGACCCCGATTTCTGCAGTAATGTAAGGTTGGTGTTTAATGTTACATCACATATTTAATTTCTGGATTTTGCTTTACTACATTTTTAAAAGTTAATATAATTATTCCTCACAAAACTCACAAGTGATGAGGATTAAAAACACTTAACATGTTATTTTCTACAAAACAAATTAATAATTTTGAAAAATGAAAATCTCTAAGCAAATTTCTTTCTAAGGGCCTTTGGAGATAGTTCGAATGAGAATTCACTTGTAAATAAATTATTAGAGAACTAATTTAAATCATTACTCATTTATATACCATTTTGAACACTTTACTAGACAATTGTGTCAATTTGTTTTCTATAACATGGCCAAATGAAGTCCCAAATATTAAAATCTAATTAAACTGCATAATGGTTCAATAATTTCAGAGTTTATAAAAATTTATGAGCATGATTGCAAGGTAGGCTGACCATATTTCCTTGCAACAAAAACAGGATGGGGTTATACATATTCATGAAAAATAAGACTATAAATTCTTTCTAAGGACCGTCATTAAAACAGCTTAGCCTCTAACATTGCCAGGAGACTTAAAACTTTAAATGTGAAATTTAAATTGTCGGCACTGTGTGCCAAAGTCACCGGTTAGCATACAGGCGAACCAAAACTACTGCAACAGAACAGACACCTCGTCTTTAAATAAATCACTGCAGGTGTTGATACATAGTACTGAATAATGCGATACCATGGTTATATACACAAATTACTGGTATCCATGGATATTGATATACGATTATAGGTTAGGAATAATTTACGATTCACCAGTATTAATTTAGTTTTTATTAAAAACGGGACAAAATTGGCATTTTTATTAAAACGGGACAGTCGGGAAATATTTTGGTTTGTTGGTTGTTATGGGCTTTATGGCGCAAGATCCAAAAATGGATAAGCTGCGCCAAACGCAGGATAAAAATAAATTTCAAAATATAATTATCACCAGTCCAACATTAAAAGCACGATGAATGAGTAAGTAATTAAGTATGAGAAGTAAGTATATTAATGAGTAAGAGTATATTAATGAGAATGAGTAAGTATATTAAACATGCATTCAATGAGATGATAGTTTAAAATACGTTATCCAGCAAAGCGATGTACAATATATGAATGAAGTGAAATTCACTTCATTCATACTTGTATTTTATGATGCAAGTAATATGATAAAGTAAAATCTATATAGTTTAAAAAGTCAATAGCATTTAAAATGTTTGAATGGGGGTTTTCCCTAATCAAGTCCCGCAATGTTAAATTAGAGGTATTAAAAACGTTTCTGCGATGATGGTTAAAAACAGGACATTCTATTAAAATATGACAGATGGTATAAGGAAATCACATGAGCCACACACAGGGGTCAGGAAATATGATAAAAATGGTACTGTCCCATTCAAAATGGCACATATAGTCAGCCTATTGCAAGGAACAAAGTACCTTTTCTCAAACATTATAAGTAGAAGCTAGAAGTTTTCTATAGCATTTTGCCTTCAATGAAGCAAAAATAGTAATTCAAGGAGACATTGAATAAATACCTGTACTACAATTTTTCTTGGAATAAGTATAAATTATTTGTAGCAGCTACAGCTATTATATTTTCTTCTGGATGCCATGCCGTATGTAAAATTTTCCTACCAAAATCAAGACAATCAACACTGATTTCGTCTTTCTTTCTCTTTCCCCCGGTACATACCTGAACAAAATTGCAACTCATTAATAACATACAAATACTTTTACAGAATTTTTTTAATGAAATAATTACAATAAGGAAGAGGTCAAATGCCTCAAGTCATTGCTATAAAAGATCAGATGTTATATGCCAGCAATGAAAATGTATTAAGATATCAAACTACCTAATTTTATCATTTTCCCATCAAGATATCAATTTTTAGATACATGTTTGTAGATGCATCTTTAGCTTTTTAAAATATGAATTCCATTTATTTCATTGAGATTCAGGGTTATAACTTCAAGCAAGAAATACAGCTAATATTTTCGCAGATATGCTTCTTTCTGATCCAATTTTTAGCAGTGGTTGTTAGACATACTTTTAAATTTCTAATCCATCTTATGTTTAGATATTTTTAATTTTTCATCCATCTTAAAATACAACATTTTTAATTGTGTTGAGAAAAAAAAATCAGTTTTCCCCAAGTATGCTACAAGTTTTGAAATTGCTTTCTATAAACCTACAAAAACTCTTAAGATCTATAGATCAAGTCTGGATTTAAAATCTTTTTCAGAAAATGCTACAGTAATTTTTCAGAGATAAAAAACAAGCTTCATTGATTATCATGGAAATATAAGAGAAATGAATATAAGAAAGCATCCAAAAACATTGAAACTGGTTGTTTATTTTGAGGTCTTAGTATTTTCAGTTTTTTAAGTGTTTTTACTTCGACAGTATGGAAAAATCCAACTTGATGAAATCTCAAGTGGGGTTTTCCGTAATTTTTTTATTTGCCATGCCATAATTAAAGATGAAAATCTTTAATGGTTGGCATCTCTATTTGAACATCATACTTGTCAATTTTGGAAATCTTACAATTTTTCTATGGGCTCATGACATGCTGACTCATAAAATGCATAATATACATTTGTTAAGCACTCCCACATATAAATATTTAAAAAAATAATATACATATTTTTACTTTACTTTAAGTGCTGATAATGGAATCTTACAATTCCTGTAGGCTATGACATGCTCACTCAAAATACATAACATATATTTGTTAAGACCCACATATACATAAATAAAAAATATTGATAACATATTTTTACTTTAGTTTAATTGTTTATAATTTGGATTTGGCTAATTTTAAAAAATTATGTTTTTGCTAATTGTATGGAGAAGGAACATGGTATCATGAACATTGCTTTTTAATTTCGTGACACTAAGGTGGGTGACACACATAGCAACTTGAGCAGCTCTACCCAGGTTGACAGGGAAGAAAACAGGCTGAACCATTCTGAGCACAACACCCAGGTCAGGCTCCAAATTGAGATGCAAAAAAGCACATCTTGGGTTGCACTTTACCCAAGATGCTAAGTGTGTTTGTTATCACCTTAATATGACAGCTGCAACTTTTTTTCGTTTCTCAGTTCTCGTTTCTCAAATTTTTGGTGATCAGGTCTGAGATGCAAAAACAGCAAGAGGAAAATAAACTTCGAGGATGGAACATTTATTTCACGTGGAAGAATTTTCTTTTACTGCACAGAATCTGTAATAGTTAGTAACTCAAAACATGTACTGCATCTTTTGAAACAAAATGTAAGATTCAATTGTAAACTTTGCAAAATTTCTTTCAATCCTATCGTACTCCCAAAAATTCTTATTCATAACCCAGAATCTTGGGTTCTAAATAATGATGGGTTATAAAATAAAACACATGTACAACACTTACCTTCCTAGGCTTAAGGACAGTTTTAGGTTTTGCAATTTCTTTAGAAGCTTCTAGAGTGACGTCTCTTTTAGAGTGCCGATCAAAAACCCGAAAGAAATTATTATATGAACCAGTCATAATGTATCTGAAAGATAAACAGTCCAATTTTAGTACACAACATAAAATCATTTTGTTTTATAATCACTTGTATTAAATTAGCAGTTAAATTTCCTATTGTGAAAGCACAGAACTCTTAAGTTCAATTATAAAAAACATCATTCCAGGTTGCATTTTTATCATTTAAAATTATCTAAGAGTATAAATCTAATAAATAAAACACCATATTATTTATAAATTGAAATACATTTTTAGTTATTTGATCTGAGTTTGTTATAAAATATACTACATATCTTAAAATTAATAAGTAATGCATATGTAAGTAGGAAAGAAAACGTTGAGCACCTCACAGCTGCACCTCAACCTCATATGTTAAAGATAATTCGAGGATTACATAATTTTCAAACAGCAGAAAAAGAATACAAATACACAGCATTAATTGTTCTAACTTAGTAATAAGATGTCTAAACTATAACATTTTAACTTCCAATAACATTCACAAATTAAAATTAATTTTTAATGAATGCAGAATCCAAAAATTGTTACAAAAGCTGCACGCAACACCAATTGTTTCTAAAAATTTCCAAATTCAGTTCATTTCCAGAACAAAATGAACATTTTAACATTGGTGAGACAAAATTCAAAATCTAATTAAAGACCTGTTTGGTAAAATAAGTTTGGTCAATAATATATATGGAATATATCGATACATTTTTAAATAGGAAGTAATGAAATTGTAGTTTTTAAAAATTATTCCTTATAATATTCCTTGTATAATAGATTCGTGCTTAATAAAATATTTTAGAGATAATTAAAAAAGTACACAAATAAAAATATTTTTATTTTAACTGCAATTAACATTCAACAATTGCAAAACATAAGGATATTATTTTGTTGAGTGCAATTAATTGCTTCAGATTCAAATCAATTTGCCCAGAATGACACATCATTGTTTATTAAGATTTAACAAATTTAATTCATGAAACAATGAATTTAAATGATAAGTGATAACAAGTAAAGATCACTTGAAAATTTCAAATTTGACAATCCGTTTAAACCAGAAAATAATTAAAACAAAAAATATTTTCAAATGAAGTCAGTTTAATAAAATAATATGCTCTAACAAGACACAGAAATACAAATCCTAATTATACATGGTAAAATGTTTTATAAGTGATTACAACTCTTTACAATGTTATTTTTAAGACAATTAAATGTGCACTGAAGATATCTAAAACAATTGATTACGTAGACAGGATTCTATCTTATTAGGTTTTTTCAATTTAAAGTTTACGATAAAATTCATAATATTAAGACTACTTGTGGTCTACAATCTCATCTTCACATAAAAGTACCGCTTAAGTCACAAAAATATTCTTTACCATAAGTCGATGAAATAGATATGGTTGTCCAACAGAAGTAAAAACAAGTTAAATCATATTTAACATTTTTAACAAATAACTAGTTTTTATATTTGCGTGTAGTCCAAACTCGTTGCATTTTATAAACCACACACATCCAGACAATTAGACATTTTATAAACTGAGAATTTAAAATTATACAGAAAATTTTAATCTTTAACATGCAAATCCACCATTTTGTTACAAAAATCAGCAGTAGCGTTTTCTAGTGTGAACAATGCATGAATAAAAAGGGGTGGTTCGATTTGATTAACACAACAGCAGTCATGGGAACTTCTACCATTATGATCAAAATGTTAGTGCATGATTTTTACACACAACTTTAAAGGTTAATGAAATGGATCTTTTGATTTTTAACAGATGCAGTTGCTCATAGGATACTTGGCATACAAAAATGGTAGTACAAATCTGATAAATTTTCTTGAGATTAAAACATTACTCATTACAAAACATTTGATAAACAGAACACAAAGAATAAAACATCTGCAACTTCACAATGAAATAATTTGCAAACAATAGATTTTATCTTAAGTTCCAAATGACAAAAGATGGTGTTGCCACAAGCAAGATAATTCAAACCAGTAAAAATAAATTAAAGGTTAAAATAGCCTAACCAACAGTAAAAGCATATTAAAATCATGTTTATTGAACAGATGATATGCAGTTTAAATGACATAAAAGTTGCAGGATAAAAGATGAAAAACAAGGTCACCCTTGAAACATTTTTTGGTGTTTTCATGAATTAAAAACTCATTTGAAAAGAACTGTTTTTTTCAACATAAGGAATACAGATCGCATACGAAGATTCGAGATGACGGCTAAGTGCAAGCTGAAGCCATTTACAAACTGAATTTATACAATGCCGACCATTGAACACTTGATTGGCACTGATTATTGTCGTTCTAAAGAGAAATCCCCGATTTTTATTGTTCTTCAAATGGGAAAAGAACATATCATTAGGGTACCTTGGGTTCACGAAGACCACACAAACATAAAACATACCCCGAGGGGTATTGACAGTAGGAGTGAGTTGGTAAGTTTGGGGGTTTATGGCGCAAGGGCCATATTTGGCCATGCTGCGCCAGACACAATACAATATCGAGTAATAGACACACACAGTGAAAGCTCTACTGACACAGAAGAGAGAAATACAACCAGGGAGGAATGCATCTGGCACGAATCAAACCTGCGACGCCTACAACTCGAAGGTTGCTAGCGCAGTGGGCATACCCACTGAGCCACAACGGGACAGTAGGAGTGGGAGCCTGATGTTAACAAGCCTATTGTTGCTCTGCTCACTCCAGATCATTTGTTCCATGATATCAATATGATGGAGATAACTATGGAATGTGAATACATCGAGTGCTGGGAGAATCAGACATGCGAGTGATTCAGCAGAAAGGAGTCAGCATACTAGTGACAATAAGAATGCAAGCAGCAGTGGACATTTAAAATTGAAACTGATGTCTGAAACTTAAAGGATGGATAGGCAAGATGAGTACATTTTTGGTGGGAGAACCTGGACCAAAGGCCCTCCATCTCCAGTGAACTTGAAGGGAACTTAATGGCATTGAGCTGACAGATGATTTATAAGCATATTTCAAGAATCTGAATATCTGGCTCATTGATACAAAAAATTTTCTTATGGATGCCATCGAGAAGGCTCATATGGAAGTAGCTTTCACTCAGGTTAGCTTTATTTTAATCGAATTTTAAAATCAATTTTGAAAGTTAAATAACTTTCTTGCTTTATCAATAATTAAAATAGACAGAAAAAGTTCAAATTTTCCAGGAGTCTTATTCAACCTCATTTTCTAGGAGTCCATTGCATAATACTCAAAAAAAAATATTTACTTCTGGGGTTTAAGAATTTTCAGATGTACTAAACCAAATTGCAGCATTGGAATTTTCCTAACAATCCCTTGATAGTAGCCCTGTTTTGAGCTGTGTCCCTTTTAAAGCAGAGTTGTGATGTAAAATAACAAAATACCACCATTGCAAACATTTGTGGATATGTAATCCATCATTTCACAGGTCATATACCATGTGACTTATTTTATTAAGTAAAAAATCATAAAATTAAAGCAGGTTTTAACACATGATCATTTACAAATCTACAAGGTATTGAGACTTTAAACAAAAAATGATCAATTTTGAAGACAAAAATCTTTTAATAGTACAATTTCAACATGCTTCCACTACTGTAAGCTTTCAATGCAGGTTTCTCCTGGCACAGGTCTCTTAAGTACATATAAACAGAAACATCGATATTATTTCTATTTAAATACTTTTAATTAGAAATATACTTGATTAGTCTAAAATTTTTCATAATGTACAAAATCCAATTGTCAAATGATAATGGGCCAAAAGATACCACATCATAATGTGGATAAAATAGGGATTGGATTTTTAGGATTGTTATAAGACAGCAACTTGTCAACCTCTGAAATGTATGTTAGGCTGGCAAATTGGCGACCACACTGTTTTACCACCAGATTTCTATAAAATTCCACTACTCACCACTACATTCCACTCACTCCGATTGCTAATTCGCTACTCTTCCAACTGGACTACCACGGCCCATTAGTAGCTCAGAAAGTGCAGTCATAGCTGCATTGCAACAAGGGCTGCAACTAGCACTCCCAAGCCACCAATGCAGTTATTTGATACACATGGACTATCAATTTCAGTACCCCTGCGTTCTCATCATAGCTACTTCATTCAATTTTGTCTGCTGAGAGAAGCATCGGTATACAGTTCACAACACAATACACAGCAATGCTCATAAAACACCATCATTTTATTTACACATACGAAAGAAGTTGTTTAAGTATTTGTAGTACGTTTGTCTGGCCAAACATTACTGTTGAAAAATTTAGTGTTACTCTATTTTTAAATATACCTTTGACATGTCTTAAAATTCAGGTTTAGTAATCGAACCTCAAGACAAAACTTATTTTAATGACAAAATACATAAGCCCAGTTTGCAGTTTAGTAAACAATTTAATTTCTTTTAATTCAGTGCCAGATTTCAAATGGAAAGGGTGATTCCAAAAGTGCATCAATGTTGAGTACATTTGAATGAATTTTTATTTTATTACTTTCACCTTTAATATCGCATAATCACTTTTTGTCCTAATCAATATTTGACTTTTATCAATAAAGCCTTACAAAGCTGATCTCCTTAGTCATTTTAATAAAATATGATAAGGTTCTAGGTGTTCTGTAATTAACGTCAGTTCAATTCCAGCATATTTTAAATTGTACAGACAACTCATATCTATCCTTAGTATTGCCATATACATTACTCTTCTCGACACCAAGGCCATTTATTTTCACACAATTCATTTTCTCCCTAGTTAAATTATCTCCAGGAAGTTTTTCTCTGGTAGAAAGAGTTTAATTTAGTAAAATTTACTTTTTCCTTGATAAACAATTCATTGACAAAACATAAATCGCCATTAAAAACTTGAAAACCTACATTGGATATACACATTTTCTATTCATCAGTAATGGTTTGAGTTCAGCAATTGTGTTTGTTAAAAATAAAAACATCAATGCATCATTTTAGCAATAGTTTCATAATCAGCTGTACGAAACTGTAAAATCATATTTTGTATCAATTGACAAGTATACATCTATAATTGGTAGATACAATCTGCTGATATGTTTTTAGCAATCATACAACTCCCTTACTGAAACTGCAAACATAGGATACTTTATAATTATTTTTTAGCAAAATCCTGAAGATTAATACGTTTCTAAAAATAAAAACTTCAGAAATTGAAACCCCCCCAACACTAAGCTTTTTATTACATTTGATCAAATAGACTGAAGACAAGTTGCTTCATGTAAGATTCTTCAAGCTTCATCACAACTGCTCTATTAAAAGACTATACTTACATCAAAGGATTGAGCTATTTCTAAAAAACGAAACATTCATTTTGGTTCAGCAGTCTATATATACTCAAGGCTACAGCTGTATTATATGCCTCGTTTGGTGGCAACGCTCTAGGTGCACTTTTAGTAGCGAGTTATGGCAGGTGAAGGCAACCCATCTTTATTAGGGTTATAGTAAAACAAAGATATTTTAACCGCTATTTTCCAACTATTTCTGTTAATTATTTTCCAATAACAAAAACATGTTTTTTTTTCAAAGTTTTGTATTTTTCCCTGTTAATTAATTTTTGCTGAAGCTTATTATTTTCAGTTAGAAAAACGATTTTTTCTAAGAATTCTTTCCTTGGCGACATAAAAAGTGTGCCAAAAGATTACCAAGAGCGTTACCACCAAACAAGGAATATAGTACAGCTGTACCCTATTCAAGATATATAAAAAATAAATCTATGAATATTTTGCAATCAATTGAAAGTTCTCTCATTTTTAAAATATATTTTAACATAGGAACGTACACATACATGTCATAAGTCATGCCAGTTTACTGAGTCAAGGAAAACACAGAATTCAAAAGCTTTAGATGAATCATTCATAAGGGTTTCATTTAGTCACAGAAGAAAACAAAAATCTTACTCACCCATCCGAGCCATTCCAGCAACATTCAAACTTATCAAAAATACAGTCATTTTCGTATAAACTACACAGTTTTGATCGCAGATATTCATGTACGTGGAAGCACTCGATAGGTTTGGTATCCATGTTGAGGTCCCATACCTTAACTGATAAATAGTCCCTAGAAATAATATAACGTCCATTGTTGCTAAATTTAACATCCGATATACTTGAGATAATTTCCGAAAAAAAACTCCTATTCGTCGGATCCTCTGGTTCTTCAAACACTAAAAAAGAAATGATTTTCAGATGATTGTCAATCATACATGCTTCTAAAGCAATAAGAAACAGACTAGCATACCTGCCAACCCCCAACAAAAAAATGCGGAAAAGTTTTACGACAAAAACCAACATGCAACTATCAGAAATGAAAAATGCCTAAAAACAATTAAAATAAAAAATAATTAAAAGCATAAAATTAGCAACAATTGCTCCAAATTGGACTTTAATAATGCAATTAAAAACAGAAAGTGGCCTTGCTTTCTTCTGTTATTTGATTTGTGGCAGTTGGAACTCAGTGAAACCAATTTGGCAATATTTTATACAAAAATATATGCAAAAATGAGCAATTGAACTTTTCCTTGTATGTTTTAGAGGTATACTTGCAGGTTTTTCATACAAATGTGCACCAACAAAGGTTTATGACAATCTAGAAACTCATTGGAATGTTTTTCCTTTCATGGTTGCCATGTCTTTAAAATTGGTGTCACTTGAAAATTTTGCCTTAACCCTCCTGGTGGTTATCTCAATGAGGCAATTTGTCATTAGCAAAACTGACAAGATCTTGATCACGTCATCATCAAAAAAAGGTAATATCTCCATCAATCGGCATTCTTGATGACGAGATATCTCGGCAAAAAAATGTCTAGTAGCTGCAAAATTAGTCAGATCGTGATGGTAGGTAATTAACGTTGCACAGGAGTGATACAATGGTTATTGGGTTCGGGATCAATACCAAAGAGAAAGATCCAAGAACAATACTTCATTTTGAACCATGGTCAAATGACAAGAACACCTGAGCTGGCACCCCACTCTACAAACTTCCACACAATGCCAACATGAGGACATGACAGATTTAACATGACCCAGCCCGTGAACACGACGGTGTTTGCCTGAGTTTCAAACTAACAATCCTCCGGTTTCTAATCCATTACTCTTTTAACTGCTACCGTGGCCCCAGATCTTGATGGACGGTACCTAGTAGAAACCACTTGGAGGGGTAAACTAAAGTCTGGATACTATTTCTGTGCAGAAGACTTCTGGAAAAGTTGCCAAGTATGCAAAATCGTTCTTTCTTGGAGTGCCACAATGTGGCGTCAAATTAAGAATTTGGCATCATCTGAAATTCCTCATGTTAAAAAGAAAAATTCAATGTTTTTTCCATCCGGAAGACAGGAAAAAGTGGTTTTCTGAAAGACTTTCGGGTATGGACTAGTTGGCAGGTATAGCTTAATGAGAATATAGCTTACATTTGGCATGCTGGTCACATAGTGCAGCTGCTCGCATATCACATAAGCGAATAGTGCCTTTACTACTACTATACACAAACACGTTACACTGAGAAGGGTGGAATTCAGCTGCAGTAATCACTTCAGTCAATTCCTCCATGTTTGTAGGCTTAATGTCAACGATATCTAAACACTGGTCAAGGAACAAAACTGCTATCGCTAAAACATTAATATATCTACACAAGAACTTTGATAACAAATTTCCCCTTTGTCTTAGAGCTTTGTTTCTCTTGCTGCCAGGTCGGTTCTATACAGGGCCCTGGCAACCATTATACTGGGTCATAAGAGGTTCTCCTGGGATTTGTCGTTTTTGTTTTTAAAGCATTTTTTTTATGATTAAATATTTCACATTGGAAATATCCCGAGGAGAATAATATTCATGAATGTGTCAAAACCTTCAGATTCAGAACACCTAAATAAGATTTGTGCAGCAAACGTCAGTGTTCACTGTTTTCCCATTGAAACTGAAAATCAAGGCAATCTGTATTTGGTTCTCAAATCTAATACTGTCTTCTGCAAGTTCGCATTGCTGTGTGCAAGTGCTTGTTTCGAAACCCGAGTGGCGTGATTTTTTAAAAAAAGTAAAATGCCTAGATTTATATTTTAACATGAATAAGAGACAAGGTATCTCATATTAAAGATGTTTATGAACCAACAAATATAAATTTTTGATGAGAATGCGATGTCAATAAAAATCAGCACAAATTATTTTAATGATGATGGTCAGGTAGGTATTTTAATTAGCGTCGCACTAGAGCAACACAATGGGCTATTGACAATGTTCCAGGATCAAACCCGAAGGGAAAGATCAGAGGACAACACGTCATTTTGAACCACGGTCAGATGACGAGGTCACACCTGAGCTGGCACCCAACTCTCCAAACTTTCATACCATACCAAAGTGAGGACATCTGAGGCCCTAGCAGATTTAATATACACTAGCCCCCTTTGCACACAACAGTCTTTGGTTGGATTCGAACTCGCAACCCACCAGTTGCTAATCTGTTACTCTTCCAAACCAGGCTACAGCAGCCCGAATAAAAGAATGGAGATGTTGGCCAGAGAAAACAACAATGCTACCCAATTTGATTAATTCAGAGATTGTTAACTAATTTAAATGTAGCATGTCACACCATATACATGTAACATCAGGTATACGCAATCACGAAGACTCTTGCGTCAGCCATGTGACATTCCGAAAGACGCAACCAGAGAGCATCATCGAGACCCCCAGCAGCAACGTTGCAGCCAGCCATTGGATGAAATCAACCAATGATGATCAGCCAACGCCCAAGTCGCAAACACCTATGCAGAGAAGGAGCAGAGCTAGTAAAAGATGAAGACGGTTAAGATGTAGCTCAGGAACTGGCTAATTTGCAATCACCCAATAGCTTTAATTTTCATCTGTATATAGTTTCACATGTAAATGCTTATATCCCAATTAAATTGCTTAAAATGATGAGAACTCCTGCCTCCAATCCATTAAAACCAAAGGACGAAGCAACCCGTCCATAATACATACATGTGTATTCGTTCTCTTTATGATTATGCCATAATTAATACTCATGTTAGCTTCATGTAAGAACTTTTTAAAAATGGAAAGGTATTTACGAGTAAATTTGTTGGCACTGGGCACCTGCTTATAAAAGAGAATCTACCTGGTTGCAGTTACACAAAGGTTGAGAGCCACTGCCTTAGAGGAATAAGGAGTAGACACAAGATTTGTATGTTCAGTTAATTACATCAAGCAGAGTCGAAGTTAGGCTTTATGGAATAAAGGAAAATGTGGTTGTGTTCTGTCCAAAAAAATTCTGTCCAAGACAAAATTTGCATATAGAAAAAGTATACTTATTTTAATAATTATAATAAAATGTACTAATTAGTATGTTATCTTTGATGCAAAAATCTGTTTGCACAAAAATATCTAGTTTGAAATTTTTCAGATTCATATAGGAAATTCTCTAATATCCAAATTTAGACACCTGAAAAATTTAGCATTAATTAGAAAAATCAGTAAAGCAAATACATCGTATTGAAAACATTAAGTTCAGATATAGTATGGCTTCCAGGAGAAAGACAGTTGACCTTGGATCAGTTTATTAGGTGCGAAAGAGCATTAGAAGGCTGCCACACACAGAAGCATGAATAGCACTTGCAGTGGATGTTTCCAAAGCTATTGCTTTCCAATGTTCGTTACCAATGATATTGCTTTTAGCACTGAATGAGACTTGGAGCCAGAATCCGTGCTAAACACATCAATAGTGGAAGGGATTTGTTTACGTTACTAAGTCCCCTAATTTAACTAATACTTGTTCAAAACCACGAGAACAACTTAACACTGCACTTCAGCAACACAATGGACTATTGGTGAGTTCCAGGAACAATCCTGAAGGGAGAGATTCGAGGACAACCACATCATTTTGAACCAGTCAGATAACAAGGTTAACACCTGAGCTGGCACCCATTTTCCAAACTTCCACAACACAGCAACATGAGGACATTTGACAACACAATGGATTTAACATGCACCAGTCCCCACGTACACGACGGTCTGGTTGGGACAAGTTTAGAACTCGCAACCCTCCTGTTGCTAATTTGCTACTCTCCCAACCAGGCTACACCAACCCAGTCTTCTCCCGGGAGCCACACTACAATAGCACAGCAACAGAATATAAAAGTACAAGAAGCAAAGGATACTAAAACTTTGGTCAGTAATTTCTAGATGCCATAAATTGATACGTAGATCATCGGCTGATAGGTAAGTTTCCTGATCGCTATTGACAGAGATGGAATTAATGTGGTATGTGTGAGCATTGGCAAAGATTCTACGAGGGCTGGCCTCCACCATCAGTTCCATGGGCCTGACGATGGGAACCCTCAAACTCGTGACTGACATCGGGTCCTTCGCATGCCCCGCATCGTCCTTCAGGTTATACCCGTCAATGCGCTTGTCTCGCTCGGACACCTTCCATAGTTTAATTGTTTTATCTGAAAGACGGACAGTTTTAAGGCAATCTCCCTTAAGAAACCAAAAAGAATTTATTAGTACTAGGCTTACATCAAATCTTTCTATAACATATAACATCAATAGGTAAAGTTTAAACCAGGGTATGAAAAAAATCATAAAAATAGGACTTATGCGATTTAAACCCGATTTTTTTTATTTAAATTGGATTTTAATGATTTTTATTCATTTGTTGTCTCTACATATTTAAATCTGTTAGATATGAGACATGCAAATCACAGTACAAATCCTAGATAGTATTAATTTATTATGCCAGTAATGAGTAACCAAATATGCAGAGTGGTTTTATCTGTCTTAAAAGGTTGCTTATCAGAAGAGTCGCAAAGTTCTAGAGGAACTCTTTGGGGCCTAATATTTTTATAGTTGGAGCCAAGTCTCCCTCCAACATAAGATAATATTAAAAATATACTGATAATATTGGTAATGATTGATGTAAACAAAATAAAGATTTCCAAAATATTTATAATGAAGCAAATCATATCTCCAAGTTGGAACTTAGTGCATCCCAATCAATGCAGTTATCTTTAGTGTTCTCAAAGTAGGAAGGCCAGTAATTATAAGTTTTATAAAGGATCAATTGTGGGTTTACTAAGTAGAAGCAAACTTTTAAAATGATTTATATTGTCCCATTTTGTCCTAGGTTATTTCATTTTCAACATTATTAAACTTAACAAAATTAAAGCGATTTAAATTAATGATTTTTAATAAAAAAAATCACTTGATTAAAATCGTGATTCAAATCAAGCTGATTTAAATCGGCATACCTTGGTTTAAACTAATTAAAGTGTCCAAATCATCAACTTACATAATAGGGAGTGGATTTTTTTTTCTCCTGTTAACCTTCCTGATGGTTACCTCAATGAGGTACCTCATCATTAGCAAAACTGACCAGATCGTGATGAACGAGATATCTCGTCATCAGTAAAACCAACCAGATCTCGATCTAGTCATCATCAAAAAAAATCGGCATTATCTTCATGACGAGATATCTCTTCTCTCATTAGCATAATTGGTCAGATCTCAATGGACAAGCTATCTCGTCAAAATCCCTTGGAGGGTTAAAATGTAAAAGTTTAAAAGTCCAGTTGTAAATTTCTCCTAAAATAAAATGTTCACTTGCATTACTCCATTTCAAGAACCTATAATTTCTTCCATATACCAATTTCGTTTCCCTTTATCAATAATTTCTCTGCCCAAAATGTGTTTTTGAAACAGAAGGAACACCATTTGTAATGTTCAGCCTCAACAGGGGAGGGTGTTCATGCATGCTATTGGAAGGCTCGAGAACTATAGAAGCAGCTGGAATGTTTTCTAACACTAACTTCATGTGTCAGTGACACCAGGGGGTTAATAGATGCATTTGTCTGACTACCCTTGCAAAAAGAAAAAAAAAATTTCATGCATAACTCGTACAACCTCAAAACAAATACTTATTTTAAAAGAGGATACTTGAACTTGACATGTGGAAAAAGTAATGAAATATGCATACAATTGTTCATGGCAAAATATCTTAGAATTTTATGTATATATGATTGTTGGTTGGGTTCGTGTTTATGGCGCAAGGGTCATATTTGGCCAAGATGCACCAATCAAAGGACAAATAAATGAGTTAAAAATCCTCAACATAAAATTGCTAATCTATGCATGGTAAGAGGCCAATTCAAAGGAACCTAAGATTGAAATACTTGTATAAGCCCATCATTTTGCAAGAATGAACTGATAATGGAAATCAGCAGAACACTATGGTTAAATCTTACTAGCAAAATCCAAATTTTCTTTTGTTTCACAAGTAATGTCTAATACATTTTACTGTTGAGAACCAACCAATTACACCTCACACCCTTATTAAACCTGGATCTTATTAAGTTAGGTTTAGCAAAAAAGTTTTAATTATAGAACTTTTATATTCCTAATTGAATTCTTCAAAATTTCTATGAACCCTTCGACTTACAATTTTTTACTCATGTGAAAAACTTATTTCCCAGGAACAAAGCTAATGGATTCATCTTAGAATTATCTGCTTTTCATGATTGGCAATTTTGTCAAAAAAAATCTTGCATTTTCAAATGAAAAAATTACAAAACCTTTCAAATATAGTTGGTCAGAGTCAGTATCAAAATTGACACAGATCTTTAAAACATACAAATTCCCTGATTTTCAAACAAATTTCCATTTTTTTAATACAAACTGTATCAACATAAAAAATTTTAACATTAATTCCAGACTAAAAATGTGACTGATCACCAAGAACTTAAAACTCTATTATCGGTGATGATACGTAAAATACTGATGATTCAGTTTTATGGCAAACGACCCAGAAGTGATATTATAGAAACTGATTCAATATATTTTAATACAGGAAGATGAAAATATATTAAATAAATTATAATAAATTTACCTCAAAGTCTAAACAGCTTGTGTTGTTTAACAAACATTACAGAAGTTTAACTTACCATTAGTTGATAGTAGAAAATGAGCAGGATTCTTTCTTTTTAACCACCTAATTTTATTGATTTTTTCTTCAATTTCTAAACTTTTAAGATAATCAAACTCGGGTTCATGGCTTTGGAAAGTACTGTAGACATTGTATTCGCCACGCTTTGGAACAGACAATTTGGACTGTGAAAACAGAACTCAACATCAAGTACAGTATTTTACATTAGAAAGCATCAAAAGTTCATTCATTTAATACAATTCACATACCAAGGGATCGCGTTGAAAAATGACCACCCTTCCCCCCTTGTCACCAGTAGCCAACAGGTTGCCATCATGATTGAATTCAACACAGGATATGATATCAGCTGAAGAAACAAACAAATATAAATCAAGTGCAAATACATTACACATATGTGAAACAATGAGTTGTTTAACAAAATGAGTGAAATGAATGCCTGTCTAAAATTAATCAGAAGCATTTTATATCCATATTTTGCATATTTAATCTTTTTAAAGTGAAACATTCTTGTAGTCAAAGCACTTATCAAATTTTGTGTGTGGAGTACTTTTAAGTTTATATCATCACAAGTAGGAGACAGATGTGTTTGCTTCAATGCAAACAATGCAAGGTTTGAGTTTATTAATTGCTTACAATCATAAAATTTTCAATTTGTTTCAACACTTAAAAGAATGTAAATAGTCATACCTTAACGCAAAACCATATGGATCAAAATTATTTCACGTTAACAGGTTGGGTGTCATGGCGCAAAGGCCCATATTTGGCCATACTGCGCCAAACACAATATAAACATCAAGCAATAGGCATACCCACAGAGAAAGTTTTACGAACACAGAAATACACCCAGGAAGGAATCAAACTTGCGCCACCTACAACTTACAGGTTACCAGCGCAGTGGGCATATCCACTGAGCCATGACTTCTGAAACCTAAATTAGGCTTTCAGAAGCAATTGAAAACAGAAAAAGTAACCCTGCTGTGTTATCAGAAGCATGCTTGGAGTCAGTTCAAACTCAGCAAAACCAATTTGGTGATATTTTACACAAAATAGTGCCGATTATAGGCAAAATGTAAGCAATTAAGCTTTTTCTCGAGTGTTTTAGAGGTATATTAGTGTCATAGAAGGTTCTTACAATAATCTAGCAACCACTGATTTGGATGTTTTTCTATCAGGGTTGCCATGATTTGATAGAAAAATCAGCTATTTCCTTCAAAAAACTAAGTTTTTCCACAAGATCTGGGAAGATTGATAAGTATGCAATATCATTCCATCATGAATTGCAATGATTTGGTGCCAAATGGCAAATTTGAAGGTTTCTCACATTGAAAAGAAGAAAAAAAACGGAAGACACTTTGTCCAGAAGACTGGGAGAGAAAAGTGGTTTTCCAGATAATCCGTCAAGAGTTGGTAAGTATGCAACATCAATCTAATACTTGTTTAACTTGTAAACCTAACCAGCTCAAGATTTATACAGGATGAAGGTGATACCATTGAAGTGTTATGTCTGCTTATTCTTAAAATGTCACATTATATTTAAGTTTGATATTTTCCATACTAACATGATGGGGTCTGATCCTAGTTACTGGCAAGGTTGCTAAAGTTCACCAAGTTGCCATCCTATTATCAATGCTAACCACTAGGGTAAAGTGAGCATAAAAAACAGTGTTTTAAGTTTTAAAGTAGAATTTAGCAATGAGATTTCAAAAAGTGGTGTTTTTTGCATTATATATACATTATTCAAGAACCTACAAAACATGTTTTTTCATTATATAAAAACAATATTGTTAATTAATTGGCCATTTGTATACCTACTTTACCCCATGGCATGGTAAAGTAGGTGTGGTAAAGCAATTCGTAGAAGTAATAAAATCATTAAATGGTGAAAAAATGTTGCAATATAATAAATAGACAAGTGTATTAAAAGGACAATTTTTGCTCAATGTGCTACTATTTTAGTTGTCTTCTAAATGTCAAACTCATAAGTGATAACATTTTTAAGCACTAGAGCTCAAGATGTACTTTAACAATGTTTGAATGTTCATTTTACTCTAACAAGAAGTAGAAAATTCTACACAATTCAAAACATTTGATTATATGTATTTTGAGAAAGATAGGCTACATATGAACTCCACAATTATCAAACGTAGGTTTTGGCAATGTATAATGCATAAATACTTCCAATATCTATTATGAAAACATCCTCCTTTTACCATCCGCATACCATCGACCAACTTTGGATTCTTTTTAGAAAGGTTACTTTGAATGAGTCTTTTCCAAGCTGTTACTTGCTCGATGAATTGCTGGACTGATTTTTTGCCTATAATTGCCCTAGAACCTTGCTTAATATTGCTGCTGTCAATTTTGCTGTTTGGTTATTTAATATTTTCACCTGGTTCTGTAACTTTATTTTCAGTAAAAGCATGAGTATAAATGTTCTCACAATTTTACTTTTTCTATTAACTAGACCTATCTTAACTTTCTTGAAATAAATGCTTTCTTGAAATATGTTAATACCTCACCTACATTTCTGGACCTTTTTCCTCAATAAATTCTGAACACCACTTCTAAAATCAAGTGACATAGGTAGGTAGTTAATTAACATTGCACTAAAGCAACGGACTATTGGCGACGGTCTGGGATCAATCCCGAAGAGAAAGATCCAAGGACACCTGATAATTTTGAACCAGTCAGATGACAAGGTCAACACCTCATCTGGCACCCCACTCACCTAACTTCCACACCAACATCAGGACGCTTCAGATCACGACAATGACACTTCAGACCATGTGTACATAATGTACACCAGCCAATACGTACACAACTGTCTTTGGTTGGAACGAGTTTCAAACTCGAATCCTCCAGTTGCTAATCCGTTGGTCTTCCATCTGGGTTACCGATGCCCTCCACTTTTTGTATTTCCGCCAATGCGGAATAACTAGTGTAGGATCTCATATATATCTATTGTTTTTTATGTAAAAAATCACCCCTCCCAGCAACCCCTTGTTGGTAGATTGGGAACAGCTGCAGTATAGACCCCCCCCCCATCCATTTGGCGACCTTTTTTGCCGCCAACCTTCAATTGCGATTTGTTGTTTTTGGTAACCCCCACTTTTTTCCACTCCATTCTAGCAACCCTACGCTATGTATATATATAGACATATTTAACCCAGACTTATATATTGACTGTGATAACTGTATTTTTATATATAATCAAGATTAACATTATTTATTATGGCGAATGTGCAATTTCTTTGCACATAAAAAAACGCCAGGGTTTCTATAATGGTTGCTTTGAAATTTCGTTTCCATTTTACAAAAAAATCGAATGGGGTGCGACTGAGGGTTCAGTTCACAACAGGAAACCCTCATTTACAGTGAAATCTGTTAAAAGATTAGAATGACGTATATTCAACTTATGTACATTTTTATGTAATACGTCTGTTAAAAAATGTCGCCAAATGGATGGGGGAGGTCTATACTGCAGCTGTTCCGTAGATTGAATGGCTTCTTTCAACCAGACTACTGCAGCTCCAGTTAACATAGGTAAGAAGGTTGTTAATATGGATAATTTCAGTTCCTTTTAACAGTAAACATACTTTATCTGACATACAAGTTGCTTGAAAAATAGATTATATTACTTTCTGTGAAGCTAGATTTCCCTCGTTTTGTGTCAAACTTACAACACAGGAAGTTTCCCAGCTAACCACAACTCATGACTGGATCAAAACAAAGAGAGCCATCACTGTGAACTAGATGTGTGATCACTAAAATTATTTTCAATTCTAAAGCTTTTTAAAGAATTTAAATGTTGCAAGTTGTATTTACTATTTTAAAAGGGCTTGCATTTAATGATGTAGGTTTTGCATGCACTACCCACTTAACCCCACCTGACCCTAAAATTTCACCTTAGACAAGACAAAAATTGGTAAAGATGTCGAATCCTGGACATGTTTGTCGCCAAGCAATTTTTCTCGCCAAATCAAGATGGTGTCCAAAACTGTGGACGCTATCGCAATTTCGTTTAAAGAAATGCAGACTTTCCTACGTGAAAAACCTATTGCATAGGGTTGCCATAAAGCTGGATTGAAACAAGGTTACCATGTTTGTCGATAAATCACTAGTGCCCCGGATTCGACATCTCTACCCAAAAATTAAAATCACGCCTAAGCTGCACCATTGATTAGAATCTTGTAACAGATTGAAAAACATTCTTTACAAAATAAGACTATTCCCATCCATATGTAATACAAACTATATCCATGTGTAAAGCTAATGCATTTTTATTCAATTTGCAAAAACATTATTTAAGAAATTTACAATTTAACAATAGTTCCAGTTGTTATGGGATTAGCTGACCTAACCTGGATCCACTATTTTTCAGGTAAGTAGTGGCATTAACGTCACTGGAGCAACACAGCAGGCTATTGGCGGTACAGCTGCAGTCTCTGCCGCGCGCAGTGGCAACGACTCTTGGCGTAGTTATAAGCGACTCATGCCTGGTGATGGTAACCCATTTTTTTCTCATATTTTCTCCTGGTTAGGGTTAACCTGTTTTTATGGCAACCTTGCCAGCGTCCAGTTCTGTCCAGCATTGGTTGTTCTTTTTAGTTTGGACACGGTGGAGAGCGGGTATTTTTAAAAATAACTTATATTCTACTTATGTACATTTTTTGATTCATTTCATCCATATGTACAGTATAGATTCACTGTTGGAAATTCGAGAAAAAATGGGTTACCCTCAGACATGAGTCGCTTATAACTACGCAAAAAGTCCATATATTTAATCCATATTTGCAGTGTTTTTCTAGTCAAAATGTTGTTTAATTCAGATTTACATATTTCATCCGTACGTATGCAGTATATTTTCAATGTTGGAAGATTTCCGTGGCGACATAAAAAGTGCGCCAAAAAAACGCGTTGCCACCGCGCGCGGCAGAGACTGCAGCTGTACCCTATTGGCAATGGTCCTGAATCAATCCCAAAGGGAAAGATCGAGTACACCTCTTAATTTTGAACCAGTCAGATGATGAGGTCATACCTGAGTTGGCACACGACTCTCCAAACTTCCACCACTATTGTTCAGATCTTGATTGAGTATGCACAAGATTTGCATTTACACAACCCTTGTATAAACACAATAGATGAAAATTTGAATTGGTACAGCTGTAGTCTCTGCCGCGCACGGTGGCAACGACTCTTGGCGCGGCTTTTGGCGTAGTTATAAGTGACTCATGCCGGGTGATGGTAACCCATTTTTTTCTCGAATTTTCTCCTGGTTAGGGTTAACCTGTTTTTAGGCTAACTTACGGGACTGAGGGAGTAGTTAATCGTTTTTTTTTGTTACGAGTTGTGTCGCGATAAAGAGCTTTTTTTAACTTTTTTAAAGGAATCGGGATTAATTAAATCTAAAGTTTCTTGCGATAAATGTAACGGGGATATGACTTTTTCAGTTAGGGTTACCCTCACCGGCATGAGTCGCTTATAACTACGCCAAAAGTCCAAATATTTAATCAATATTTGCAGTGTTTTTCTAGTCAAAATGTTGTTTAATTCAGATTTACATAATTCATCCGTACGTATGCAGTATATATTCAATGTTGGAAGATTTCCGTGGCGACATAAAAAAGTGCGCCAAACACGGCGCCAAAAAAAACGCGTTGCCACCGCGCGCGGCAGAGACTACAGCTGTACCTTTGAATTTTTACTGGAATGTTATTTTCATACACGAAAAGATGCAACACAATCTGTAGAGGTATGTTAAGAGAACGGGCAATTTAAACAATCAGTCATTTTGTCATAAGAGTTCAAGCTTGCCTGGCTGGATATGCATCCGTGTATTTTAACTTCGCAAATTCTTACTATTCGAAAACAACAAATTTGTCCTTCAGGGCTAAATTTACAAATACAGCATTAACAGTCTCTTAATAAGTCATTCACAGAACTAAATGTTTTGAAAATAAGTGAATTTATTGGCCAAAATAATTTATAACGAGACAGATCCACAACATGATTCATAAAACAAGGGATTACATAAATCAATAAAATCTTACATGTAAATGATAGGTATTTTATTTCTCGCAACATTAACTACAAAATGTCAAAACACAGGTGAGCAGTCTTAAGAACAAAAACTTAATTTTAAAAAAATACGACCAAATATTCGAGAATTTTTCCTGAAAAATAGCTTTATTTCTTCAACATTCAAATCGGCATGTACAACCATCTAACATAACGTTTTCAAGAGACTAGTCACGCTCAATCGTCTCAAATATCAATTCACAACAAATTGAAAGGGATTGCGATAAATAATTATAAACTGAGACTATACACCAGAATGATTACTTTATTTGAATAAAAAGTGCAAAATGATAGAAACTCACCCTCTGTTATCTCATCATCCAGAGTTCCTTTCACCTGCGAAAAACACCACTGAATGTCTCCATTTCCTATAATATGAAACATACATTTGAACATGAACTCTTTTGTACAAAATTCGAAGAAATAATGAACTGAAATACGTTAAGATACGAGCTTGCAATTCATGTGAAAGATGCTTTTATTGACATTAGCGGCAAGTTTTTCTATCTAATGTATGAGATGCAAATGAGTCGAAGCACAAATGATTTAATAGCAATATGACAAGAACTTTACCTGCCATACTGGGGAAAGATAATTCCCCTGTATTAATAATTTATTTCGTTAACAATTATGATTCTTCCGGCATTTGTAAGGATCAAGAGTAACACCACATTATGCAGAAAATGGCGTTTGAGTAGCGTTGCCAAATTCGAACGACAATTCTACGCTTGAAAAATTCCGCGGACTGACCGATCATATTGATCCGAGATCATATCCAAGTCATATCCACTTGAAAGATTACCTGTCGATTTTATGAAATATTATTTCAGACATGGAGGTAAATTTCGAGCAATATCAAACTCTCAGGTGAAATAATCTGCAAGTAACCAACAAAGTTAATGAACGTAGAAAGAGAAACTTCATTCTATATTTAAATTTGTAAACAAAAGAACGAAACTAACAAAAATCCGAAAACCAGCACAGCGAAACAAAAATACTCGTAATTCTATAAATTATTTACGTAACGAAGGAATACCAACAAAGCTCAAAATTTTTGCTTCTCCCTCTAAATAGGATTTTTTTTAGGATTACTCTGCTATATTTAAAAATCTTCGATTGTTCACAAATCACTGTTCAATTGAAAACCAAGTCTGATTAAGTCTAATTAACCCTCGTGTAGTAAAGTAGACTGGCCTCATTCGTAAACGCGAATAAATCGCACCGATTGTACAAGTTATTCGAGCCGAGCGTTACAAGAGTCTCAGATTTTCTAGTGTGATAAACAAGCCATTTCATAAGTCACTGGAAACGAAAAAAAATCGTTTGGAACGAACTGAGATTGTGCTAGGTTTTATCAGTTCAGAAGTTGGCGTCCGAAAAGGGTAGATGTGAATGTTGTAATGCATCTCTACTCATGTGTGTGTAGTTTAGGCTCATTTTCAGATTGAATTTATAAAAAAAATTGCCAATTACATGGCGAATGTGACTAAAAAACCTAATCGTTCGTAAATGCAACTTCAGAACTGGTGAAAAGGTGGTCATATGACGAATTATTTTTTGGTTTGCACTTTTTTCAGAGTTGTTTACGAACGCGGCCTTTCTCAGAGCGAAAAAATAACCTATTTTCTCACCAGGATTATGGAGGACGTCGCCAATATCATGGTACTGGGGCCCTGGAGAGACGGGGAATTTGTAAAATTAGTATATTGTTGTATTACCTGGTTTTTAAGTTTAAGAACTATGTATCCTTTTATTCTATTTGTCGTAATAAAGCTATATAACAATTAAATACTGGTTCTTGGGATACATATTTGTATTTTATGAGGGGTCCGTCATTTAACCGTTTGCTGAGGTCCGGAGTGTTGATTGCTCGCCACAGCGGAAGAAGTACAGTAAATTCAGATGGGACTTCGGGACTGATTCTGGACCGGTACCAAAAGCCAGTTGTGTTGCTTTAGTGCGACGTTAATTCAACTACCTACCAACCTTCAAACTGGGGTTCTTGTACCCCCTTCAATGTATACACTTGACTGTTCCATGCAAATATTTTCTGTTTTTGAAAAACAAAACGGAATTTTACTTTCTTGTCTTTCTGCTAATATCAAATGTATCCAGTGAGTGGGGCATTTCAAAAATATTTATATGTAAACGTTTTGTAATTTTTCTTGAAAAATATATTCATAAGTTAAGCACATATCTGTCCTTGTCTAACAAATGTATACCAGTACTATGAGATAAGTAGGTATTTCAATTAACGTCGCACTGGAGCAACATAACGGGCTATTGGCGACGGCCCGGGATCAAACCCGAATGAAAGGATCGTGGACAACATCACGTAATTTTGAACCACGGTCAGATGTCGAGGTCACACATGAGCTAGCACCTCACTCTCCAAACTTCTACATCATGCAAACGTGAGGACATTTGAAACCACGGCAGATTTGATGTGCATCGCCCCCCCCCCTTCCTTTGTACACGACGTTCTTTGGCTGGATTCGAACTCCCAACCCCCGGTTGCTAATCCATTACTCTACCAACGGGGCTCTACCACGGCCCCTAGTACTGTGAATGCGAAGTAACTGAATGCTTTCAAGCAATCCTTTTGAATACAATGTTTAAAAGTCAGTCCTTCCTTTCATAAAGCAAGAGACATCACTTAATTTCTCTTCTCACAGATGTCGGAAGAGCACAAAACAATACAAGGGATGAGTTTTCTTCAGTTAACAGGTATGTAGGTAGTTAATTAACGTTGCACTGGAACAACACAACAGGGTATTTGCGACGATCCGAGATCAAAACCGAAAGTAAAGATCCGAGAACACTTCGTCATTTTGAACCACGGTCAGATGACGAGGTCAACACCTGAGCTGGCACACCACTCTCCGAACTTCCACACCAGGCCAACGTGAGGACATTGGAGGCCACTTCAGATTTAACATGCACCAGCCACTCATACACGACGGTCTCTGTTTGGACCGAGTTTCGAACTCGTAACCCTCCGGTTGCTAATCCTTTAATCTTCCAACCGGCCAATAGCCCATTGTGTTGCTCCAGTGTGACGTTAATTGAAATACCCAAATACCCAAAATACTTCCAACCGGGCTACCGCGGCCCTGTTATCCTTGGGAAAGTTGATGTGTGAATTGGCTTGCAGGATAGCAGCTAATCATAATATGGAACTATTATGAGTAGATAATTTGACAGATTATTGCACATCTAATGTAACTACTGCATAGCAAAAGACTTTTAGACAAATTATAGCACATCCTCTTTATGTAATTATCAGAAAGCGTAACAGAAAAGGTAAATGGATATCTGACTGCTTCAAGATTCATCTGCAACCTTACATAGCTACAAATCAAAATTCGATTTTTAAATTATCCCATTTTGGTTTTAGTGTTGGAATTAGTTTAAGACTTTGATAAATTATCATATTTTGTGCAAAATTAAAAACATTTCAAAATATATGATTGATGTATAGTAAATAAGGTTTTACAATAGAGGAATTCGATAAATTTTCTTTGTTACTTCAGGTTGGTTGAGTTTTATGGTGCAAATGGCATATTTAGCCAAGCTGCGCCAAACATGTTACTTCTGGATTAGTATATCCTTAGGTTTACTAGGCTTAAGAAAGGTACAATTTGTCAAAGCGTAACCACATCATTAGTTCTCTTGAATTCCCACGAAACTTTGACAGTTATTGTTTTGGTTTCAATAAAACAGCAATAAAAACTCTGGTTTATCCATTTAATTTGTAACATCTTTTGTGAATATTATCTGACAGTCTCAGATTCAAAATTCCTTCTGTTTAAAATCACGCCTTATGTTGTGCCAATGCGACGTTCAGAGGCGTTGCCAGACTTTTTGAGACCGGTGCGAATGATACCAATGCCGCCCTTCGTCTGAAACAAATTTATATATAAAAAATGTAAAAAGTAATCTATTACAGTAATACAAATAGATTATCCTAATTAGTACCAGACCTCGGTAGCCCGGTTGGAAGACCAACGGATCATAACCGCATTTTAAGCATCTAGCGGCCATTAGGCAATTACGGAAGTTATGGCAGAAGTCGTTGCAATTAAAGCAATTAATTTAATGGGTCTATTGTGATGATGGATATGGTTGTGAGGATAAAGAAAATGGTGGAAAAGTTTAAGAAAAGGGATGGATAGGGTAAGAATAATGGAGGAAAAGTTGGTGAATATGAGTGTGGGGATAAAGCAAATGATGGAAACTTCGATAAATACAACCATATTCATCGAAGTGAAAATAAGGAAAATGATAGAAAAGTCGAAGAATATAATTATGAGGATAAAAAAGTGATGAAAGTGCCGAGATTATGGACAACTCCAACGAATATGATAAAATTGGCCTGTCGAAATTCGCCAAATACGTTTGTGAAACCAGATACTAAGGTAGCGAAAAATATTAAACCAGGAAGATGTACACCTGTGAATGGAAGGAAGGCCTAGAAGCAGACGAATTGAATTCCTTTTTTGGATTGCTAAGGGAGAACTACCTGGTACGGCATACTTTATGAACAGCTACTCTTACATTCTACATAGATTCAATTGGAGAGACATGAAAACAGATCCAATAAGAGCCTTGTTGAAAATTCATTAACTAAGATGAAAATACATTCCTTTTGCTGCGATTGAATAACCAGTGACTTGAGGACCTTGTCTAATGCAGAGAACTTAATGGCAATGGAAAGGGATACGAATTGAAAAGAAATAAACTATTCCAAAGAGTCAAGCGAAAACTGTTTAAAAAGAAAAATATCAGACTTTTCCATTAATACTTTTATCACTGGAGATTTACATTTTACATAGATTATTTATTTAGTGTCTATAGTAGAATTAATAGAATATTGTGTGCAACGACCTTTGAAATTGCTACGTTTTGACTCCCGATATGATATTCTTTCTTCGAACCTTAATATTCAATAAAAATAAATATAATTTGCTTTCTCAAATCTTTTGTGTTTTTAATTTATTTATCACATTTACAATTCTTAATTTGATGGCTTTGGTTTATTAAGGTTATGCAATATGAATCATGATTCGACTTTTGTTACTTTTATTGAATAACACATTTTTAAAACACTTATTTTGCAGGCTAGTGAAGTATATCAGGTGCATGAGTATTTGTTTTAAAATGGAATTCCTGAAACATTGTGTATTTCAAAATCTCCATTTGCCCCACCAGTGGCCGAGCGACTTAAAGCGTTGCTCTGAAGGAAATGGTTGACTGAAGCGCTTGGTTACCAGTTCGAATCTCGAGTTGACTGTTTAGAGCTTCTTGGTTTCGTCAAGACGATACGTAAGTGGGGGGGGGCAGCTTCCCCGAAGTCCTCCAGGGTGTCATGTGCCCCCCTCATTTCACGGTGGGTGCGACCTGGCAGCACCTTCCATAGTGTTCCGGTTAGAGTTAGCACCTCCCATAGAGAACAGGTAGGCCAGTTGGAAGAGCAACGGATTAGCAACCGGAGGGGTGGGATTTCGAAACTCGGTCCAGACAAAGACCATCGTGTACACGGGGGCTGATGCACGTTCCATCTGTCGTGGCCTCAAATATCCTCACGTTGGCATGGTGTGGAAGTTTGGAGAGTGGGGTGCCAGTTCAGGTGTTCTCGTCATCTGGTTCAAAATTACGAGGCGTTGTCCTTGGATCTTTACCTTCGGTAGGTAGTTTATTAACGCCACTGGAGCAACACACACTGGAGCAACACACCGGGCAATTGGCTTCGGGATCAATCCAGAAGGGAAAGATCCGAGGACAATACCACGTAATTTCGAATCACTGTCAGATGAAGAGGCAGCTCCTGAGCTGGAACCCCTTCCCAAACTTACATACCACGCTAACGGGATCTTTCCCTTCGGGATTGATTCCAGACCGTCGCCAATAGCCCGTTGCGTTGCTGCAGTGCGACGTTAATTAACTACCTTCCCATAGAGATATCCACTGAGACAGCTACGTTCTCACCCTACGGAATGCTTGAAGCGTTCATCAACTGGATTTGGAAAACAATTCTAAGGTAGTGAACTCTACGAAACGATTCATTTCACTCGTGGAAAATAAATATCGCTGGAAGAAGCGTTTATAACAGTTCAAATACGGATTGGATGAGGTAGAGTTGTACATAGAGGTGTGGCTTTTGGAGAAGGGCAAATGATGATGATGGCAACTTTCGTCCAAAGCAAAACTTGTGTGAAGAATGTGAAATTGTTATCTATTAAAATAATAGATAGATTATCCTGATTAATAACAGAATAATTTTCATTAACTGATCGGGCAGTGGAAGCCTAGTTGGTACGAGGCTAGTCCAGAAAGTAGTACCCATTTACATATAATTAAAAGAAAAATGAAGGAAAGTAAATAATGATTTTAATTAAATGAAAGTAATACATTTACTCATTTTTCAATGTAGTCGCCGCGGTTGTTGAGACATTTGTCGTATCTTGAAACCAGTTTGTTTATGCCTTCCTCGTAAACCTCTACCGCCGAATTAGCCAGCCAATGCTGTACACCTTCTCGTAAGTCATCATCACTTTGGAAACGGACAAGAAATCCTTGAGTTTAATGAACAAATGCAAGTCACTTGGAGCCAAGTCGGGGCTATACGGAGGGTGATAAGGGAAGGGGGACCTGACCGCTCTTCATCGGGCACATTTTCTCTTCCCTGTTTGGGGCCGCGGTGGCCCGGTTGGAAGAGTAACGGACTAGCAACCGAAGGGTTGCGAGTTCGAATCCAGCCAAAACACCGTCGTGTACAAAGGGGGCTGGTGCACGTTAAATCTGTCGTGGCCCCAAACGTCCTCACGTTGGCGTGGTGTGGAAGTTTGGAGAGTGGGGTGCCAGCTCAGGTGTTGCCTCGTCATCTGACCGTGGTTCAAAATTACGTGGTGTTGTCCTCGGATCTTTCCCTCTGGGATTGATCCCGGACCGTCACCAATAGTCCGTTGTGTTGCTCCAGTGTGACGTTAATTGAAAATACCAATACCAATACCTTCCCTGTTTGAAATTTCGAACCCAGCGCCTTACAGATGACTCATCCATTGTTCCCGTACCGTACACTTCAGTAATCCTGCGATGAATTTCGCTTGGACGGACGTTCAGCATTCAAAAAACGGATCGCACTTCACATGTGGCGGGATTTTCTATCTTATGCGCCATTGTAAACAGTCACAAAACTCACACCACGCACCGGAAGAACTCGCACTCACATAACCGCAAAGCTACGATGTTACTTTAGACATCTGCGCCGCTTTGCTTTTAATTGGATCAGTAGCGCCATCAGTATGAGTAAACGGGTACTATTTTCTGGAATGCCCTCGTAGAAACGCGGATTAGCAACCGGAGGGTTAAGAGTACGTTCCAGCCAAACGCCGTCGTGTGGGGTTGGTGCACATTCAATCTGTCATATGTCTTCACATTGGTGTAAAAATTAGGAGTGGAATGACAGCTCAACAAGTCTTGACCTCGTCATCGAAACATGGTTCAAAATAACGTGTTGTCCTCGGATCTTTTTCTACGGGACTAATCCCGAACAGTTACCAGCCCGTTGTGTTGCTCCAGTACGACGTAAATTCAACTGCCTGCCATTAACTAATTATTATTCACGCTTTAATAATTGATTACAAGGTAGGTACGTAGTTAATTAACATGGCACTGGAGCAACGCAACGGACTATTGGTGACGGTCCGGGTTCAATCCCTAAGGGAAAGATCCGCGGTCGACGCCTCGTCATTTTTAACCGCTGTTAAATAACGAGGTCGACACCTGAGCTGGCACCTCACTCTCCAAACACCGTCGTGTACAAAGAGGGCTGGTGCACGTTAAACCTGTCGTGACCTCAAATGTCCTCACGTTGGTGTGGTGTGGAAGTTTCCCAGCTCAGGTGTTGCCTCGTCATCTGACCGTAGTTCAAAATTACGTGGTGTTGTCCTCGCATCTTTCCTTTGGGATTGATCCCGGGCCGTCACCAATAGCCCGTTGTGTTGTTCCAGTTTGACGTTAATTATAATACCTTCCATAGAACAAAACACGGCAAACAAGAACAGATAATTGCTGTCTTAAAAGAGGGTAGGTAAATATTTTAATTGACATAGCACTGGAGGATATTGGTGACGGTCCGGGATCAATCCCAAAGGGAAAGAACCGAGGACAACACGACGTAATTTTGAACCCCGGTCAGATGACGAAGCAACACCTGAGCTGGCAAACTTCCACACCACGCCAACGTGAGGACGTTTGAAGCCACGCCGGATTTAACATGCACCAGCCCCCTTTGTACACGACGGTCTTTGGTTGGACCTTTACTCTTTCAACCGGTCTACCGCGTCACTTGAATTTCAAAGATTGATAGTACTTCCGACGATATTGAGGATCCGAAAACCCATGCCCCACACTGCTGCCACTACACCGAGTAGGAAGCAACTTGAGCGAGTAGTCACTAGTCACCAGGTCGACTGCAAAAGATGTCTGTTTCAGGTCCAGAAAGTCTAGTATATTTAGGGTTAGCGTGCACCATAATTTCATCTGGAGTGTCCAGGTTTGCGTTCCTGGGATCCAGTCGTTTGTTCCGGGTCAGAATAAAACGTAGAGGCGATACAAAACAAGAGTGAGCAATGGTAACCTTCTCATGTGACCCAAACTAGTAGTAACGTGACCCTTAGACAACTTTCGTCTAGCGAGAGGAAACGAGCATTCGTCATCTGATTGGTTCATGGGACGGGAGAAGACAACCATCCATTGATTCTTCATCCGATTGGTCTGCTCGACATAATAGACCTTGGTGATCTCACCTCTTTCGTCGATACTCCATAGAAATGCTCATTCACACACGTACCCTGTCGTAATATCGCCAAGAGGGCGATAAGATGCCAAATCTGCCAGTCCCCACATAAATCAAAAACCTTTCACCAACCATATACGCCATGGGATTTGGAATCCTCTTCATTTTAAATTCCTCAATAATTTTTGGTCGCGCTGAACACAACTGGCTATTGGCGACTTCCTGGGATCTATTCCGAAGGGAAAGAACCGAGGACAACACCTCGTCATTTTGAACCACGGTTAGATTAGAAGGTCAACACTTGATCTGACACCCCACTTTCGAAACTTTCACATCACGCCCACGTGAGGACATTGGAGGCCACGAGAGATTTAACCTGCACCAGCCCCGTGTACACGACGGTCTTTGGCAGGACCTAGTTTCGAACTCGCAACCCTGCGGTTGCTAATCCGCTACTCTTCCAACCGGGCTACTGCCGTCCTGTGGATGAAAATTAATGTAAAATTCGAACTGAGTTCTCTGGCTTTATTGGCCGCGACGTTACTGACTCAGCCGGATGGTGCTTCCAGGGTGCGGTACTAAAAAATGTTATATCACAAAAAGCAGCATCCTCCCTTCACAGCCAATCAGATTCAGTCACAGTTTTGAATCGCAATCACAGTTTAGAATCACGGATATTCTTCGTTAGGAGTCACATTGGACCTGTTTCTGTGAAAAATCACTTTTGATAGAATCCCAATAACAATTTAGAATCATGGATATTCTTCGGTAGGTGCGATAACTAAAACTGTTGCAGAGAAATATCACAATTTGGTAGAATCTCAATCAGTTTAGAATCACGGATATTCTTCGGTAGCAATCGCAGTTAGAGCTGTTACTGTGAAAAATAACTATTGATAGAATCAGTCCTTAAAATTCGCTCTAAGACGGGAGTTGATATTTAGTTAAGAAACTGTGCCCTCTGTCCCCTGGTTGACGAGCTTGTGTGCATAACTGTTTTTTGTTTTCAGACTCTTCAAATGATGGAAACAGGAACTTTATGGTATCAACAGGTGCGGGCTTGTGCTAGAAGGAAATACACCACTGCAGGGAGGCGGAGCCAGCAAACCCCAGAGGGACTGTTCACCAATTGAATACCAAAACTTGAAGAGAAGGAATGCCAATCAAAAGTTTAATTTGAGACAAAAACATACAAGGTTGGGAGAACTTGACATTTAAAGGGGGGGGACGAAAGCGAGTGATTCGTTGAATTGAAAAGAATCTTTAAAGTGAACGAATCGGTAAACCGGCTCCCTTCAAAATGCATCGAATCATTGTCTCCCTACTTCTTAAACAAGCGTTCTCACTCGCTTGTAAGGTGTTTTGTTGTGCTGGTGGACACATGGAACAATCGTTGTTGGGATATCCTTGTAAACATTTGTCTGGATACAATAGTTTTCCATAGAATTCTGTGATTTGAACTCTGGAAGCGCCATCTCCCAACAATAATTTGAACTAATTTTTTTTCCCAAAAGAAATCTCCCTTCATTAGAATATTATCCCAAACCGCCCATTTAAATATCCCAATTACATCATTCTTTTGCGAATTTATAGGACAATTGTTACAATCGTAAAGCAATTCTTTTAGAAATATTATTCACCAGTTCAAAAATTAAAAAGAATTGTACTTATAATTTCACAAATTTGATTTGTCGGTAGAACTATTTTTTCTAGAATTGAACTCAAGTTCTCATTCTGAAAGGAATGGGACGTTTATAATGGTTGTCTTACTTCCAAAAGCGTTCAATGGTTTTCTTGTGTCAAGCTCTCGAGGAGTGGACCTTCAATTTCGATCCGTAACTGTATGGGTGCTGCGGAATGTTGAAGAGTTTATTTTGTAGCAGTTGCGACATCTTATAGGATTCAGTTTTTTTACTTTTTTAGCGCCAATTTTTACTGCTTGCTACTGTCTGGTAGATACGTCCTTCTGTTCAGATATTCATTTAGGTTTTTATTCAATTTTATTTGTTTCCATTTCAACATACTGTTGTTCATTTCAGTGTATTCCTTTTTTTTTTCCATTTCAGTATTTGGTCGTTCATTTGCAGTGCAGTAATTTGTGGTTTTCAGTGTAGTATTTGTTTAATTTGGTTTTCAGTGTATTGTTTTTCGTTTCATTCACGTTTCCATTTAAATACTATTTTGTCATTCATTTGCAGTGCATTAATTTTGTTCAAATTTCGATGTTTTCAATTCATCTGCGAGCACATAAAATCAAGATGTGGGGTATTTGAACCCAAATTCTTCATGTCTGATGATCAGGCGTATTTTATAATGCATAGCAAGAGGTTTTCGGAGCAGTTGCAAATAATCTGCTTTGTATATGGCATGTCTACCATGCTTGGAACAAGAACTTAAACTGTAAAATTAAAAATGGGTATTTGCGTGAAACCATCAAACAAGACCATTTTAGTTTAGCCCAAGAGACTGATACTATCAAATTTCATTCCTTATTGGATTTTTTTGTTAAAATATTCTTTAATACTTTGAAGCACACTATTCTAAGCGTGTTAAAATGTGGGCCTATTGCTACAGGGTAGGGTTAGGCATAAATACAAATATGAAGGTAGATGGTTTCAGCAATTAAAATATGGGGAAGGAGAAGGCCAAAACAATAAAAGGTTGGATAAGTCTTTAGCCCTGTCGCTCACTAGCGTTTTAAACAAGCTGATTAATCGCTGAATTTCTTTGAAACGCGGTAAACTGACTTCAACCATCCAAATGATCAGGACAAAACATTCTTTTAATCCTCAATCCATATATTTATACTCTGGAGGAAACTGTCCCTGGGAAATCCTGGATCATTACCAAATGTTTCGAAGGTGTAGTCAGAGCAGAGTACAGCATCAATTTCATAAAAAATATGGATGCCACATTCGATGTGATGAATGCAACGCAAGCGTCCATGAATTCCAATGCACTTGTGTGGATCATTCAGTGCATTTACAAATATGTAAGCACATACATTTTGTAATCACATCCAATGGTGCTACACAAGTTCAGCAGGACATTGTTAAAGCCTTCAAATGATACGAATTTCAGTGTTATGGCCGAAGCCCCTGTTGCCGTATTACCCGCAATGTCAATGATTCAAAGACAGTGGAAATGTTTAAGAGCATCACAATAGAAAATGAAAAGTTTTTGGGTGGAGGGTCAAATGTAACACAATCGGTTGTCAATAGTTTTAAAAGAAAAATAGTCTCAAACGTTTTTAGCCTATCCGGATAAAACATAATTCTCTTCAAAATTATTAAATTTATTTTTTATTCGATATAAATAAATATTTTTAGAGCTTCAAGTTACTTAACATTGGATCCAATTGTTAGAATAGCGGATTAGCAAATGGAGGGATGCGAGTTCGAAAGTCTTGATCCAATCGAAGACTCGTGTACATGGGGACTTGTGCATGTTAAATCTGTTGTGGCCTCAAATGTCCTCAAGTTGGAATAGTGTTTAATTCGGAGAGTGGGTGCCAGCCAGTGTGTTTCTCACGTCATCTGAGGGTGGTTCGAAATTACAAGTTCTTCTCGGTTCTTTCCCTTTGCGATTGATCCAAATAGTCGCTAATAGCCCGTTGTGTAGCTCCAGTGCGATGTTAATTCAACTTACCTGAACATTTGAATTTTCGTTTCGGTGAAGATTTTTTATTTATCTAGATTTTTATTATTTCGTTCATTAACAGCTCTGAAGCATTACATTAGTTCCATTATGTATCAAGCTCAGTATACATGCCATTACTTAAATTTCGCCATTTTGTTAGAGTTTTTGTTTTCGAACTTTCGTTAATTTTTTATTGGGGTTGACAAAATTTGTTTATCTGCAGAGATTCCTAGCTTTAAAAGTCATCTGGAAGAAGTCATTTTAACAAGACTAGGGAGATAACTCTCACAAGAGTGGTGCACGCGCAAAGATCTTTTGCTTTCAGATCCTGTACCGATGTGCATGAATTAAAATTGAAAATGTCCAACACTTGAAATGACAGCCCGAATTTTGCAGTTACCGATACCACTTCAGTCATACTGATTGTAACCTCAAATCTCTTGAACAAGACTCCCCGAGAAAATGTATTTTGATTTCTTTTACAGATTTTTACAACTTAATCCGAGGATTAGATAAATATTTTATTTATTATGAACTGTTTTCTATTACCTTCAAATCAACGTACAATCCTTGCAGAACAATGTAAGAGTCATAAGACAGAAATCACTATTGCACGAGATGCGGTAAAACTGATAAGTGACAATTTGGGATTTAAAAGAAGTTTCAGAAATCACTAATTAGGGAAAAATTAAAGCAAGTCTTGTACAAGAAATATTTTTATGGGCAGGGAAAGAAAGTATTCTGAATGTAAAAATTAACTTGGGATTAAACATATGAATTTACATTAAAATGGGAAAATTCAGGAGTAAAAAAAAAAATTAAAGTTAGCCAAGTTTTGCAAAACGTGGTTTTGAAAAATTAATAAAATTTATGTTAACTGCTTCAGAGGACTATAACTCCTGGTGATACCTCTTTAAGAAATGTATCATGATTCCTTCCTCTTGGGTGACGTGGAAATGGAATTGCTATATTCAATTTTAGTCGATACTTGTGTCCTCTTTCCTGTCAAATGGAATGGTATTTAGTTTAACAATTTCTCATTGCAAAATTAACCACTAATTCCCAACCACCTTTGTTTACTCACTTATTTATACTGTTTGAAATGTTTCTAGTTCTAAAAATTCTGTTAAAAAACTAATAAAATGACTAACATTTCACTACTCCAAAAGTAACTTGCTGAGAATGAGTTGCAATGTCAATTCACAAAATTGAGTCTACTGTGGAAAACGTTATACACAATTTTTTAAAAATCTTTTGAAGCTTAAAAAGTTATAATATTAAGGATAAGATAATTTTTGAAATAAAGCTATGAGCAAGAAAAATAAAACATTTAAAAAACCAGTTTTTGTTTTTTACCAAAGCGAATAGATTTGGTAGAGTATTTATAGAAGTGAGGACTTTTTATAGATCATAAATAATTCATATCGTAAATGTATCAACATATTTACAATACTGAAAACAAAGCAGGACCAGACCTAAATTTTCTTAATTTCATCTTTGGATGGCAAACTTGTTACTTGCATTTCATACCTTATTTATCGGTTTACTTATATCTTTCAGATTTTTCATTGCTGTTTGCTATCAAAGCTAAAGAATGCAGCTCTTTCATGTTGTTTTAGCAAGTTCCCTTAATTCCAATTAAGTATATTTAAACTACGCGGCAAAATTGGCGAATGAATTCGTAACAGTTGTTTTTAAACCGATCATTTTTGGATCAAAATTTCAATTAAAAGTAAATTTTGCGCCCAATGTCAAAAATATGCTGTAAAAATCCGTGCTTTAGGATATAAAATATATTGTTCTTTTTACTGAACAGTTCTTTTCAATAAGAGCTATTCTTTACCTTTCTGTTATCAACTGTTACCTTTTAAATATAACAGTGTTATTGCAATGTAATACCCATAAATGTCGGGATGGTAGTTTAACACTTTTCATTGTATTAAATTTTCAATTCAAATGAACGAGTTATTAAATTTAGAAAGTTCATTTAAATTGTTAACTTTTAAAATTAGCGTTAATTATAATAGTTCATGATAGCCTTTAAATTTAGTTGCCAATGTTGAAAGTTTAGATTTCACTCTCGTGTGACCCTAATAGCCCGTTGTTTTGTTCCAGTGTGACGGTAATTAAATAGCTCCCTCGTGTGACCGCGTGATGAATAGGGAACTTGCTCATGGTATCTGCCGACAACTCGAGCGCGTGCGATGTATAAATTCGTATATAAAAGTTGTATTGTAAGGAATTTGATCGCACCAGAGAGCGCTGGTTCGACTTCACTATTTTGCCATCCCTTGGTAAGCCAATTTCGATTCTGTAGAACTTGTTCTGTTTAAGATTTCTTGTGAATGCCTTGTTCAGTATTCGCACCCAATACCTTCGTAATATTAATAATTCGTACAATACCTTCTTTAAAAACAGCGATTTGTAATTGAATTTTGTTATTGCTGATTTAATTCCGTAAATGTGTATTTAAAAGCTGTGATAGGAAAGAAATTTATCACACCAGAGGACGCTGCGCTACCCTTTTTTTGCCCGTGGTAAGCCAGTTAGGATTCTGTTCTACTTGATATCGGATATCCCCCTTTGTGCCATGTAAATTCAACTATCTTCCATAAACTGTGTAATGAACACCTTAACAAAGTGAGAAATTTAGTTCGTTTAATGCTATCAAGTAAGTCGATAATAGTTAAAGGTTGGTCAACAGTTCTACCTATTATATTGAGAAAAAAATCTGCCCAAACTGCTATTGCTTTATTCTAATATTAACAGTTTTTTTACAGTTGTACCTAACAGTGAGAAATGCAACATCCTGAGAACTAATTTGCTACATTGCATTTCCAATGAAATCGACAACTATTAATATTTTCGGTAACATTGGTAACTGCTGTTTTGTAACAACACTTGTTCAAACTGCTATCGGAACAGCAGAAAAAGAGCAGAAAGTTCCCGTGAAAACATGAAAAAGAATAGGATGTTCTTTTTTTCATGTCCCACATGTTTTCTAGAGATGGCAAAATGGTTTATTATTTACGAAAACCGTATGCATAGTTAGTATTAATTTGCAATAACAACTATAAATAATCAGTTATGACAACTATAAATAACAGTTATGACAAGATTACTTATAAACGTAGAAATTGATTTTAATGGTTTCTTTTAACAGTTGCAAACCGTTTGAATTGAATATTATAAGTGGTTTTAAAGTAGTATTTCAACTTTTTTTTATCAAATGTACTTCTTTAATTTCTAATATAATTAATTTTAAATTACCTCACAGCTGTTCCAATACCATTTACTTAATATACGAATAGCTAACTGTTATATTTTTTAATTACACTGCTATCGGTGGGATATGCTGCAAAACAAATGTGAACTTTTGTTTATGCAAGAACTATACACGATGATTCACATGAAAAATACTTTTTAATTACAATTTTCAATCTTCCTATCAGAAAATCCATGCATTACTAAAGCGAAATTAATTTAGAAAGGTATTGGTATTTTCAATTAACGTCACACTGGAGCAACACAACGGGCTATTGGTGACGGTCCGGGATCAATCCCAGAGGGAAAGCTCCGCGGACAACACCACGTAATTTTGAACCACGGTCAGATGACGAGGCAACACCTGAGCTGGCACCACTCTCCAAACTTCCACACCACGCCAACGTGAGGACATTTGAGGCCACGACAGATTTAACGTGCACCAGCCCCCTTTGTACACGACGGTGTTTGGCTGGATTCGAACTCGCAACCCTTCGGTTGCTAGTCCGTTACTCTTCCAACCGGGCCACCGCGGCCCTAATGGGCTATGGGAAATTTTGATGGCTTTCGGGCTATATTCGTTTTACAAACTCTGACCGTGGTTCAAAATTACATGGTGTTGTCCTCGGACCTTTCCCTTTGGGATTGATCCCGGACCGTCACCAATAGCCCGTTGTGTTGCTCCAATGTGACGTTAATTGAAAATACCAATACCATACCTTTTACAAACATCTCATTTGAAGCAAAAAACCGTGAGAGGAAGAAATGTAGATTTCATTAAAACTCTAGATCTTCGGTCCAATAACTTGTCCATGTTAAATATCAATGCTTTTAGTTTGATTGTAAACAGTGCTGAGCGAACAAATTTTGAAAATTATGTAAGTCTCCCTTGTGCCACATGATACTCATCATTAATGATCTCAAGTAATAAAATTGTCACACAAATCACTCTTTCGTAATGAATACTTTTAATAATGTAACAATGCGCTTTCGAATCATTAATCAATTTTATGTTCCCATTAACATTTCATTTTAGATACCAACACTGAACGTTAAATTTAAATTTTTGAATTGCAAAATTATTTAATACCCACGCAATCATATTGTAATGAAGACTAGCAAGAAAATAAACGTTATTTCATAAATATCCTCTTTAAATGCGTCTTTGACGAAATTGATTCAAAGGAATAAATTTCACCATTTTAGTGATTAAAGTTTTTTCTTTGAGAAAACTCTTTGTGTTAAGCTTGTAGATAACGTCAACAGCATAAAGAAGGAGTGACGCGACTTGACAGTTTTTAGTTTTATTTAAAACTTAACAAAGAACATGTAGATTAATATATAATGGGTATACACAATCTACAAAAAGGATAGTGGGAAAAAATCCCTATTGGACGCAAAACGTCCGATCTGATCAAAAACATATAGCCAAGTAAAAATATTAACATGTTGGTAACCCAAGTTGTCGAGCGGTTGGCTGCCGACTTTCGACAGACACTTCCGGTTATTCCCCGTGGAACTAGGGCGGATGAAATGCAGGCCTGCTTAAAATCATCTTACATTTGGAACGGCATTTATACATTTGGACCATCAACAAACATGCGAGTTCATGGTCAACGGTGTTCCCTATGCCCAGCAATTTGCAGGTAACCTACTTCAAATAGGAAATGGTGCCGTTACTTCGGATAATCAAGATGGATGTATAGCAATACAAAGCATTGGAAGGATTGTGAAATCTCAACGAGAGCTGAAAGAGGAGGTGTTTCCAGATGCGGCGCAGCACTTTACTGATCACGCATAGCTGTGCCAAAGAGCAATTCTTACACCAAGAAACGAAGATGTCAATATCATCAATAAGCAACTTTTGCAAGAATTGCCCGGTAGTGTTCAAATTTACAAATCTATCGACACTACATGTGACCCAGATGAGGCTGTGAACTACGCAACAGAGTTTTTAAACACATTGAAGCCATCTGGAGTACCCTCGCACATATTAGAGCTGAAGATTGGGGCACCGATTATGCTTCTCAGAAATCTGCATCCACCTTCACTCTGCAATGGAACAAGACTATCAAGAAACCGAAAATAACTGAAGCCACCATCATTACTGGACATGCCGCAGGCGAAGACGAATTAATTCCTAGGATCCCAATTATCCCTTCGAATCTCCCATTCCAATTTAAGCGACTTCAGTTCCTTATTCGTTTGTTTCGCCATGAGCATCAACAAGGCACAAGGACAATCGCTGAAAGTTGTAGGACTCGATCTCAATAAACCGTATTTCTCCCAAGGTCAACTGTATGTGGGTTGTTCAAAAGTTGGGAAAAGCCGAGAATCTACATCCTTGCTCCAAATGGAAGAACATTGAACATAGTGTATCATGAAGCTCGCTAACCAATAATCAGAGAGGTGGAAGGAATGAGGCGACATGCCCGTGTCATGTCGGGTGTTGGTGGGACTCATTCTTAAAATTATTGTTTTTTCTTTTTAATGTTTTCAGAATCAGTGAGGATATAACAAGAATTATGTCACGGGCAACGCCGTGCGTCATCTAATGATACTTCAGTATCCAAGTTTGAATTTAGAGCTAATAGGCATTCGTGATCCAGTAGAGCAACGAAATAAAGAAGATGCAAAACGAGCTGTTCAAACTTCAAAGAAACAGTGGGCAATCTGTCGGATGGTAGATACGAAGTGCATTTACCATGGAAAATTGATCATGCTAATTTGCCTGATAACTATGAAATTTGTCTGAAAAGACTTTTCTCCACTTGCAAAAAGTTAGAAAAGGATTGGCCTCTAGAGGAGTATAACGCAGTATTCAATGATTGGCTCAAAGAAGGTATAATAGAACAAGTTGCTGATACCGATGTGTCTGTGCATGGACATTATCTTCCTCATCGTCATGTTGTCAAGGAAGGTAGTACCACAAAATTAAGACCGGTATTTGACGCAGCCAAAAGTTTCAACCATCCTTCATTAAATGATTGCTTAGAAACGGGCATAAATTTGATAGAAAACATATCGTCTATTCTGATAGGATTTAGGTTAAATAAAATTGGAGTTATTTCAGATAATTAAAAAGGCATTTTTACAGATTTCTGTACATGAAAAAGATCGAAATTCCTTACGTTTCCTGTGGTATGACTCATCCAAAAATGTAATAGTATATCGTCACACAAGAGTAGTATTTGGAGTAACAAGCAGTCCTTTCTTATTAGGAGCTGTAATTAATTACCATCTACATGAGTCATTACTTGCAAATAAACCTAAAGAAAATGCTAAGTATACTTTAGAGAAACTGAAAGGTAGTTTCTACGTTGATAATTGTGTTACTAGTGTAGACGATTTAAAAAGTCTCGAAATATTCATACAAGAGGCAAAAGAAATCATGAAGAAAGGAAAGTTTAATTTGAGAGGTTGAGAAAGAAATGTTCAAGACCTCTCTTTCACTTTCACAGAATTCTAAAGCAATTGTTTTAGGTTTAGTGTGTGATAAAGAAGTAGATTCATTGCACATTAATGCAGAAAGTCTGAAATTTGATTAAAAGGATAGTCACTAAACGTATAATCCTTTCAATCATAAGTAGAATATTTGATCCCATTGGATTCACATCTCCGGCTCTATTACAGCTTAAAATATTACTTCAATTAACTTGGAAAAATAAAGAGCCGTGGGATACCAAAATTAACGACACAAATGTGAGAAAAATGTTTCTCAAATGGGTAAAAGAACTGCCACACCTCAGAGATCCAAGTTCCTAGATGGATTGGTGCGACAACAGGATCTAAATTTAAACTCCATATATTTTTTGTGATGCAAGCAAATTATCATATGCAGCTGTTTTTGTTAGGTGTGAAACTAGTACAGGAGTATAAGTGCAATTACTCCAAGCTAAAAGCAGAGTGTCTCCCTTAAAGGATGTCACAATTCCAAGGTTGGAACTGTTAGCGGCCACTATTGGATCCAGGTTACATGACTCCTTAAAAGTACGTTGAAGCTAGAAACAGTAGAATCCTATTTCTTGACCGATTCGTCAACTGTTCTAGCTTGGATTAAAAGGGAAGAACAATGGCCAGTTTTGTTAACAATAGAATAACTGAGATTAGGAAGTTGACTTTATCTGAGGATTGGTTTCAAATTTCAACAAATCGGAACCCTGCGGTTCTTCCTTCTAGAAGCTGATCCGAAAGCCCTACTAGAATCGAGATGGTGGGAAGGACCTTCGTGGTTGAAAAACTCTTCAGATCATTGGCCAAACTCAATCAATCTCGATGAAAACGAAGTAGACAAAGAAAAACGACGAACCATAGTGTCAGCTGGAAATACTCTGACGAAGTCTCTTACAACAAAACTTGCTGAATGAGTTTCGAAATTCTCGAAGATAACAAGAATAGTAGCGTGGATGCTACGATTTCATCCGAAGGCTAGATAGAGATTTGAGGATAAATCCTAACTTGACTCAAGAAGAACTTGTTAGAGCTGAGAGAATGATTTTTCGATGTATTCAAGTTGAATCCTTTTCTGATGAAGCAGCACAAAAATCATTGAAGACCCTGCAAACAAGATCAGGATGGAGCGTGAAGACTGTGATCAAGGTTGACAGAAGAAACCGAGACCGAAGAGTTTGTCGCCCCATTAATACTTCCTTCAAAACATCTTTTAGTTGAGAGGATGATAGAGCAACATCACATCCTAAATAAACATGCTGGTGCGGTTGCTCTAATAACCATCTTGCACAATAGTGTTTGGATTTTGAAGGGAAGAAAAGCTGTGAAAACAATAATTCTCAGACATGCAGAAGACATATGGCCAAGAAACTTGAAGTACCTTTTCCTCCATTACCTAAAGACCGTACGAGATTATCTGCCACCTTTGAGGTAAGTGGAATGGACCTTGCAGGACCGCTTTACACAAAATCGAAAGAGAAGACTTGGATTGTGATATTTACTTGCTCAGTTTATGGAACCGTGCACTTAGAGCTCGTGCAGTAGTTAAGTACAAGTGCATTCGATCCACTTGCATCCCCATGGTGGGGAGACATCGTCTTGGTGAAAAGGGACGACAAAAATCGTCTGGAATGGCCCCTTGCAAGAGTAATCAGTGTGTTTCCTGACAAGGACAATATAGTTCGTTTGGCAAAGTTAAAAACAGCTAAAGGCGTCCAGCTGAGACCCATCTAGAGATTCTATCCCCTGAAATTCAAGACGCAGAAACATCAGTCAACTCGAAGTGGGGTCTAGAACAAGCAAGAGATACCTCTGAAGATCCTGTTGCTGCTACTACTGATGCCGGTCCGAGAATTCCAGTCAAAAGGCCCCTTATCAACCCGCTCTGGTCGATTTGTGAAGAGTCAAGCGATTCATTGAAGAGAACTACGAGTAACATTTCAGCTAAGCATAACTTTCTTAGTGACTTTACTATTTTAGTTTTTTTCTAGTGCTTGAAAATTATTTAGTGTTATGCTAAAGTGAATATATAGTATGCAATTGTGTAAGAGCAATTTAATTTATCTAAATAGATATTGAATGTTTAAGGTGCTTGTTTAACTTCTCTTAGAGTAAATCGTTAGTTTTTATTGTGTGAATTACATTAATTTTGTATTCAGGTTTGGGAATGTATTTTTGAGATTTCTCCCAAAATCTCAAGGTGGGGAGAATGTTGAAAATATAAGCTATAAATTATGGTAAAGATATAACTAACGCTTAAAGACAGGCGCCGTAGTTCCGCTTTCAAACGATTTGTTTGTTATGCGGTTAAAGCTGGTGCCATAACTTCTTTTTCCGTCGCAAACTATTTGCTAACGTAGGGGAAGGAGGGGAATTCCGATCAAAGGGTAATGCCAATCACCAAATATTTAGCGCTACTGTTCGTATTTAAGAGTTCTAGAAGATGTCATCTGGGAGGTGGCGGGTTGACTCTATTCCAGTAGTGAAAGAACAGTTCAAGCTTGGACATTTTGTGCTGTATCGGTATTATGATTTTTGGAGGTTTTGTTATAATTCTGTGCGTCTGTCAATGGAAAGTAAGTCACAAAAATTGTTTTATAAATATCTTGGTTAATCATAGTAATAAAAGCCGATATTCTTATTGATATAATAGCCTATTTCATTTGACATCGCTATAACCTGTATTATGACAATGAGCGTAAAAATGAAAATGGATGCCAGTGGGGAAATTGCGATCAGTTCGTTCAGGACCGTTTGGAGGACAAGTCGTGCCTGTAGTTGAAGATACGCCTGCCTCAGACATGGATGAGCTAAGGACTATTTCCCAAAACAAAGAAGTGACAGACCAACCATCGATTGACCTCGAGCAGTCCTCTACTTCTTCAGCATCTTAGACTGCAATTAACAGATGTTTCACCAGTTTCTTCCAGACTGTTGCCAACAACTCAAAAGGGTCCCGAAAGAAGCAACATTCAGAAATATTGACAGCTACTCCCCTTAAAGAAATGTTGGTTCAGAAAGAAAACCGAAAACATCACTCCAACGATAGTGACTAGAGAAAAAAATAAGAAATTAGTAGTACAGCCAATGAAGACTAACAATAAGGTGTATAAAGAAGACTCCAAAAGCAAGATGGCAACGCGAAGATAACTTTCGTTTGAAACATCGGAAAGTGAAGATATTGTGTACGATGATGACAATCTCAGTGAATTTGACGAGAACACTTGTTTAGTTTATGGAGAGGTAGGGAAAGGAGGTGAGCTTTGGTATAGATGGGCACATTCCCTGTGCAGTGGATAGGATACATCAGTGACTGATTTGCATAAAATGAAATTTAGATGAAACTTATCTGACCGGTATTACGCTCTTTGGATGGGAAATGCTGATCAATGCCACTTTTCATTTTCTTGTCTTTTTTTACATTCTTATTTCACTTTCTTAAATAATTACTTTTTGATGTTCTTCTAAATATATTTTAATTATAAATGTCAGTTTCACGTTAATAAAATAAAATTTTTGATTTATAGCAATTTTCGTTTAGGTGATCGCAATTCCCCTCATCATTGCTAGAACTTTAAGATCTCAGAACGCAATGTACAATGCGTAGAGCTTGGCTGCTCATTTTTGCAAGTCTCAAGACTTCTACATACCTTGTATATATTCATATTAATAAATTAGAATGTCTTTAAAACCTTGATACTTGGATGTATTTCTTCAGTGTCCGGCCTGCTCACATTTTGTGAAGATATTAGAACACTTCCATCGAAACAGAAACAAGTATAGTAAGTATTTGATATGCAAATCGACCGATCGCATTTATTCTTCCGATCAATTGTTGTACTCAGCTAGTGTGAAAGATTAATTTAATGCAGGATAAAGTAAAAAACTGAGATTAAGACATTTTCCTTATGCCAAAGAATTTTATTTTCTTTTAGTTCCTTTATTAATAGGAAAGGTTAAGCGCAATTCAGTTGGCATTGTGGTACAATTTACCTGGTGTTCAAGCAGGCAACACATCATAAACAAAGTGTAAAACGTAAATTTTATAGCATTGCTGTAATAAAATTTAATTTTGTTACCTACTAGCAGAATTACCCGACTCACTCTGGTTGAATCGTTTAACTATAATTTAATTGACCGGAATAATCACTTTCCTCTTTCGTAGAAAAATGCCAAATCATTCAAGTGTGGGTAAAATAATTTTTATAATTTCTGCAATCTACTTTGGACACAAATCCTTATGCATGCATATCATTTCACATATATCGTACCCCTGCTAAAGATACAAACTGACGAAAGGTGAGACACTAACATAACTACTACAAAAGACGATTTTGAGAGAGGATTTGGAATTCCCTTTCGTAAGTTCTTTTCCTGCAAAATTGCTCAACTCAGATCGTAAAAATGACGAATACTCTCGCCTTCATAGTTTTCCCTACCAATATTTTGACACTCTTAGACCAGACTTGCGACATTTTCGAATTTCACCATCAAGGGAACGATGACAAATTAATTAGGTCGCTAAGTTTGTTTTAAAAGGGAACGTTTTTCTTGAAAATTCCGTATTGTGGCAAGTGCAATAATAAAAGAATTTGTTTTAAAATTGAATGTCTTCAGTTGCTAATCTCCACGTCTCGCTCCAGCTAGACCCAATCCACAAGTCCATTCACCTGCAGTCATACACCAAGAGATTCAGAAAATAGGTCGTCTCGGGACAACCCTAGGAACTCGAGAATGTGTGCTGGTAGTTTTCACTCTGAATGACTCAGAAAAAAACGGATGATCAAACACTAATTAGTGTCCGAAAAGGTTGACATACCATTATTATGGTAGACCCCTTTTCGGTAAAATCGAGAGTAAAATTAAATATTTACAAAACAAAATTTTTAAAGAAAATTGAAACTCACAAGAAATTAAACTTATCACAGAAGTAAAGCTTACCTTTTTGCCTGAGAAACATTTGAGTAAGAAAAAAAGTTGTATCGTAAAAATAACCATTCCACTGAGGACAACTATTGTCACTGAACTCGATTGGAAAACAATCGATCTTGTACTAATAGGAGTTTGAATAATCCCTTTTTTGTGTGAAGAATCCTTTGAGGTTCATAATGTACTGATAAAGCAGTTATGTGATCAATCAACTTAAATCAGTACAATGGTTTAGATATAGTAATTACTACATTTGAAACTACACCTTTTAGATCGAATTCTCCTTTATAAATTACCATACTACCATCTCAGATTATCATAGTACGCCCCCAATCATCTATCAGATTCAGAAGTAATTATCTTTCTGTACTAACACGTCCGTTCCGATCCCAACTTTGTCCTGAAAAGGAGGTTATCCCCAGACATTTCCTCTTGCAAATTTTCCGTATTTCTGTTGTTATCCAAATAGACGATCCTGTTTGGATCCATTGTGTATGTTTATCATGCTACATAAAATTACAGCTATAATAAAAACTGGCATATGTAATTAACACTTATAAAACTGCTCTGAAGTCAGATGAGAAGACACAAAACATTTTTAGAAAATGTTTGTAAGAACAAGACTTCAATATTTCAGTAATGCCGCCCCTTGAGACATCGGTCCCCCTTAGCTATGCCAGTGGCGATGTGTTAATTAACTACCTATTCTTCTGTTAGATTGCGAGACTACGAAATTCGATCCAGTCAGAGATCATCATGTTCATGAGGGTTGGTGCACATTAAATCTGTTGTGGCTCTAAATGTCCTCACCTCAGTGGTGTGGAAATTTGGAGTGGGGTGCCAGCTCAGGTGCTGTCCTCGTCATCTGACCGTGATTCAAAATTATGAGGCGTTGTCCTAGGTTCTTTCCCTTTGGAATGGATCCTGGACAGTCACCAATAGCCCGTTGGGTTGCTCCAGTGCGACATTAATTAACTACCTACCATGTAATCAATTATTAAAAATGTGAATAACAATTAGTTAATGTAGGTAGTTGAATTTAGGTTGCACTGAAGCAACACAGCGGGCTGGTAACTGTTCGGGATCAGCCCTGAAGGGAAAGATCATAGAACACCTCGTCATTTTGTGTGTGTGAACACCAGTGACGTTAATTAAAAAACTACCTACAATCTGTTTAAAGTGTTACAAAATTCACAATTCACCAAATTCATAAGTCAACAATATATTTATTATTTTACAAACAAAACACATAAATTATAAATTATTTACACATTTTAAAATAATAAAGACTCATAAATACATATGGTACTCAACAATGAGATTCGTTTCAATTTCACACATTGGCATGGCTAGTCCTTCTCCGCATGGCAGCCCTAAGGCCATAACCCAGGTGATATTGGCGGGACGTGATGAGGCTCGACGCGAGCGCCATGCGAACCAGAGAGTGGGGAGCTCCCGGAAGCTGAATGAGGATGGTCGCGATGGCTCCAAAGCCGTCTGACAACGGCTCCACGGCGAGAGCCCGGATGCTCATCTTGTCCTCCATCTGTCTTGGAGAGTCGCGACCGTGACCCTTGATGTGCTTCAGTTTCTTCCGGTAATTGTTGGGTGAGCACAGTATGAAGTCTGTGTCATCTGGCTCGTCGTCGATGATTGTGACGATGTGGGCGAACGGACGACTGGCCATGTGCTTCATCTCTGCGGCGTGGAGGCGCCTGGCGCGCCGCATGTCGAACGCCTGCTTGACTTTCCATCCCACGACGCACACAGCCAGGAACAGAAAGAAGCACGAGAAGAACACAGAAAAGAACACGAACAAGTCTATCCTCGTCTGGTCTTGTCGGAAGAACAGGCTTCCAAAAGTTTCTTCCTCAGTTCCACGTAAAATCATATAAAATCGAGTGGTGCGCAAGTCATGAACTTCCTGAGGAATTGTCACTATTAGCCTGTTTTTCAGGTTCCGTACGAGCAGAAAATCCTCGCATTTCTTTACGTCGATGTAAGTGGTCAGGCCTTGTGCGTCGCCTATTTTAGGTTGAAGATTCTGAACGGGCAAAATCTCGCTAGAATTGGAAGACTCTTTGCTTTCGTCATCGCCAGAGTTGCGCTTTCTCCGACGCATCGAAATCGAGAGTTCGGGGGAGATTTCATGATGAGTTGATTGTATGCCGTATTTTTCGTCAATGTAAATTTTATGCAAGCCAGATGGTTTTTCGACATCGACAATGAAAGTGTCTTCTTTGGCAGAGAGGAAGAAGTCGACGCCACCTTTGGTGATGTCGACAAAAATTCTAATATCCACATTCATGTACCGAGGTTGAACAGCAAAGAAAACAGTTTGTCCTCGAAGCAAAGGTATGGGTGTTCGGTTGCATTCACCTGAAGGGGAAATCAAAACGACATTTTACATGAAAAAAGTTTTATAATCAAGATTTTAAATCCAATACATCAAATCAAAATCTTTTATAGAATATCAGAAAATATCATTAAGTAAAATCAAAAACACTAAATTTAGGCTTGTAAAAAAGAAAGTGTCAGGGATTATCAGAGATTCAGAAACAGGATATACATAAAAATCTTTGAGCATAGCGTTGTGGATCAAGTCCGAAAACAATGTAGTGAGGTAAATAAAAAATAGCTATGAGAATAAAATACCTTGTGTTGTAGGATCGAAACAGTACTCCTTGTCCAGGTACATATGTCGATAACATTGGTGACCACGAGATGGAGCTCCAAGAAAGTATTCAGTACATTTTGAACACTAAAAGGAAAGGTAATTATTTTCGGAAATTTTAATATAATACAAAAAGTTTTATATTTATAGAATTTTGTAACAATTCTCAATAAGCATAAAATTTGAAGTCCTGGTTAAATAAATATAGCACTTAAGTAATTTAGTAGTGTGATATATATATATACTCATAAGGCTAGAAAACAGTAGCCAGTAGAACTGATACTTTCTATGACAAAATAAGTTGACATAACGATAAGAGAAGCAAATTACAAATAAGTAAAACATCAAGTAAAGATATTTCTCAATTTTATGTTAAACATTTTATTTATTTTTTTCCACAAAATAAAATTTTACAAAAAAAAATGCAATAATTCATTTAAAAAAAATTAATTATTTTTAAATTTAATTATCACATTTTTTTTATTTTACAAATTAAATTTTAAATTTAAAATAAATTTTTCTTAAAATTTCAATATGAAATTTATTTATTTTCCTTCAAACATAAAGTACAGTGAATATTTGAATAGAGATGTTAACCTTTGTCCGTATCAGTACTGAGATGATTGATTTTTAATAATAGGTAGGTATTTTAATTAAAATCAGACTGGAGCAACACAGTGGGCTATTGGGCGATGGTCTGGGATCAAAATATATTTATTCAGAGGGTCATGTTGCTCCATCTGTAGTCAACCTAAGTAACAAATTTAAGAGGTGGCACAACTTGTAAGTTGTAAATGAGTCACAGATGGTCGAATTGCATGCAACTTGGTAAGGAGTGCTATCCTAAGTGACAGGAGCAATAAATGTATTTGCCCAGTGTCCAGATCACCCCATCTGTCACCTAGCTCAAAGGGTCATAGGAGGAATTAAGACTAGTGTGGAGCACCTGATGGATATCCCAAAATTGGCCCATTGAAAAATGCTTCCAGCAGTAAAAGAACCAATGGGGAAGGGTCTATTTTAAAGCAGGACTAGGTTTGTACAAAATGCATAAAGTAGTTTTATTTCTCCAGTCAAAGGTCAGACATTTGATTAGACCTCATAATACATTCATAATTTGTACTCACCTGTAGCTGCCAACACGGAGTCATGTGCAGCATGTTTTTCATATTCTTCTGAGCACACTGCCGATCATTTTCTGTGTTGTTCTGACAGTTGCAATTTTCTCCATTCAAGGGGTTGCATGTATCTCCATGACCATTACATTCACACCTTCAAAGAGAACACAAAAAGACATGTACTGCTTTCTTAAGGATACATGCTCATAAGTTGTAAAAGTAGCAGAAAATAGGAAGTTAATGCAAGTGTGTTGAATAGATTATTAGAAGTGTTAACATGAAACAATCATCAAAGGCTTGCACTAATGCCACTCAAAAATCACTGAATGATATTAACTACGCAATAACATTCTCACCAATAATCCAACCATTGTATTCAGATTCAAAAATTAATAGACAATACCAAGCCAATGAGTATTAATTCCTTTAAAATCAAATATGAAATTTTATGTGAAGCATAAATAAAGTACCGGATTGATATATAAATCAAGTATTAAAAATCTGAAAGCCAAATTTGAAAAGTAAAATAAATATAAAAACAATCAAGGCAGTCAAATAAATAAAAAACATTCAATACTAACGATTAAGAAACTAATTCAGGTTGGTTGGTTGTTTTCGGGTTTTAAGGTGCAAGGGCCATATTTAGCCAAGCAGCACCAAACACAAGACAGACAACACAATGAGGGAGAAAGAAAAGCAAAAAGAAGAAGGGTAGGCGAGGGTAAAAATGAAAGGGAGGAAAGATCACTTGGGTACCTCACCAGTTAAGGAGTTTAAAAATGGAATACAGCCATTTCAATAGGATTGCATGTTCACCATCATTTGTGACAAAAATAAACATCAGTGGGGGAAAACTCAAGTTTAAATAAACTATTTTCACATGTAAAGGAGACAGTTTATTTAGACAAGTTTTCTTTACATGTAAAGGAGATGTATTAACTATTGTATATTTTCATCATCAGGCTAAAGTAATCTAATCTCTGAAATCCATTTTTAAATTAAATATTAAGGAAGTCGTACTAATCTTAACCTCACCTGACATACAATACTAGTACTTGAACAGATTGACAGAGGTTCAACTAAACAGTTTGAATAAGCAAAGTAAAAGATAAAAAACCTTTTGCCAAAATGGTAGTCAAACACTAAAAGCATCAGAAAACGACCAATGAAGATAAAAATGTAGGTTTATCACCTTCAATCAAAGGAAAAATTAGTTAATCTCTTAAACAATTGGTGTTCTATTTAAATACCCTCAAAAGGTAGTCGGAAGCCTCATAATATATATAAAAAAATAATATAAAATCAACCATTAGATTTTTGCTGAAATTTTGCATGCATACTATTGAAAACGTGAACACACAAATTCTGTTACCTTATAAGGATTGTTGAGTATAGTAGATCTTGAAACATTGTTTCAAATGAAGAGCTACACCACACTTTTTACACTGCCAAAAACTCACTCTTTTTACCTCTACTGTAGAACCATCTTTTCGTTACATTATTTTCTTTCCTGTGGGGGATGTGAGCCTGACCATGGACCTCTTCGGCCTTTGGCACTACAAGAGGTGAAATGACTGCTACTTGTGAAGGAGCACCCAAAGGGTGAGCCATGACAGATTGAACATGCACCAGCCGCCATGTACACAATGGTCTTTGATTGGTAGGTATTTCAATTAAAGTCACAGTGGAGCAACACAATGGGCTATTGGACAGTCCGGGATAAATCCAGAGAAAGATCCCAGGTCATCACCATGGTCAGATGAAGAGGCAACACCTGAGCTGGCACGCTACTCTTCAAACTTCCACACCTTGCCAATGTGAGGACATCTGAGGCAACGATGGATTTAACATGCACCAGCCCCTTTGAACACGACGATCTTTGGTTGGATTTGAACTCCCAACCCTCCGGTTGCTAATCCGTTATTCTTCAACAGGGCTACAGCAGCCCTCGGTCTTTGGTTGGATCAAGTTTCAAAGTCGCAAACCCCCATTTTGCTAATCCATTACAAGGAAAAGAATACATGTCAGTGCAAGTACTTACGGTCTGCATCCATCTTCCAGACGTTCCCCAGCTTTGAAGAAACCATTGATGCACTGATTGCACCTCTTTCCCTCAGTGTTGTTCTTGCAGTCAATGCACACTGCTTCTTCCAAAGGACCCTCAACCAGTCGCTCCAATAGATCAGACACCTGGAAGGAATTACTTATCAAGTCACAATTAAGTAACAGGAACATAGAATTACACATTCATAGAAGATCTCCATAGAAATTTTTTACCAGTAGTTTAGTCTGGGTTTTATTTCGAAAAGGGACCCAAAGTTAAAGATGGAAATTTTCTTGCAAATTACTAGCTTATTCGATTTTTAAAGAGCTTTGTTAGTTTTCTCAGGCTTTATGGGTGGTGACACATGTGAAGTATGACCTCGGTTGGTTGTTTTGGGGTGTTATGGCACAAGGGCCATATTTGGCCAAGCACAACATCAAGTAAAAAATGTTGCAAAAGAGGGTAGTGGGATGAAAGCAAAAAAAGATAACTTGGGTGTTTACTAAAGATAGAAAAACCCCTGGAAAAGAAGATCTCTCAAGTACCTTGGATCTAAAGCCTATATACACCTAAAGGAGATGTTCCCCTGGGAGCAGTATGAGTTAGAATATGCTTCTTTTGTTGCGACCTGGATGGTGTATTTCGAGTGGTCCAGATGGTTTTCTTCCATCAGGAATGTTGAATAACAGAAAAGAGGAGCAATCTTATTGCTACAAAGTCTATTTATTAGAAGAGAAGAGAGTAGTAAAATGTACAAAGGTTCTTATATATACATTGGACATCCACCAATCAAATGATGTATTACAGCGCCATTTAATGGTAGTGGACTCCTCGAGAACTAAAGAATGATGCAACACTTTCGTGCGATTACAAGATACGAGGGAAAGGATGATGCAATATCTAAAGGGATTTCACAATATAAAACACAACACCCGCCCTTAATCGCATGTTACAAATAAGCAATAATCAATTCTTCAAACAACACAAAGGTAAAAGTTCAAGCAATCTGGTTCTTGACAGTGATTTTGTAAACATATCAGCAATTTGCAAATTTGAACAAATATACTCAATTTTAATATTATTTTCATTTAAAGCACTTCGTATGAATTTCAATTTGATATCTATGTGTTTCAACCTACCTGTGCTATTTTCATTTGAGACTTTTTATACAAGACTGATTGTCTTCATACACTATTATATTTGAAAGATTGACAATTTCACATACAACGGTTTTAAACCACAAAAGATCTTGTATACCCTTCCCTAAAGCAATTATCTCGGCTTCAGTGGAAGATAAAGTAATACAGTTTTGTTTTCTACATGACCACAAAACTGAACAACCATTTAACATTATAACAAAACCTGTAATAGATTTCCTATCATTTGGATTTGCCCCCAATCAGCATCTACATACATTGATAAATCAAAACATTCTGAATCACACTTATAATACACAATTTTAAACTCCAAAGTACCCTTTAAATATCTCAAAATTCTCTTTAGGCCCAACCAAGCACTTTCAGTTGGATTTTCTTGGAGTTGGCTTAAGCAATTAACAGAAAAATAATGTCGGGTCTTGTAGCATAAGCAAGATATAACAATGAACCTACAAGTTCGCGATAAGGGCCATTAAATGCAGTCCCACTTTTAAAATCAGCAACTGTTGCTTTTGTTGCCATCGGAGCAGCGCTAGGCTTTCACTCCGACATTTTGAATTTGTCAAGCAAATTCACGATGTATTTCTCTTGATCGAGAAACAGTGCATTTGGAGTGAACTCCATTCTAATACCCAAAAACTCAGTTGCTTTTTCTGTTTTAGACATCTGAAACTCACTAGATAGTAATCCTATAATCACATTTAGTTCACAAATATCCGAACCCGCAGTTAAAAGATTGTCCACATACTGAACAACTTGGACGAGAACTTCAGTTTTCCTTTACTTACGTAAGACTGATTGAAAGCTTGACCTGTAGTACCGTTTGCCAAATCCAATCCAAAGCATAGATCACTGTGGGTGTGGCAATAGTCGTTGCAGGAAATACAGCTTCCCCCATTGATTGGATTTCCCACAAACAGCGGTTTGCATTTTTGGCACTGCACTCCCTAAAGTGGTAAAGGAAACACAGAAGAAATAAGAACAGGACTACTTCATAAATCAGTAAACTTAAAATGCTTAGTAAGAGAAACAATAATCATACAGGTTCTTTGGAAGACATAATGAATTTTTACTGATAATCAACATCAGTGGTGCCAACTTGGGGAAATTTTAGTGGGCCCAAGTAAGGCTTGGTTTGTAGTTCTATGACATTTTTTTGCTACACATAGACCTATGGCTTACAGTGGATTCGGAAGCACCATGAACATCCATGCCATGGCTGGGATTTGAACTCGGAGCTTGTCGAACTGAGGACCAGAGGGCTGACCACTGGACTATCAGGTCATGGGGCCTTAGTAAGACCCCAGTCGCTTCTTGCATAAGAAAGTTTCAAGAACAATTTTTCCGTTTTACAGATCACATTACGATTATAATATAATATGATAGAACTTTATCAAATTTAATTTAAATCCATAATATCCTGCTACAAATTCGAACTAGGTGCTAATGTTAACATTTTGATATACAAGAAAAAATCATGTTTTGAGAGTTCTGAGCTAACAAAAATGATAATTTCAGGATATTTTTATAATTTTCAGAGAAGATAAGATTCTATAGATGGATCAAAATCATTTAAGCCGTATGCAGAAATGATTTTGATCCATCTAAGAAAAACAATTGCAATAACTGCTTAGCCAATCAATGCAATATTACTTCATTTTAAAAACATTTAGTCAATGATGGCATATAGTATAATTTGCTTTAAAGAACTTATCTAAAATCAAAACAAAAATTGCTAAAGTGCTGCAAATTAGTCCCTTGAATTTTGTCCCAATCAATGTTAAATACTCATTTATTGAAGATGGTTGGTTTGAGGTTTATGGTGAAAGGGCCATATTTGGTCAAGATGCACCAAAAACAAGACAATTTTAAGTAAAAATATGTTGTGAATGGGGGAAAAAGAGGATTGGGGAACAGGTTAGTGGAATGAAAGCAGAAAAAGATCGCTTGGATATCCCAGGAGTGTAGACTCCCACATTTACTGAACAGTAAACCCCATGGGAAAAGAAAAGATCACTCGAGTACCTCGGGTCCGTGAAGCCCGTACAAACCTAAAGGAGATGTGCCCTGAGGGTCATTTACTTAAGAATAGACTGATCACCATATACAGATTTGGTGACTGTATATTAAAATTCAGTCTGCCTGGGCCTGGACTTCTCTCAACAGGCCCAGACCCTAGGATGCTAGAGATAAATGAATAGGCTGAGCCTCCACATTTGTCATAGGGACAACATATCAAAATTCAACTGTAGAAAATTAATTATTTTATGTTCGATTCCATATTAAGTTGTTCGTATGTATTTGATAGCATCAACATCACATTAAAAGTTAATAAAACAAATTTACATTAGACTCGTCTGGACCATAAAGACATTTTCTAGGAAAAAGTATGTTAGTTACAACAAAGCAGTTCAACACGAAAAAAATAGCTTACAAATGTGTTATTCATGCATTCCAGGCACTTATCCAAGTCATCTGGTCCTGGGCAATTGCTGTGGCCATTGCACTTGCACATGATAGAACAATTTTGGCCAACAAAACCAAAGTTGCACTGACAAACATCAGGTTGAATGCATGTACCATTCACACATCCTTGTTTACAGGTCGGTGTGCAACGCCTCCTAAAATATTAAAATAATTTTCACATTTAAAAAAGCTGTTTGATAAATACTCCCATCACCAACTACATAATATCTAAAATGTAAACTATTGTTTAAAATTCCAGAAGCGTGAGATTTTTGAAAGACTTGCTAGTTATAACTACAAATGAGAAAAACAAATTGAAAGTTAAACAAGCATTAACCCTCTGAGGGGTTCACATGCATATTTCTGCCCTGCATGACTTCAATAATCAAGACTGTATGACTTCTACCAATTTTGTCCTTTTTTACCAATAGAAACTTTCAAAAGGAAAAAAAATTCTGAGGAAATAATGAATAGAATTTTCCAAAGGATTCTATTCCAAGGAAAGGAGCAATAGAATTTTTCTAAATGATTCTATTTTAAAGAAAGGAGCAATAGAATATTTCAAAAGTATTTTATTCTTAGGAAAGGGCCACTAAAATCTTACTTAAGGTGTATGTATACACTAGAAATCACGAAAATTGACCAAAATATCGACATATCTTTAATAATTCAAAATATTGTCCAACCCCTTAGCTTTCAAACGATACCAAGATCTTGTAAATATTGGAAATAGTTTTCAAGTTACAAGGGTTTGGGTCAGGTACTGTCACCTTAGACAAACACGTTTCCAAAACTTTAAACTCGATTTCTGAAGAACTATGTTTTTGCAATAGGATGCTTCTTTCGAACATGAATAACTCAACAATGAATTAATCTATTATAATTACTTTTGTGTCATTGTAATCTATATAATATAGTGAATGTTTTGACCCTCAGTCGAAGTTGTTGATTAAGAATTGAATTTTTAGTTGATTTTTAAATGTTGAAATTCCTGAAAAATCTTGATCTTTTTATACACTTCTTTCGTGAAAAAAATTGTAAAAAATAAACTATTCCCTCTAGCAACTTGATGGAGGGTCAAAACATGAAGAATAATATTAGGAATAATTTCCAACAGGAATTGACTTTCTGAACACATTAGAATTTGAGATATCACTGTTCGAAGAACATGCTAATTAGCTAATTATATCTAAATTAGATAATTAATGAGTAGCTTCATCAGAATTTTTCACACTAAAATAAGTTTAAGCACAAACCAATGACCTATTCTTAAAAAACTGTATTTTTAAAGTCAAAATTTTAAAAAAATGTTCTAGTGTATACATACACCTTAAGATTGAAAGAATCCATTGAATCTTTCAACCAACAGATACAGTAATTTAGTTATTAAGTGTATTGTGGGGTAGCTTATTTTATGACCATTGCATTTCATGTGAATAAAAGACAGTGAAATCGGAGCTAGCAGCTCTGAAACATGAAATGAAGTTGTATTACATTGCAACTGTTGGTATATCTCAACTAATTTGGAATATTTGAGCTTCGTTTGTTTTCGATGTTCAGTTGTAATTGATAGCTTCTTTTGTTAACACACGTCTTGCATGAAGGAGAGAAAACAGGAAATCCAGAAATTGACGAAATTCCCAAACTAAAATAATAATGAAACTTATATAAAAAGCCTTTAACTCTTTGCGGCACACAATTTGAAAGAAAAAATAAACCCGAGTTGCACAGAATTGTTTATTCACTTATTCTGCTTTAAAATTAGTATAAAACATAAAATAACAAGTTTTCTTATAAAACGATTCATTCACTCATAGGTTTTTACGAAAAAAAAACATTTACCATTATGAAAGACAAAAATTCACTGCACCACACAGTTTGCCAACCTTAATCACAACAGTGTCAACAACTTACTAGTGTTTTGACATGTGTAAATTTTTGTTTTTAGTTATTTATATATTTAGCGTTAGTTCATAGCATTGCCAACTCAATGCAAAACTTTAAATAAAATATGAAACTGTATGACAATGAGTAATTTCAACTTTTTGAGGTGGGTTAAAAATATCCCACCCTGCATAAAAAGCTAAGCAAAAGGTGGGTCAGTTTTTAACCAACCTAACCCCAAAGAGTTAAGAGGCTAGTGCTGATTACATATATAATAAACAATATTAGATTAAGAGGTTGGGAAAAAGAAACTGAAAGAAAATATTTCTCACCCTTTCATTTTGTAGCCGGGTTTACAGTGACATTCAAATCCTTCCAGTGTGTCCACGCATTCTTCATGTGTCCTGTCACAATCGTGATGTCCGTTTTGACACTCGTTTTCAGGTGGCTGAGTTAAGTATGTCCAGGTAGGTGGGCCATTTGACAGCTGGAACCATTTGAGTGTTTGACCTAAGCAGAAATAGAAACATACAGCAGATATCAATATAAAAGAAAAACACAGAAATGATTGGTTCAAATAGTAAAAAATAGGCAAAAAGGTGTTAGTTTTTCAAACTTGTAAAAACTGTTTATGCTCTTAAAACTAAGATATGTATTGAATATTTACCAATCTCCTAGGCTGGTTGGTTTAGGTTTTATGGCACAAGGTTCAGAAATGGACAAGCTGCGCCAAACACCAGATACAATAATAAAATAATTGTAAATGTAAAAACATTAAATATTAGAGGGGAAAAGATTCCAGTGCAAAGATTTTAGGATAAAATATTGGGAAAAAAAACCATAATGTGAGATTAAAATGCAAAGTTAAATATGTTGATGAACACAGAAAATAAATTAAGATAAAAACATAATTTTAATGAATTTATGATTTAAAAATGTTGAGATCAGTACCATGTAGACATTAAAATAGATGAGAATGATATTTACAAGTAATGAGAGAATGGTATAGAAGGGTATAAAAAATATATAGAATTTAAAAAAAATCTAACCAACATCCTAGGAAAAAAAATCTGAAACATTTTTTACAGCATAAAAAGCAACATACACTGCCATAGAAAAATGCCTCTGAAAGTAATTCTTAACACAAAAAATAATTAAAAGTGCCAAATTAGCAACAATGTGACCAATTAGACTTTATGAAAGCAATTCAAAACAGAAAAAGTAATTCTGCTCTACTATTGTTATGTTTGGCGGCAGTTTGAATACGGCATAACCAATTTGGCGATATTTTACACCAAATGGTACCAGATATATGCAAAAATGAGCAATTAAACTCTTTCCTGAGTGTTTTAGAAGTATTGAGGTCATAAAAAGTAATGCCAACGATCATTGATTCCAATGTTTTCCTTTCATGGCTTTTGCGTAAAAACTTCAACAATTGGCATTATTTTCTCCCAAAAGAAAAATTTTGAAAATATTTTTTCCAGAAGACTTCCACAAAATCCAGAAACGTTGGCAAGTAAGGTTTTGTTAAAAAGGACTAAAACAAAAGACAGAAATTCAGAAAGCTCAGTGATGAGTAACATGGGTGGTATAGATTAGACATGGTAGCAGAATCTTTTCATTCATGAGTCTTGAGGACCAATCTTGAGAGGTTAACACAGCATGTAGCAGCAACACACATTATTTGAATATTTTAACTGTGCCAAGACAAGCTGCTGCAAACTTTATGTGGCATGGTAAGTGATATGAGTAAATAACTTGGAATTTGGATTATAAAATTAATATTCATTTAACCGTACAATTAGTTATCAAAAAGAAAAATGTTTGATCTCCATCATCTTGCATGATTTTGATAATTGTAATTGACAAATAATAAAAATTTCCATGCTAAGCCTACATATACAAACATATTAATATAATTGGGCAATTCAAAGTATGCTTAAAACAATAACTAGATGCACGCAAGAGTGAAAATATGAGCACAGCAATAAAATTAAAAATCTGCCATTTAAATTCACTTTGCTTTGTTTAAATTTACTATATAATTATGTATAAATATTACTTATAAACATATTACTACATTATAATTATATAAATAATAAAAATATTACAATCAGTAGATAGTTGGTTTAATTTTAATGGCACAAGGCCTTAGGAACAATAATCAGGACACAGTAAAACTTACTTGGCAATGGAACACCATTAAGTAGTACTTGGTTTTCTCGGCAACTGCCACCTGTGGCACCCAGGATGCCACCATCCATGCAAAGGCCTCTCCCATCCACTGTAGTTCCAGAGAATGCACACCACCCACAGTTTGCTTGTGCCAGGCAATGTGATGCTTGGAAGTGCTGCCAACAGGGAATGGGACAGACAGATTCGTTGCCCCGGGCAACTGGCCCACAGCTACCATCTTCACACCTCAGCAACTCGTAGCTTGGAGACATGCACTGGAAAGAAATCGCTTTTACTTTCAAGGAAACAATAGTTTCAATTACAATCAGTTGTTAATTTTTCATCAAGCAAATAAATTCCACCAGTCTATGCGGTAAAAAATCCTGTATAAGGTTGGTTGTTTTGGGGTTTTATGACACAAGGGCCATATTTGGCCAAGCTGTGCCAAACACAAGACAAAGTCAAGTAAAAGGAAAAAAGAGAGGGATTGGGGAATAGAGTATTGGGATGAAAGCAGAAAAAGATCTCTTGGGTTTGTTGGGAGCTAGACCCCTGTGTTTACTAAAGACAGTAAACCCCATGGGAAAAGAAAAGATCACTCAAGTACCTCAGGTTTGTGAGGCCCATACACACCTCAAAGAGATGAGCCCCAAGGGCTATAAGGAAAGCTAACTTACGCTTTTCAGTATTTCACTCCAGACACACTGGTGCCAGCCACCTTCTCCACCTTGGCTCTGCAGGCAAGAGACACAGTCTGGGTTCTCTGAGCACCCAGCAGGACATTTGAGTGGTGGCATGGACTCGATGAGGAAGGAGGGAGCAGACTGGATCTCTTTCATCACACATACCCAGTTGTAAATGGGCATTTTATTCAAAGTGTGCATAAATCCACCTGTAAGAGAGGAAAATAACTTCTTTAACCCTTTGCTGGGCACTAAGCTAAACAAAATTTGTGTGAAGAAACTTCATAAGTGAAGGCCTATCACTTTACTAGCAATTTTCAAACTTTTTCATCTCATGGCACATGAATTAACTATAACTATAAACCTATTTATTACGATGAAATAAAAAAAATTGCACATAAACACACTAGACTGCACATTATAAAAAGAAATTAAGCAGTAGGTATCTGAAGATTATTGTAAGTTAGTTTTAAATTTTTAAAAAATTTAAAGCTTAAAAAGCTCAAATTTTCCTAGGTTGAAGAGTTGGCTAGACATCCCTACAGCTGAAAAATATTGTGATATGTGGCAGTATGATATAAACAAACTTTTTGTTTAAAGATATACTGTTGATGCACTTTCTCACCAAATTTTTCTTCACATGATATAAAATCCTAATATTTGAATTGAATTTCAGTCAAAGCAACTTCTAAGGGATTAAAATATGTTGTATTAGAACTAACTTGAGCGAAGGACTTGTCTGGTCCATATGCACATTCTGAGAGCCCCACATTTCTCACAGTCAGTGGCACCACAAAATCTCAAAGGACAGATAGTAGGATCGTTGATCACTTTTCTTGGAATGTTGCAGTCATTTTCGTCCTCGCATGAGGAGTCTGCAGGGACACAACGCCCTGTCCGACAGTTAGAACACCATTGACACACCTGTTAAAATATAAAAAAGGCACACTTATAAAAAAGACAAAGGTTAACCAGAATAAATGTATCACAAGTATCATTATCTCAATATATAATGTGATACAATATCTCAATATATAATGTGACAGTGCAGATGATACATCTAATAAGCATGTTTGCTTTTAAATAGTCAGAAACAAGTAAGTAGTTGAATCAACATTGCACTGGAGCAACACAGTGGTCTATTGGCGACGATCCTGGATCCATCTAGATGGGAAAGATCTGAGAACACCTCAGAAATTTAAACCACAGTTAAATGAAGAGGCCAACACCTGAGCTGGCACCCCACTCTCTAAACTTCCCCACCAGAACATATGAGGGCATGACTGATTTAATGTGCACTGGCCCCAACATACACGAGTGGTCAGATTGAGTTTCAAACTCTTAACCCTCCTGTTATTAATCCGTTACTCTTCCAACCAGATTACTGTGGCCCCTACACTTCTCAAAAATCTCACGACACTCAGAGAGTTAAGTAGATGCATTAGACCCATTTGAAAAGGTAACTAACCTTTGCTTAACCCAACCCTATATACCTCATTAAAAGGGCCTAGATTTTGTTGACCTAAAAATGTATAAAGATGACCTAAAAATTAAAATGATGTGCATATAATAACATATTATATATAATGTCATGACAAAGAACAAAAACATATATTGGCAAGAGAACCAAAATTTGCAACATTTACAATTGATTTCAAAGAAATGCTGTAAGAGTTCAATTAGGAAATCCACTTACTCATTCCAGTAGCAATAATCTTTCACATTTTGGACCTTTCTTGAAGAGTTTATAAGAATTTCACTAGTACATGGAAAACATTTTTAGAAAATTTAGAAGCTCCTCTATTTGTTGAAAAGTGATTTTTTAAAATTTTCCTGCATCTCAAGCATTACATTGAAAATAAGGATTGAAAAATATCGTCTGGAATCAAAAGTGCAATGACAGATTTTGAACCTGGAACTTTTTCTTTTAACCAACATCATTCGAAAATCTTTTATTTTAATTACTTTATCAGTGTTTTCAAGCACATCATACGAGTGGGGTACTTATGAAATGCAAATTCATTTTCTAATAGAATAAAAAGTGAAGGAAACAAATTTTTGGACAAAGAAACAAGTATATCTATGTTACTGGCAAAGCAGGCATTGTATAGAATGCCTAGGCAATGTATAGAATGCCTAGGCAATATATACAATGCCTGGTGTTTTGGGGAAAAGTATGAAAAGATTAATATTTCACACATTTCATAGGCATTCTATGCAATGCTGAAAGACAAACTGGCAAAGTATAAAATACACCCACTAATGACGTTTCTAATGTCACGTGACTTTCGACGCTCGCCTAAGACGGAGAATTCTCCATTTGCATTTCAATCTTTATTCGGAAGTGACAAAATACGCTACTTTGAATCTGTTCAGCAAAGACTCTACCCTATACTGAGCTGTATGAAAATGGAAGAGCAAGGTGTAGTGTCCGAGAAGGAATCTTATTTAGGTACTTTATTTTGTATTTCTTTCTTTTCCTATACATTTTTCAATAAAAGCCTTTTCATGACTATCTTTTAATACTTTGCTTAATAGCATTTGTCATTTTATATAATGCCTAGGTATTACATACAATACCTAAGGAAAGTATAAATAATATTAAAATAATTGGGATATTTCATACTTTGCCCCAGAACGGCAGATATTCTATACAATGCCTGCTTTGCATACATTGCCGGTAACATCTCTCTCTACTATAAAAAATTCAAATAATCTTTTTCAGTTCACACAACTTGCAGAAGTATCCCTGAAATAAAGTATGAGGCTGATAAATAGAGGAATTCACACCAAATCAATGTAAGGAACACAGACCTGTCTTGCATTTTTAAAGGAGGGCCAAGAAGCAACACAATCTGTGCAGGCAGTATATTGGTGGCAGTCTCTTTTTTCTAACCATTCTGAGTCACAGTGAACAGCTTTCTGATACTTGACTTGCTCTCGAGGATTGTAGCACCTTTAAATATCAAAAGCAAAAGTTATGATCAGATAAGAAAACTTCTTATAGAAAAAATAGTAACAAATAATTGGTTTACCAGTTAGAAGTAGGCATTATGTATTAAATCTATATATAAAGCAGAGTTGGCGTCTGTCTGTTCTCTACAAATCTACACCAAATTTGGTACACATATTCTTTGGAACCCTGCTGGTAACGAAGGCTACATATTAACCCCAGTACTATCTGTCTAGGGTGTGCAGAGGGGACTTAAAACCGTATTTGAAATTCCCATAGGAATAACATTGTGTATTTATATGATCAATGTCAGACCAATTCACACTAAATTTGGTACATTCATTCTTTAGAATTCTGTGGGACACAGGCGATATATTAATCCAGTTTGATTTGTCCTGAGTCAGCAGGGGGCTAAAACCAATTCGAAATAACCACAGGATTAACATTGAGAACTTTTACGATAACCATCATACCAATTCACACCAAATGTGGAATATTCATTCTTTAGAATTCTGTGGAAAACGCAGGCTATAAATTAACACCTTTCCTTTTTGTCCTGCGTCTCCAGAGGGGACTAAAAACAATCCGAAATCCCCATAAGAACAACATTGAGTATTTTTAGGATCACTCTCAGAACAATTCGCACCAAATTTGGCATATTCCTTCTGAACAATCCTGCAGGAAACATAGGCTATAAATTAACCCAATTGGATTGGTCCTGGGTCTGTCGAGGGGTCTAAAAACAATTTGAAATCCCCATAGGGATAACAGTGTGTAATATTACAATGAATTACAAACAATTAAACCCGAGCAATGCCTGACAATTCAGCTAGTTATCTGTTAACACATTGACTGCCGATCCCGCGCCAGCGCGTGATTTGGCGTTGCCGGTGAAGGGCCAATCACGCGCAGGCACGTTATGTGGGGTGATGTCTAAGATGCCAGTCACGCTCGGGCGCGTGAAAAGCTACGCTTCATTGTTTGTTCTCCAGTTCAATCGGCATTACGTTTTGGGTATGTATGCTGGTATTGGCGTGGAGTGAAGGTTGGAAACTAGTTGTAAAGGTGTGTGGTTTCTGATTTATTGCTTTGTAATAGAATCTTGTAACATGAGTTGTACAGATGATAGTTCTGCAGGGCCTTCACGTGCAAAGAAAAGAAAGTTGCAAAATAATAAGCTAACGGCTGATGAAATTGCAAATTTGTTGGCTGAGTTATCGGACGAGTACCCGAGTAAATTTAGTTATGACAGTGACGAGGAATTCTTTCCTCCCAAAGATGCCCAGGTGTCGGATTCAGAAGATTTCATGACAATGCCCGTCCACACACGGCCAAAACTCAAGAGCTGATCGGATCATTTGGCTGGGAACAACTTGATCACCCTCCGTACAGCCCCGATCTAGCGCCCAGTGACTACCACGTGTTCCTGCATTTGAAGAGGCATCTTGGTGGTCAGCGCCTCAACGACGATGTCAAAACGACCGTGTTGCAGTAGTTGTCTAATCAGGCGGCAGATTTCTACGAGGATGGTATTCAAAAGCTGGTTGTACGATACGATAAGTGCCTTAATATTGGTGAGAATTATGCAGAAAAGTAGATTAAAGTACAGGCTTTCATGTAAAAATAAAATTGTTAAGAAAAGTGTACTTGTTTTATTTTTATTTCAAAACAGTACTTAAAAACACGCCTCGTATAAAAAAAACGTAATTCCTCCATCAGTAATTTCCTCCAGATCACGTTTTTAGGGAACGGGCGCGAGCGAGCAGGGGCGGAGCCCCCTAGTATACATATATGTTTGTTTGTGATAGTTTCATATAAAAATAATGCATATTGTTACTTATTTTTACATGTCACGCGCCAGCGCGTAATGTGGCATTTGGGAAATAATTTTACCTCTAGTGCCAATCACGCGCTGGCGCGTAGTGATAAAATTTTATAATTAAAGGCTTACATAATGCTTAGCTATCAGTGTGATACACATAACCATCTTTTATTACCACTTTTAAATCATATTTCTTATAAGTAAGTTGGCATATGGGTAAAACCTTGCTTCAATGTTATGGCAATAATTATTAACACAACCTCGCGTGACCGGCAGTCAATGTGTTAAAATAGAATCAGTAATTTTTCCGAGATAAAAAATAATAAAACTACAATGTGAGGATTATTTGCAAATCACATGAAATGATTTAATTTGATCAAAAACAGCATTTTAAACGTTTATTGACAAGGAAATCTCATTTGCATCAGTTTATATTGTAAACTAATGTTAGTTTACAGGATATTAATTTTCTTTCACATCAGATTGTTCCTTTATGTATGGTTTATGATAAGAAGCAAATTTTAAATTTGGTTAAAGGAAGATTGGACACAATGTTTCAACTTTACATGTAGTTTAAAAGTATTGTTTAAATCCTTTACAACACAACTATGATTGCAACAAGAAATTTCAATTAATTAGAATTATAACTTGTACGATTACAAAATAATTTGTTTCACATTTGATCTTTTTTTTCAGAATGAAAATGAGGTAGCCTTGAATAGTTTAAGATAACTGAGACATAGTGTGGGAGCTCCAGCATTGGTTGTTTTGGAGTTTTATGGCACAAGGGCTGTATTTGGCCAAGCTGTGCCAAACACAAGACAATGTCTAGTCAAAAATATCACAAACAGGAAAAAAGAGGGACTGGGGAAGAGAGTAGTGGGTTGGTTGATTTTGGGGTTTTATGGCACAAGGGCCATATTTGGCTATGTTGCACCACACACAAGACATACAATATCACGTAATAGACAGATACACATAATGAAAGTTTTACTGACACAGAAGAGAGAAACATACCCAGAGAGGAATGCAACTGACAGGAATCGAACCTACGCCGCTTACAACTTGAAGGTTGCTGGCACAGTGGGCATACCCACTGAGCCATACCAACAGAGCAGTGGGATGAAAGCAGAAAAAGATTGATTGGTTATCCAGGAAGCATGACTCCCTTGTTTATTTAAGACAGTAAATCAATCCAATGAGAAAAGAAAAGATCACTAGAGTACCTTCTGGCTGTGAAGCCAGCACACACCTAAAGAAGATACATCCTTGAGGGCTGTGGTTCCAGGGAGAAAAGATGCATGTGAATGACTTTTTATAGCATAAGGGCCTGGTTTGACCAAAAGGCAGTTAAACACTTGAGTAAATTTTAGATTAATTGAAAACCAAGGTATGTGAGAAAAGATATGTTTGGATTGTATGAATCTTCCTAAGGGTCTTTCAATTCAGGATAAGTAGCAACAGCTCAGGTGAGAAGGCAAATGACCTTGGAAAAGTCCATTTCTATGAAGGTGGTAAGCTCGACAGGGATAAGGACTGCTGTAGGTAAAAAATGTCTAGCAGTTACCATAAACAATTACTTTTTCCCTACCCATAATCAGTGCTATCACTTCCAACATCAACTGATAAATTCAGAATCAGAATCAATGTAAAAAACACGAATCAAGGGAATACAATGTTTAAATTAAATCTGCCTCCTAATTTAATGAATAGAACCATGCAACTCAAATGCCAAGAGAAAGACTATATTAAAGGATTACATAAACAATAGACTACTGGTATTGATGCTCAAATGTCAACTCAACAGAGCCAGATCATATCATAGATGGTAGGTAGATAATTAATGTCGCACTGAAGCAACACAATGGGCTATTGGCAGAGGTTCAGGATCTATCCCAAAGGGAAAGATCCGAGGTTTGTTTGCTGCTTTGGACTTTTATGGCACAAGGGCCAAGCTGTGCCACTCAAGACAAAAAACTTCCAAGTAAAAAAATGTTGTGAAAGTGAAAAAAGAGGGATTGGGAATAGAATGTGATGAAAGCAAAAAATATCATTTGGATATCCAGGGAGTGTGACACTCATGTTTATTAAAGACAGTTTAATCCACATGGGAAAAGAAAAGATCACTAGAGTACCTTGGGACCATGAAGCCTATACACACCTAATGGAGATGGGCTCTTTAGGCTGAAAGATCAGAGGACAAGACTTCATAATTTTGAATCATTGTCAGATGATGAGGTCAACACCTGTGAGCTGGCACCCCACTCTCTAAACTTCCACACCACACCAACATGAGGACATTTGAGCCCCAGGCACATTTAACATTCACCAGTCCCCACTGTCATTGGCTGGATCGAGTTTCGAACTCGTATCCCAAATCTAATTGTTGCTAATTCACGACTCTACCAACTGGGCTACTGTGGCTCATTTATAAAAAAAATTATATAAATTCAATAAGGACTACTGGTATCGACTCAAATATCAATTCAAGAGAGACAGATATCAAAGAATTACATAAATTTAATAACTATCACTGCTATTAAGTACTTTGTTACTTACTGGCTTTGTGCAAACTTGTCTTGAGAGAAACAAAATGTTTGATTAATCCCGCTTTCAGTGAGGGAACAGTATCCACACCCAGTTTGTTGCATGCATCCAATGCGACTGACAGAAAACAACCTGCACACATCAGTGGGTATTGTGAGTTTTAACAATTGACCCTCCATTCCACCATAAAAGAAAAAGTCTCCATTGGCAAGAGTGGCAGCTGTTCCAACGAATGGTTTAGGCTGCATACCAATCACTTCAATGGCTATAAAAAAGCAATTTTTAGCATTCAAACAAAAGAGAAGTCAACCTCTTATCAGAGGTTTCAGTAATTTGAAATGCAATTTTGGGGAATGCTGTGGGAGTATTCACTTTCCAAAATGTTGTTAACTATTTTTAATGATATTTCAATCAATATTAACCCTCCAAATGGTTTCAACAAGATATCTCGACCATCAAGATCTGACCATTTTTTTGCTAACGACTAGATATCTAATCATCGAGATATTGCTGATTTTGTGATGTGGAAAGATCATCTGAAGGAAACTGGCGATATCAAGATGTGGTCAGTTTTCTTCTAATGATGAGATATGTCGTCCATCAAGATCCGGTCAGTTTTGCTAATGACGACAAACCTCATTGAGACACCACCAGGAGGGTTAAGAAAACAAAGTAACTATGTATAGCATAATTACATTTTTAGTTAGTGATATTCTTCCACTGCTATAAACATTTTTCAAAGCAGATAGGCATTTACTCTACATAACTGCATCAGTATCATACCTACACTGAAGCGGCAAAAGCATAGGCATGAAATAGCAGAATGAAAATATTTAAATGGCGCTGCTGATATATATATATATATATATATATATATATATATATATATATATATATATATATATATATATATATATATAAAGGCTTTGAGATGAAAAATTTTAGTTCCATATAATTCTAGAGAAACGAAATTTCGTTTCTATAGAAAAAATTTAGAGATTTTCATAAATGATATGATTCTATTGAAATGTGTTTTTATAGTATTCTATAGAAAAGTCGTGAAACAAAAGAAATGAGCTTCTAGAGGTTTCTACAGACATTCCATAGAAGTTACTTTACAAAGCTTATAGAAAAACGGGCCATAATTCTACAGGATTCTATAGACCACATTCTATCGAAATTTTTATAGAATTCTAGATATTTTTCATAAGGGAGGCCACATTTATTTATCAGATGCAAGGTGTATTCTCGTGTCAAGTTGAACATTAGAGGGTTAGGGATTTAAAGGAAGATTGGTCTTGAAATCCTTAACACCCTTGCAGATTAATTTTTTACTCAATCTTCCTCTATCCCCTTAGAAGAAAGATAACAGCTGTTTCACATAATACAGAAACTATACCCAACTGATATATTTCATGTTTGCATTAAACTTTAGAAAATTAAATTAAACATTTGTTTTCCCTAGATATTTCTCTGCCTCAGCACTCAACTGACGAATTTTCAACACTACACAAACCCCAACAGGTAACTCAAACCATGCCTCCACTACTCCCAACTTTATTATGACATATATATATTGTATCAAATGATTTTGTAGGTTTTAAATGTGGAGTTATTTTACCTTCATCTGTCAAAGGTATCCATAAGTTGCAAGCAAATACGTAAGCAAAAGGCTGAGCAGATCTGTTGATGGTGCTTGTGCCACGGCCTCCAATTACAATCAGGAAGTTCTCTGTCACCACTGATGTGTGGAAATATCTAGGCAATGGCTAGAAATATATAAAACAGATAATTTTATCAGAATTGCTGGGTAATGAATGCTTTTCATCACTTTGAATACTACAACAGTGGTTAACCTTTTTAGTGATCAGCACCCTCTTGAATCTAAAAATAAGTTCTCGCACCCCTTGAAAAATGTGTTTTTATTTCTTTATATAGGAAATTACTTCTATTCCAAGATAATTTATTTATCGAAAAATAAACACATATATTTACATATACATACAAAATGATATCAAAGCGAGGCTCCTTTTTTGAAAGAGACATGCATAAGTCCTCACTTGCATTGAAGCGATTTCTGGCTTTTGTTTTAATGTGCAAAAGTGATGAAAATACCATTTCACACAGGTAGGTGGTGCAAATGGTAAAAGTGTCTGTAATGCTAATTTTGCCAGCTGTGTATAAGGTTCTAACTGTGTACACCAGAATTGTTCCAAGTCCAATTTTTCAAATTCCACTTGAATACGCGGATTGGCTCGTATTTCAATAAGATCATCTTTTATTAAATCGCTGTCGTCCATCGAAACTTCTCTCACACCCCAAGTTAAGAACCACTGCTATACAGGTAGTAAAATAAGCAGGTCTTGGGCTCATTACTGTTTGTGGAATATCACGAGAAATATGAGGAACTAGAATACTCCTTCTACCAGCAGGATGGAGCGACCCGCCACATGTCTGGTGATCCCCAAGGCCTTCACTGACTGTGAGGTTTGGGTCTCATTTGATGGAATTGTCAACGTGATTTTTACCTGATGGAAAATTTAAAAGGGAAAGCATATGGCAGTAATCTCAAAATAATAGATGAAGTGATGGTAGTTGAATTTAAATTGCACTGGATGATTGTTCGGGATAAATCCCAAAGGAAAGAGAAGCCCCATCTGAGAACACCTCATAATTTTAAAACAGGGTCAAATGACAATTCCCGAGTTGGCACCCCACTCTCCAAACTTCCCTGCCAATGTGAGGACATTTGAGGCCATGATAGATTTAATGTGCACCAGCCCCCTGTTTGTGAAGGTCTTTCGTTGGATCGAGTTTCGTACTCACAACCCATGCCAACAATCTCAAGACAATGGATGAACTGAAGGTAGTTGAATTTAAATTGCACTGGAGCAACACAATGGGTTATTGAAGATGGTCAGGGATCAATCTCTAAGGTAAGGACCTGAGGACAACACCTAATAGTTTTGAACCAGAGTCAGATGACAAGGTCAACACCTGAGCTGGCATGCACTCTCCAAACTTCCATGCCAAAGTGAGGACGTTTGAGACCATGACAGATTTAACGCACACCAGCACCTACATACAAAATGGTCTTTGGTTGGATCATGTTTTGAACTCCCAATCCTCCGTTTGCTAATCGGAGTCTACCAACTGGGCTACCACAGCCTGACAAACTGAGGTTTGGTTTAGGTTTTATAGAGCAAAGTCAGATTCAGACAAACTGAAGAAAAACATTCAGGTTGTAATACAGAAAGAACATCAATGTTCAAGGACAAGGTAATTTTCAATATCTTTAGTAAAAGGTAGGTGGGGTACTGTAAATCTTTAAACCATATTTCATACGACATTCCATGCACAGTAACGAGACTGAGACAGGCTGCTTGTTCGCAGCCTACCCTCTATCAATCATGAGCTGAAAATACTTACATTTGTAATTAATTAAAAAAAATACCTTTAAAAAATTGAGAAAGAAATAAAAATTTGCATATATATTTCACTTTAAAATAACTTTACATACATCTTTACATCAGGACTGCAACAGCCAAAGCACTTGTGAAATAGCTTTAGTAGCATAAATTCTTAAAAATAGTAGTAAAATTAGACATCTCTTCAACTAATTTTTGTAGCAGTTTTAGTTGATCCCTGCAGTAAGTAGACACATGCCTTGTTGGAGAGATCACAATGTTTACAGTTACAAAATGCTTTTGATACCATTGGAAGCAGTAAGTCAAAATCAAAAACAGTTTCCCAATAAAGCAGAGGGCATGGATTCATGTTATTGGCTAGAAAAAAGGGATTTTATTTTCGTTGATATTGGGGGAATTTTCAAAAAGATCACTAAAATATTTAAAAATTCTCCAAAATTTTGAAAATTGGAGCTTTTGAGAGAATTTTGCTTAAAAAGATACCCATAGTCATCCAGGTTACAAAAAGTAGTCTTTGGCCACCTATGGCAGCTCTGTTATATTCAACCAGTTGAAATGGGTTTGGTTATGGTATAGGTTTATGATGAAAGAGCCAAATTGGTTGTTAAATAGGTTTGGTTTTCCGCTCTATCGTCATTTTTTGCTACACTGTTAGGATAAGAGTCTGCAGAATTATTAATGGTGAATTAGTATTTGCCAGAGTAAGATACAACGAGAAGCATTTTAATACTTGGACGACATTTTAGAAATACTAATCAAGTTATGTTTGTATCATTTTTACTCTGATAACTATCATGCAATTATTTTTCAAATATCAACATTTCTGGATGAAACGATCAGATAAATAACCTACTTAATTACTAAATAACAATTAAAAATATAACAAAACAATGAAATACTCACACGTGTTTGCAATTTATTGACTTTTTTGTCTGGTGGTAGGCGAAACCATTGACTCGATGGGTAGTGGAATGTATAAAGATAGTTACTAGGAGCAACTTGTTCAGAATCATAAGCCACTCCTCCAAAAATATAAATACTTTCTGTGCCTGCATGATACACACTACTGTGTCCATATAGACCTAAAACAAAATTATATTTAGCACACAAAATTCCCATGTGGTAATGGGCTAGAACAAAAGATAACTTTTTTTTACCAAGGGGTTGAGCTCCAGTGCAGTTGATAATGATCCACTGCTTATTATCAGTATCAAACTCAATAAGTTTTTCGAAAAATCCATACGAAGGTGAAAATCCCCCAAACAGAACAAGACGATTTTCAGTGACAGCTGTAAGAGTGGCACCAGCTATTGAGAGCACGCCACTTGGTACCTGTTTTAAAAATAAGCCTGTTTTGAAACATCAAAAGTTGTCTTAGTTGAATGACAGAAAACTGAATAATAAGGTGGGTTAGACATTTCGACTGGTACACTGGTATGCTGAAATTTCGGGACAAGGTAGGTTAATTGAATTAACGTCACAACGGAGCAATACAACGGGCTATTGGCAACAGTCCGGGATTGATCCTAAAGGGAAAAATCTAAGGACAACAACTTGTTATTTTGAACCATGGTCAGATGGGATCAACATCTGAGCTGGCAGCCCACTCTCCAAACTTCCACACCACACCAACGTGAGGACATTTGAGGTCATGACAGATTTAACATGTACCAATTGCCATGTACACAAGTCTTTGGTTGGATTGAGTTTCGAACTCGCAATCCTCCAGTTGCTAATATGCTACCCTTCCAATCGGGCTGTAGCTTCCCCTTAGGGACAAATAAAAACAAGTGGTGGATATTAACACACCTTATATACTCTCACACAGCTTCTGTTATGACGATTCCCATAATGAGAACAAATACAAGTTATAAAACCGTGCAACTTACTACGATTTCAGGCAGCTGAACCCACACTTGATCTGGAGTGAATTCCCAAAAATCACCAAGGACTCCTAAATGCTCTTTGTTTAGCTCTCTTAATCCCCCATAGATGTACATGGATCTGTTCAAGGACTCTGCAGCATGGAAGTGGCGAGGCCGAGGAGTGTACTCGGTCATAATCTGCAAAAACATAATCAACAAGTCATAAACGGCTTATACAGTGGGTGATCAAATTGTCGGAACCACACAATGCAGAAAAGGTATGCCTGTGTATATGCAGCAAAGACCCATATTAAAAAACCTGGAAATGCCCCAAAATTTCACTGAGGATAATAATCAATAGCCCCTGGCTCTATAGGAACATTAAAATTCGTGAAGACCAGGGTGTGCTAGAACTAAAAATTACCACTAAATTAGCCCTTTCTTCCAAAATATGGAAATAATTTATAACACTGCAATACAGCAAATCCCCAGAAATGATTTTCATCAACCAATTAATAGCAAAAGGACGAGAACTATTCTAAACTTAGACTTGAGTAAATAACTTTGATTCTAAATTCCTTTAACCCTCTGAATGTCGACCCGCCCGAAACGCCTTTTCATTCAGACAACCGCTCGCCGCCCGTCCGGCTCTTAATGTGATCAGCGTTTCTGCCCCTCTACCAGTAAGGAGGGTAATCGGTCATCCCCACTCTACAAAGGATTTTCGAACATCTCCTTGTCACCTGAAGGTGTGCTAAATGATCATCAGGTGTTAGGGGGTCGATTTCTAACTACGTTCTTCAGTCTGTCTGCGGATCGGATAACCACCTGTTAGATTTTTTGCCTTTAAAATGCCTCGGTACAGAAGAATTTTGACTCGAGAAGAGATCGAAACAATACTTTTTAATGATACAGATGAATCAGATTTGGATAGGAGTGAAGATGACGAATTAGAATTGCCAACTAAGGAATTGGGAAACAATTCGATCAGTGTCGATAGTGAATCCGAAGATGAAGAAAATATAGATTTTCTTCATACTGAAAAAAATGACGGTACCGTTGTATGGGATTCAGAAGTGGTTGAGAACGAACGCATAAACGTCCCCCAATTCATTAATTTTTCTGGTCCCCTTCATATGTTACCACCTGGCTCTTCTGCATTGGACTATCTAAAATTATTAATGAGTGAAGAGATATGCGAACTCATCAGGGTTAATACAAATAAGTATGGTGAATTTTGTGCCAAAATGCGAGGATTTGCAGACGAGAGATGGGAACCTATTGCGAGCATCAAAGAACTGTGGAATTTTTTTACAGTTCTGCTTGTAATGAGTATTGTACGCAAGCCTAGAATCACTGATTACTGGTCCAAAAATGAGACACTTGGAAATTCAAGAGTGAAAATGATGATGAGTAAAAATAGATTTTTACGCATTAAACACTATTTCCATATATCCGACAGGGAATACGAACTTAAGGACAGTGAAAATTTTATTTTCACCAAAAAGTAGAGCCACTAGAAACATACTTGCGAAAAGAATTTTCCCGAACATTTTAAGCCGTACGCTCACTTATCAGTTGACGAAGCACTGGTCAAATTTAATGGAGAATTCTATAATTCTTGCTATAATTTAGAATACAGTTACCGTTGTTCGGTAGCTGTGCTTTAGAATACAGTTAGATAGTTCTTCGGTAGCACCTCAATCTATTACACATTGTTACTTTCACTTGGATTAAAGTTTGGTTTGGAGGCAGTTGAGAAAATATGTCTGTTTCTTTAGAACTGAGGGCTCAAAGCTTCCAACAATTTCTTTCACCTTACCCATGGGATCCCCACAATGTTAAATTTCACGTGGGTATTTACCACCCAAGTGTTAACTGGACCTCTAAAGAAAGGTAGAAAAATAGTAAATGGCCTCTCTCTATTCAAGGTGGCTCTTAGGTTTAGCTCTCACTGCTTGAGGATGAACACGTGTTTTTGCTGCAATGAGAAACGTAAAGGACTGTAGCTGAGGGTGTTTTTCGCGTTGAAGAGAATAGAGCGGAGTTGGGACAGAAGGATTCAAGTGATCGTTTTTGTCCATTGTCCCTTTCAATACTATGCTTCATATAAAAGAACCAGTGTTGCTGTTTGTATACAGGTTACGGGAAATCGAAGCCTGAGGGACAGAGGGAGATTCTTGAGTGAACAATTGACTTCGCGTCGATAAGCCAGTTTCTCTTGTATACAAAACCACTTGTATCGACCGGTAACATGAAATAATCCGAAAAATGTTTTAAACATTAGTCCCGAAGTGGTCGTTGAGGGTATGTCGTAACCCAATAATCAAACGAACAAAATTCTAAGAATGCATACTTTAAGAATGAGATGACTTTATTAGTAGCTGAGTTTTATGTTTTCTCTCATCTGACCATTTTAGCCCCTTGGTTTTTTAGAATGGAAGTTATCACAAATTTATAACAATAGAAGAAACTATAATGCACTTCTCATTTTGAGTGACGCTCACTTGACCGTCGCTTTCAACGCGGAATTTGACTCAAGTACATGTTCACTTGTATTGTTATGTAAAATTTAATTCCAAGACATGTTTTGTACCTACGCATATAAAATAGTAACTGAAAAGAAAAATTGTGTAAAGAATGACTTTTAAATTGAATTACGAGCTATAAATGCTAATTTTGCGATTTATTAGTGAGGGTTGGGTAATAGTAGTAAAGTGTGAATTTTATTTCTAATAAATAAAGGTTATCACACTTAAAGGTTTGCGTATCTCTGTTTTAAGGAAAAAGCGCATATTTTTAAGTCCCGCAAACGAATAAAATGTCCATTTCAGGGACATAACTGTGACGTAATTCTTGCATATTTTATTGCATGATGCTTTTGGTCTACAATTTTAAAAGAAACCATTATCAAAAAAATCACGCTGCTTTTAAGATCATATTTATAAGGAAGAATTATTGAAAAATAACCACTTTTATATCACTTTGTATTATATTTCCGAAAACCTTTTTTAAACATCAATTTCAAAGCAAAAGATATATTATTAATTTGAAAATTATCACGAATTTTTGATACATTGTTTTAAAAATAAGATAAGAAATTACAAATTAATTGCCGATAACACAACAGAAAAAGTATACCTTGCATATTCCTGTTGCAAGAGATTTGAAGTAAAAGAGATCAGAGGGAAATAAAGAAATTAAATTGCCTTTTTAAAACATTTAATGAAAAATATGTACTTAAAATTAAACGTAACCTAATGTGTTTGTTCTAAAATTAAAAAATATTTTCCTTGTTTTATAAGTAAGCGCAATTGCTTTACTTTTGCGCTATATTTCATTAAAAGAAAATTGTTCTTTCTAACAGTTTGACAATTTTCTATCCGTGTTTTCTTTTTGAGAGTTTAAAAATGCTATGTAATGGACGCTGAACATCAGCATACACAACATGTCTATATATATAATTCTAAGATCGACTTATAAGTTGAAAAGAGCACTTTCCATACAAACCCCCATTAAAACCAGCGCGGTTTTCGGTCCCAGTGATTAGGTGTAAAATAAGTTGCAAACGAGGGGGGAAGAAATATTGGTGATTGAACTAATGCTACTCGGGCGTTTTGGGTTTCTGAGGACATGATGTTTAGATGCGTACGGATGTCAGAGGGTTAAATGCCAATACCAACTTAATATTATTTTATCTTAGAAGCTCCCCTAATCGTGCATAAGTTATGAATCTGACTCTCCTTGGCAATGTCAGATCAGCGTACGACCATGTACAAGTCTCCTACCATCCAACCAATGATGATTCAAGCTTCCATAACCTATGGCTTCTGAAGAAACGGGAAAAGAAAAGATCATTAGAGTACCTCGGGTCCGTGAAGCCCTTACACACCTAAAGGAGATGTATGCTTCAAGGAGCTATTAAACTCAAACCATCGAAACCTGTTTCCCTTGAAGCAACTGGCTACATGTTTATACCCACGGGTTTGTATTGAAATGAACCCAGGGAGTTGGTACTGGTATTTTCTATAGACTTTTAAAGTGTTGTCTCCCTATTGGTTCTCTTACCACTGCCTTTGATGGCGAAATAAAAGCCATTTTTATAGCTATTCAACAATTTTCGTTTTGGAATTCTTTTGAAAGGGTGGTCATCTTATCCAACTCTAAACCAGCTTTGCAAACTTTCACAAAATCACCATTATGAGAACCTCGTGCTTTGGAACGTGGATTACTGTTAAAGGAAACACAAAAAATTTCTTTTCAGTGGGTCTGCACACTGCAGCATTTTCAGCAATGAAAATGCTGACTTTTTTGCGAAGGGTGCTCTAGTCCAACAGGCCTATAAGACCAGTGACTTTTCATATGACGAGGTAAATCATACTTATGAAACTCAAGATGGTTTTCAAGAGTGAGTGCTTAAGATTGTCCATGGGCAAGAATTGGGTGGCACTTAATGAAAAGAATTCAGGTATCCACAAAGCCCAAGAGCAGATATTGCTTGTTTTAGACTATTAAATGTGCATGATTGCTTATCGGCACAGCTGTTACCTATTGGTGTTGCTGACTCTCCAAACTGCATGTTATGTTGGCTTTATGAATATTTTTGTCAAAAACTGACACTAAAATCTAAATGAGTTTCCCTGTTCAGAAGGAGATATCTGGAATGCAGTGTTTTCACAAAGAGGAAATCAAGAAACTTATCTGCCTTTTCTTGAATCTTCTTAACTACAGGCATGATAATATATTAATATCTTGCTGTTGAAAATATTTAGATTTTCTTTCTACACTCATGTCCAAATTTATCTTGACATAACCAAAAATAATGATATTCCATGAAATATCCAATCGATGTAATCCATTTTTGCAGGGAATGTGTGAAAGACAAGCCTAATTAGCATTATACAATCAAAAGTGATCAAACGGTTTCTGATATGCAAATCAAGGCATTACGTCATCCGACGGTGAATCAAGCGCTTTGTGCAAAGTGAATATCTGAATGAATTTCTGCAATAGTGTTTGATTTCAGTGTGTAAGGACTCAAAACGGTTTGTTATGACTCCGAAGTATCATTTGGAAGAATCTGTGAAGTGGCGAATAATCGGCCGTTTAGAAGCAGGGCAGACAATCATGGAAGCAGAGAGATGTGTGAATATTTCAAGAGACAGTCTCTATGCTATGGAAACAATTTCAGAACTCTGGAACTGTTGTAAGGAGGCCTGGACAAGGTCGTAAACGAAAATAACAATTGCTTCTCAAGATCGATATCTGGCAATAACTGCCAGTCGTAACAGGAAGTCTACTGCAGGGCAGTTAAGTTCAGAGGTTGCAGCAGCCACTGGAACTGTTGTATCAAGGCAAATTGTATACAGAGGTCTTAATGAAAAAGGTCTTTATGACACAAAGCCAAGGGTATGTGTTTCACTGTCTTCACAACAAAAGAGGGATCGCTTTAATTGGTGCAAAGAACATCAGAACTGGAGTGAACACCAATGAACCCATGTTCACTCTATACTGATAAGTCGAGGTTTAGTTTAACATCTGATTCTAAACGTGTTTACATCTGGAGGGAGTCAGGAACGCGAAATCTTCCTTCGAACATTATGGAACGTGACCATTTCGGTAGTGCATGTGTGATGGTATGGGGAGGAATAATGATCAATGAACATACATCCCTACACGGATCTGTGACCGGCCAGAGATATCGGGATGAGGTCTTAGAACCTTATGCAAGACTTTTCAGAGGTGCATATGGATCTGACATTTTATTTATGGACGATAATGCTTGTCCACATCGAGCAAACTTTGGTGACAAATTCCTTGAAAGTGAAGCCATTGAGCGAATACAGTGGCCAGCAAAATCTCCTGATCTGAACCCGATAGAGAACTTATGGGACTACCTTGGAAAAGCAGTTGCATGGAGACATCCACCTCTTAGAGATATAAATGCCCTGAAGACTGCAATGCTGGAGGAGTGGAACTTAATTCCCAAAACTGTGGTTAACAACATTATTGCCAACATTAAAACACATTGTGATATGTGTGTACACATCAGGGGAGATCACATTCACTATTAAATTCATAAGCCTTAATTTTTTTTCCGAGTTATTCTTTTTTTCTGAACTCTCTTTGCCACAAATTATTGCAATTTTTATTGTTTCATGCTACAGTTTTATATCAGATGCAGTGCTCTTAAATTTTTTCCTTTGTATTTATGGTTATGATGTTATGTATCATTTCACAAATTCATAAAATTATAGTTCAGTTTCTGAGAAATCCGTGATTTTATGCACGTAAATATAATTTTGGACATGAGTGTATTTAAGCCCAGTTGATTTTTTCTAAAGGGTATACTAATAAGCTAGGAAGTGAGGGGAACATACTTGTTTTTAACATACTGAAAACAAGTGTTAAATTGTGCCGATTCCTTTATCAGAATTAGACAATTTCTTCTGAAAAAGCATCAGTTCAAGCCTGTTTCTATGGGGAAGACTGTCAAAATTAACTGATAACACTTTCTGCAATGTATGAACTGGCCCCCAAATCAGCCTTTGCTTCAGCAAGCAAAAAAATGTTGGTGGATTCATCCCAATGCGAGTGCAAACTACTAGGAACCCAAACTCCTTGAGACCCTACAAACACACAGATGAAGCAAATATTTCCCATGGGAAACCAGTTGTCAACCTGTGACAGCCAAATACTTGGACCTTCACATTGCACTCAGAAGTTTTGTTAGTGTCATGTCTAAATATTGGAAAGCATTAGGACTAATAACTTGAGGACCAATGTCCGGCATTTATAAACACTAATGAGAAAAAAGTTTTAAAAAATTGAGATTTAAAGTTACCTCTACTACCACAAAAAAAAAATTCAAAAAAATTGGTGATTGTTGCAAAAAACCTTTCTCAAAATGGGTGACTTCAAGTAGAATTAGACACCTACTTCCACACCTGACTTTCTTCAAATAATTAATAAATTTTTCAAACATATTAACAAATTACAAAATATGAATGTCTTACTTTATTCCAGCGATTGCTTGATGTATTGTAAAGGAAGAGGTCATTCAGATCTCCAGAAGAGGAAGAATAACCCCCAAACAACAGAAGATTTTCAGCTAGAGAAGCGTCAGTCACTGTGACCAGTGAGTGACCAATCCTAGCCACTGGCATCTGAAGAGTTGAGTGGTTTGCAATGGTTTTCAGGTTGCTGTACAAGGTGGACCACGACATATGATGGAGCATCAACTTTATGGAACAGTCCTCCCCTCCATACCCTTTTTCACAGATACACACATTGTATAACTGCAAATACAAATGAATACATCATGAACATTGATACATTGAGCAACGTAGTGTTTTTATGTGCAATTTATTTTCTGTTATTTCAGTTTAATAAATAGTTCCCTAGTTTCAGAACCAAGTTGCTAGAAAAGGGGGCATTGGGCCAAAAAGTTTGTGGGGGGGGGGAAAACGATAGCTTACATCATCGGTCAAATGCAAACAAACACTTTTACTAGCCCAGAAGATACCCAAGGTAACAAGAAATTGAATACGCACCTTCTATAACCAAAACCTGCAACCATGGGATAAAAGTTATTGAAGGCTATTTTCTCATTATAAGTTTGATTTTCTATTAAAGCTTGATAGGTTGTTTTGGGGTTTTATGGCACAAGGGCCGTATTCGGCCAAACACATCAAGTATGGTGAAAGACGAGGGATTGGGGAAGAGTAGTGGATGAAAGTAGAAAAAGATTGCTTGGGTGTATAACATTGCTTTGGGGTTTTATGGCACAAGGGTCATATTTAGTCAAGCTGTGCCAAACACAAGACAACTTCCAAGTAAAAAATGTTGTGAAGGGAAAAAAGAGGGATTGGAGAATATAATTGTGGGATGAAAGCAAAAAAGATTGCTTGGGTACTTCTGGAGTACAACATCCATGTTTTCTAAAGACAGTAAACCCCATGGGAAAAGAAAAGATTGCTCAGGTACCTCGGGTCTGTGAAGCCCATATACACCTAAAGGAGATGGGCCTATTAAAAACTTGAAGACTATTAGAAAAGAATTTTCAAAATAAATTTCTGAACATTTACAGAAACATAAATGTAAGGCAACAAAAGGTATAATTATCCTTAATTGGTTAACCATTCGACTTACTATGTCACATTTTCCATGATTGGAAGAGCTGGAACAATTATTTGGACAAACAGTCGTTGAACAGGCAGAACAATTCTTTTCATTACTCTCATTGCAACAGGGCATGTTGGGGTCATGAGAAAGGTAGAACAGTCGTTCATAGGATGCATTGAAGCCATGGGGCATCGCATCTCGCTTGAAGTGGACAGTCAGATAGCCGGATGAAGCGGTGGCTAAGATTGGGTGACTCAGGTTTGTTCCACAGAATGCACCCAATAGGACGTTGGGGTGACCCGACGCCACAAAGTTCGGGAGACCATCGTATACATAAATGTGGTTGTGTGGACAAGGGATGTTGACGTCACTATAGATGGTAACTTGGAGGAAAGTTCCAGTACTGTAAGAGATGCAAGATTATTAAAAAAAAGCAAAGGAAATAATCAGAAATTCATTTAAACTCTTTAAGTATAATAGAACACTTTAAAGCCAAGAATTTTCAATCGGACGAACCAGATTTGCATTTTTTGAGTAATAGCAAAATGTGAAGAAAACATGAATTGTGAGCTACATCTTCTTTCTTATCCCAGTGTAAAAAAAAATTACACTAAGTCATTGATTCTGTGCCAAAAAGTTTTTGGACAAAGGCAGATGGGTCCTTAAAAATGTCTTCATGTATGGCTCCAATGCAATTCAGGATGTGCGAGGCTGGCAAATAAGCTGCACTTTGTACAGGTGTAAAAGGATTTCTGGCCATCAATGAATATCATCTTTTCAAATGGCCAGATCGGAACCTGGCAAGCATAGAGAAAGTTTTCCAGGGCAAAAATAAGGCAAGAGGCTCTCCTGGTGTTCCACTGAGGTACCAGTGATGAAAGAGCGCTGGAGATGATCTGACCAATTTCTTTTTAAGTATGGACAGGTGATCGTCCTCTGAGAGTCAGATGGATGAGCTCATAAAATTATGTAATGGGTTATTTGAATAATGACAATGTTAATTTACCTAATTTTTATGCACCATTTCTCAGAATATACTGGTTTGTTATATTTTTGTATATTTAAGACATTTGAACTGAAGATTTAGTTTGTTACACATATTACTTTTTGAAAAATGTATTTTAAAAAATAACTGAAAAGTCACAAAATTCTTGTTTAAAAAAAATGTGTAAAAAAATCATATTTTTTATATAACAAGATGGTCATTTCAGTATATGCTTGTGGAACATGATAGTCTTACCAGGTTAGTCATTTCTTAGAAAATGTACCCAATGATAAAGTGTTCAGTTTGTGAAAAATCGAATTTAAAGAGTTCAGAACTTGAGTTCTTTATATAGAGTTCATTATCAGTATATTTATTATGTATAACAATATAATCCAAAGATTCGAAAGGATATAGAAACTTCAATTACTCTTAATGTATATATATCATCATAATCAAACAAGCCAAAAATCACTACTATCCATGAATGAGTGCCGAAGCTGCAGACATAGCATGGCTAGCAATACAATTCATTAAATACAAAACACAGAGAAATTTAAGAAAACAAAGGAAAGAAAATTAAAAAAAAATGAAGTGGTGTTGGTGGATCAGGGCGTTATCAGGGAGGAGCCTGACCCAGTCAACACAATATGGTGTTTTCTACATGTGGACGGCAGTTCGCTAAAAGTAGCCTCCTCCCAAACACAAGTAGAATGGCAAAGTGAGAAAAGCAAAACAGGAAAAAAGTCAATCAGGGAAGGAAGTTCAGGCAAAACAAATAACAAGGGACACACATATTAAAGACAAGCTCAAACGCAACACAAAAACATACATGTCAGTATGTATGTATATATGTTATCGTGAAAGACCGAAATTGGAGAATATCGACTTTCACCGGTGAATGTTGACACATACCAAATACGTCGGTGAAAGATCGAATATTTCATTACATTCTTGTACATTCGGACCCTCACCGGTGTATGTCGACAATCACAGATATGCTCTGGTGGAGGTCGAAAAGAGAGGAGCCGAGGTTTTTTTCCAATACCCTAATTTATATTGAATGGATACTGCAGTGAATCGTGATCTTTTTCTTGAAAAGTTAAATACATTAATTGCGGGTAAACGAGAAGACAATTGTTTTTATTTTTCTCAAGAAAAGTACTCTAAAATACTTTCTGAAATGTTACGAACCTCACAAAAACAATTTCCTCCTGCTCAAATTGGTGATACTGTATGAATACAAGTCCCTGATGTCGACCGTGGTCGTACAGATAGCCGAAATGTGTTAGCGGTTGTTGTTGGAATAGAAGACTTCGACTTCTATAAACTGGCAAATAAAAATGGTACCCTCAAGCAGCTTTACACACATAATCAGTTCGTAATTTGTAAAGAAAAGTTACTTTCCATAGATGAGATTTCTTTTCAAGAAATGTCGCTGAGAAGCAGCTGCAGCTAATTCGAGAAGCGGGGGGCAAGGCTATACACGCTGTCATTGCAAAAGGAAGTGTTCCACAAATAAATGCAGTTGTAAAAGCAAGGCACTCTTGTGCAATTCAAAGTGTCATAATAGTTTAAGTTGTTGCAATAAATAAGATTTGAATCATATAATTAAGTAAGTTTTTTATTACTATTATTTTCTTTTCTCATTTAGAATGTACTGTATAATTAAGTTTTTAATTTCTATTATTTTCTTTTCTCATTTAGAATGTACTGCTTGTTTTAAGTTCTTGGTCACTCCTTTCAGAAAGAGAGGCGAAAAAGTTACGTCACCCTTGTGACGTTTTATCGCGACTGAAATACGGAGAAGAAAATATAAATCTCCGACATGTTCAACATTCACCATTAGTGCATGGTGAATGTTGACATTTGCAGGTGTAAGTCAGAAATAAGGGTATTTAGCAAATATTTCAGACATACACCAAGCGACTATGTGAATGTTGACATTCACCGGTGAAAGTCGACATTCTCCAGATTTTGGTCTTTCACTGTAACATATATATATAATATATTATATGCATACATTAAATAAATCAACTAATGGAAATAGACAACACAAAATGTTTTTAAACTTTTTTACTATTTTGTATTTTTGGGGTTTTATTGAGTTACTAAAATTTTTATTTTGGATTATGGTATACATATCAAATTTCTATTAGTATTTGAAATAATTAAAAGATTAGTACCATTGAAAGAGAATAAAATAGACCAGAGTTGCCACTCTTCAAGGGTAAGAAGAAAAATTAGGGCCTTTTAAAACAACTTTTCACGGATCGTAATAGATTTACCCCTGACTGCACAAGTGAAGGAACTTTCACTAGAGTTAGGTTTGGGTCTCACCGATCCACTTTCAAACACATACATTTTTAGTTAACCTACGAATATTATGCCCTCGATTTTTAAAGATACTTGACCTTATATAAGTATCATTGATCTTGGATTTTGAATGCAAATGAAATAAAATATTCAGTTCGAAATAAGACTATTTAAAATAATTTAAGAACTTTCATCAAATATTAAGGATTTTTAAGAGTCCTCAAAATTTAAAATGAAATATCAGGCCTTTGTGAGGCACATGGGAACCCTGTATACAAATTGCAAAATGAATAATTTTGCAAACTCTGGGTTTCAACTTTCCTTAAGACTAATAGGGAATGGCTGTTTCTGGTTTTATGGTGCAAGGTCCGAAGACAGGCAAACTGCGCCAAATGCAAGATGATGCAAACCAGAAAAAATAAAAGGTTAAAATAGTCTAATCATTAATAAAAAGTATAATTAAAATTATATATTCATTATACAATGATATGAAGGTTAGACGCTATAAAAGATATAATGTATCAGGTCACCATTGGTAAAAACAAATTATGATGGCTGAAAATATAAATTGAGAAAATTGTAATAAGATTGTATCTTAGTGAAATGCAATTAAAAAATGATAAATTATAACAATGATAAAATGCCGGTGATATAAGAAGGCAAAGAGCGATGCACATGGAGGGTGACCCACATTTGATAAGATTGAGGAAGTAATAAAAAAGCATCGATAAAAATTACTTAAGACCTGCACAAGTAGTTAAAATATGATTGATGGAGAGGTTGTTGGCAATGCTGGCAATGGAACAGTTTCCCCGACCAATAAAAATCAATGAGTGAATCATGAATGGCTGATATGAAGGGTCAAAATAATGTCCAACTGTCAAGATGTTAGGGACAAGAGGAGAATGGTATGTTGTTAATTAATGTCGAACTGGAGCTACACAGCATGCAATTGGTGATGATCAGGGATCCATCCTAATGGGAAAGATCCAAGGACAACATGCAATTTTGAACCACGGTCCGATGACGAGAACATATGAGCTGGTACCCCACTCTCCAAGCTTCCACACCACAGCAACATAAGCATATTTAACATGCACCAGCCTCCGTGTACATGAAGGTCTTTGGCTGGACAAAGTTTTGAATCCGTTTCTCTTTCAACTGGGCTACCGTGGCCCTTAAAGGGAATGAAAATTTCTTAAAAGAATGAAAGTTATCACCTGATGCAGATGTGTTTTAGTAGAGAAATCCACTGTTCTAGAAAAATGGTTTTTTCGTTGTCGTTCATTTTGAAGCTTACCTCTGCATAGGACCCAGGAGGGACTGCATGTCAAGAACAGAGTGCACTGTGAGAAGCCAAAGGCAGTCCTGGGTCTCAGACGACATGGAGGGACTTCCGAACCTACCACTGACAGCATTCGTTATCACTCTCCTAGGATGGCATTCTTCGAAGCATACACCATTGTTCCTGCATGTGAAACAAAAGAAATCAATGAAGCAATTATCCACAGTCAAACAAATATCAAGGAGAAATCTGGGTAACTGCAATCTGGGGTTGGGTTGCTGAGTAATCATAATCGGTTGCTCGTTTTTGGATTTTATGGTGCAAGGGCTATATTTAGCCAAGCTGTACCAAACACAAGACAGACAAACCAATGAGGGAGGAAGAAAAAGCAGAAGGGTAGGCGAGGGTAAAAATGAAAGGATCATTTGGGTGCATTGGGGTTGTGATGCCCATATACCTAACGATGTGCCCCGAGGGAGTAATTTTAGCAAGGTGCGCAGATCACCAATGAAATATGCTATGAGAACATTCTGGTGTCTAATCTGTCGAGTTCAACTCCTGCCGCATTTGCTGGTGTCGTTGGCCAGAGTGGTGAATCTGCCTTACCAGGCTATGTGTGATATTCTCCTTTTGATAACATTGAAATCATGATTAAATTAAGGGTCGGCTGGCATTTCACAGCACTGGCCTTGCCAGTGCATATGAAAATGCCTCAAGGCTGCTATGTGTTCACCTCCTACATAAAAGTACAATAGGTTGTTATCAATATAATACATGCAAAATGGTAGGATCCTCTATGCTTATTTAAGGCTGTCTAATAAGGATCTGTTTTTCAATCCAATACTCGTCTTGGTTAGTTGCTTTTAGGTTTTATGGCACAAGGGCGATAATCGGCCAAACACAAGACAAAGTCAAGTCAAAGATGTCATGAAAGGGAAAAAGAGGGATTGGGGAATACAGTAGGATGAAAGCAGAAAAAGATCACCTGGGTTTCTTGGGAGCGTGATCCCTGTGTTTACTCAAGACAGTAAATCCACAGAAAAAGAAAAGATCACTGGAGTACCTCAGGTCAGTGAAGCCAGTACACACCTAATGTGCCCTGAGGGCCTGAAGTTATCGATATTTGTATTGAAAAATTCACATCATATCACGAGCTCAGCTTGCAAGGCTACACTGCTCGATATAAATACATATTGTTCAATGCCCAGCATCCAGATGTCACTTGTATGCATTCTGAAATGTAGACAAGTGTCATATAATTTCCCGAGCAGTCCAAATCAATGCTTCTTGTTCGAGAAAAATTATTTTATTTCATACAGCTGTATCATACACCTCGTTTGGAGGCAATGCTCTTGGTGCACTTTAGTACTGCTAATTATTTCCGATAAAAAAAGTTTTTTCAAAGTTTTGTATTTTTCCCTCTAATTACTTTTCGTAAGTTTATCATTTTCCATTAAAAAACGATTTTTTCTAAGAATTCTTACCTTGGCGACATAAAAAGTGCACCAAAAGCGTTGCCATCAAATGAAGCTATACCTTTCTTTCATCATTTTTCTGTCTTCAGTAGCCATCATGGAGGCAAAAGATGTAGTGGTGCTGATTGAAGACAGAATGAGAAAGCTTATAGAAATTGTTTCAGACGAATTCTAAAGACAGTGATTTTTCAGAAGACGAAAGTCTGAAGAATTCTAGCGATACTAGTGATAGTAAAAATCTTTATTGGTTGATTTTATATATTATTAGACACCAACTACTCTATAAACACTAGGAGGGTATTTAACCCTCCTAGTGGTTTCAAAGAGATATCTTGCCCATCAAGATTTGAAAAATTTTGCTAATGTGAGATATCTCAAGATATTAGCGGTTTTTTTATAAGATCAAAATACACTCAGGTTTTTTTCTAATGATAAGATATCCATCAAGATATGGTAAGTTTTTACTGATGACAAGATATCTCATCGAGTAACCACCAGGAGAGTTAAATATGATTCCTCAGTCAGCTGAGGGCATTTAAATGACAACATTGGGTTAAAAAAGCAAACCTCGGATCCCCATAATATCCATCCAGGCATTGTGAACAATTGGGGCCCAATGTATTGTTGAGGCAATAGCAAGAGCCAGTGGTTGAGTTGCAGAAACCGAGCTCAATGTCTCCATGGCCGTTGCAGTTGCATTTCTGGCACCCAGCTGAAGTTGTTGCATCGCCAAAACTTCCAGGTCTGTGAAAAAATTAACATTAGTTTAGAAGTAGTATCAGAGTGCTGAATTAAATTTAAGGGGCTTTTTGCTGAACTTAAATTAACCAAGCTTTCAACTACTGAGACAAGAGCCCTCCAGAGGTAGGTAGTTAATTAACATCGCACTGGAGCAACACAACAGGCTATTTTCGACTGTCCGGGATCAATCCCAGTGATGGTAATTGCTGCAAAGTGTTTTGGAGCAAATCTTGGAGCAGGTAAATTAACATTTTGGAGCAGCCAGACTGTCATTTGGAGCAGCACATCAAAGGAGCAGTAGAAGATATTTTAATAATGAAACTAATAAAATTCAGGTTTTTAAACTTTAAACATATGACTGTATGAATGATAAACAATAATTGTAAACTATTACAAAATTCATTTTAAATACTAAAATTGATGAAATAATGAAAAACATACATAAAAACTTACCAAGTGTTTTCCATTTCCATAAAGTTATGTGCAAGATAAGAAATAACTTTGACATTAACATGACTAATAAACATTTTATTAAACAAAAAATATTATTTTCTTTTCTTATGTTTGTTACATTCCAACTGCGCCTTTCTATTTTCTTCTAAGGCTATCGTTTTGGACATTCTATCTTTACCTTTAAAAAGAATCTGCCCGCTTTTAACAGCACTCATATCTTTGTCTGCAATACCTTGTGAAATCTTGCTTTCAGCATGATTTAATAGTTTTTGAGAAAGTTCAAGTTCCTTTTGCAATTTAATTTGTTTCGACTTTAATTTTAAATCTTCCTCATTATGGCAAATAGTTTCTACTTTTCTCTTTTTTGTTCTGATGCTAACAGCAATCTGTCATGGTACCGCCTCCAGGAATTTCGAACTGATTTAATCAAAGCCGTAGTAACTTGAAAGTTCTTTATGCTTTCTGTATTAGCTTATGTATTCTTTCTGATACTTCAGAAACTCGCTATTGGGCCATATTCAGGTATGATTAGCGGTCATTGAATAGCGACTGATAACGTCAGTCTGAAATGAAAATTTTTGCTGTTTACATTTATGAGTTGGATTTTGAATAAGTATTGAAGTAATTCTTACATAGCGGGGGAAAGACCCCAAGAGTGTATTACTCGAATGCGATTTGGAGCAGCTCTGGCGCAATTTTAGCAAAAACGGGCAGTCTGGAGCAGGCAATACGCTATGGCGCATGCTGGCGCAATTGGAGCAGCATTACCATCACTGCAATCCAGAAGGGAAAGTTCTGAGTCCAACACCCCGTCATTTTGAATCAGTCAAGTCACAAGGTCCACACCTGAGCTGGCACCCCACTCTCAAAACTTCCACACCACACCAACGTGAGGACATTTGAGGTCACAACAATGATTTAAAATGATTGCAAAAGCAAGCATTTATCTATATAAGGCATTCCACAATCACATATAGGAAAATCCCACAAAGATTTTGGTCATGAAAATGGTTGCATCTTTTATTATTCTTTATTAATCATAACACTTTTTTAACACAAACTATTTTCAATTCAGTAAACTTACCCCAAATGTTTGGGTATATCTGTTAATTTTTTACCAAGCCATCAATAAATAAAAAGAACTAGAGCTTGTTCAACTGAAGACCACAGCCACTTGGCTATCAGATTACCCAATGCTAAACTTAATCATTCAAAGCTAACTCCAAATGTTTGGATGCTTTACTAACCCGTCAATTACAAAATGAATTCATATCAAGTTGTCGCATGTAGGATGTCTGAATGTGACCAGAGATGTCCCATGCATGACAGCTTGATATTAGCTATTTTGTATAGAAACGATAGATGTACACAAAAATTTAGAATAGTTTATTTGAAGGATTTGTTGGGTTTTACAGAAATAAAGGCAATATTTGGTCAAGCTGTTCCAAACATAAGACAGACAACATCAAGGAATGGACATACACAAAGAAAAACAAAGAAAATATTACTGGCACTGAAGAGAGAAAAACATCCAAGATAAGTTAAAGGACTTGAGGTCAAGACAGATAACATTAAGTTAACACAAAGTTTAACCAACATCAAAGAGAGAAATACACCCAGAATAAGTTACAGGACTTGAACCTACACTTCCTACAACTCGCAGGTTGCTAGCACAGAGTGGGAAGACCCACTGAGTTACAATGGCAACCCTTACCTGAAGGGAAGATAGTCGTTATGAGGAGGACTGCCTTACGCAAAAGTAGCCATAGGTAGTTTTCCCTCGTCAATTCATTAACATTGCTACCACTTATGACATTGAATGATAAAAGAACCAGAATCCACACTAAAGATGCCAATTGTGGAAGTAAATTTACGTTCCAGCCTATCACCTTATTAAAATCCTGCGACTCAACTGCCTTCTTGCCGGAACCAGACTATAAAAATCCCATTTGTTTATAAACTACGACAAAAATAGAAAAATTCACTTATCTTAATATTTTAAAATAAACTAAAAAAAGGAAGTATCTTTTTTTAAAACCCTCATCTCCCAGCCAACCCAGAGGGTATAAGACTACACTAGAGGTGGCGGGGAGGACATTCACCAGGCCCCATAGGGTCCTTAGCCCAACCAAACAATTAAAATACAATTCAGAACAAATACAAGTAAAGAACAAAAGTAAAAGTTACATAGACACTGCATCCCATAGGACAACTGCTTACAGATCGGGAATTACAAAATTTACAATGTAAGCATAGAAATCAGACAATGGAAAACATAAGTATGATAATGAAGCATACATAAACATATTTATACTCACATATACACCATATACATACATATAACCATTAGAATCATACAATGTTTTTGATTAAATATTTGAAAATTTTTATACGGTTCATCAGTCTAGATAGATATTGAGTTACCAACACCACTATTCAGCCATGTGTTTTAAACTACCTGTAGGTTCTGTTAAATGAAGATGTTCTGCAAATTTTCATTTAAACAGTGATCCATGTCACTAATAAGGCCCAAGAGTATAATGACATATTTTTTATGTGAAATCTTGATAAGTAAGATAAACGGAACATGGCCAGTGAGGTAAAAAGTAAAAAAAACATGCATCTTGAAAAAAACATATACTCACTTGCACAGCTCACAAAACACTCCTTCTGTCCAGTCCTGGCATTTATCGCATATTCCAACAGAGGTATTGCACGTGCTGTGATTGTGGCAGCCACAATTGATGCTGCAATCTTTTCCAGACCATCCCAGGCTGCAGATGCATTCGTAGTCTGGAGAATTGGAGCAGTATCCATGAATGCACTTCACGGAACACCTGCAGAACACAACATTCCTGCAATATTATTTTCTGATAGTTTTTTTTTTCAGTTCCAAGGGCCATATTCGGCCATGCTGCATCATACACAACAGACAGAAAATATCAATTATTGGCATACACACAAGGAAAGCTTTTACTGACACACAGGAGAGAAATATACCCAGGGAGGAATCGAACCTACTCGTGCTGCCTACAACTTGCAGGTTGCTAGCACAGTGGGCATACCTACTGAGCCACAATAGCCCTATTTCCTGATAGAACAGTCAATTTGATTGGATTCATAAGACCTCTTTTAGAATGAGTAAAGATGGTTGGTTGTTTACGGCACAAGGGCCATATTTGGCCAAGCTGTACCAAACACAAGACAGATAACTCCAAGTAAAATATGTTGTGAAAGGGCAAAAAGAGGGATTGGGGAATAGAATAGAATGAAAGCAGAAAAAGATTGCTTGGGTATCCCAGGAGCCTGATAAACATGTTTACTAAAGGCAGTACATCCAATGGGAAAATAAAAGATTACTAGAGTACCACAGGTGTGTGTGAAGCCTGTACACACCTAAAGATGTACTCTGAGGGGGACATGACAAAAGAAAAATGTTTCTCTGAAATTTTAAGAAAGATACAGAACTAAATGCACTGAACTCCATTTTATGCTTAAGCTTCCTACATCACAACAAAAAGCTATATACTGTAGTACTCATGAGTTTTAGAGTTTGTCATCATTACCAGACACAACATTTCTAAAACTGAATGTATCACCTCTAGAGTTCCATATAGATTTTCCAGGAATGCCATTAAACAGTAAAATGTTTCAAAAATGACATCTTTTCAGTCACAACTGTAACTTGTGACTGAGGTTTTTCTTTGGCATCTCAAAGAAATTTTTAGATAAATAACCCTTTAGGAATTGATCAAAATCTAAGATGCTTTTTTAAATGAGAATGAAGTTTCATGGAAAGGGGTTAAAACTTGAAACAAGGGTATATTACAATCTATTAACCCCACTGCAAGCATTATGCAACTACAAAAGCAATGGACATTCTTTTTCAGTAGTCTAATCCTTGGTATAGTCTCATTACCTTGCTTCTTTAACAGCAATTAAGCTTAATCTACACGAATCCCAAACCTTGACTCATTGGTGATTCATACTTTGGCGCTTTAAATGAAACTTATTTAACAAGGTTAATCAGTCACCTGTATTAAAAATCAAATTGAAAGCTAAATAAAATGCAGCTTTACGTACGCTCTAACGCAGGTTCTTCCATCGCCCTCGAATCCAACATTGCATTCACAAGTGTACAAGTCTGGTGTGTTGTGGCAAGTAGCATTTTCGTGACAATCATGCATATTCCAGAGACATTCCTCCAAATCAGGGCACATGCTGTATGACCACAAGGTCCCTTTTTCTTCTAAGGACGAGTTCTTTAAATGATTGTTGCAAGACCCTTCAAAAGACAATTTCAATTAAAACACATTTAAAAGGAATTTATAAGGCAACAATAAAATGGCATTGGAACTAACAACTTACTTTTAAACTGCTCATCATGTTGGATGTAGAAATAAACTTTGTGTTTACTTATAGCATCGATTTTCAAACGTTTTTACTTTCAGCTCCCTTAAATCTACAAATACAGCAAAGGGCCCTCTTAAAGATTTTAATGTAATATCACTTTTAAAAGGATTTTTAATTCAGTTTATTTTTTAGTCATAATCCATGTGGGTATCTGGATATCAAGTATCAGAATACCTGTCATTTCCTGTTATCCAGGAAATGATCAAGGTAGGTAGGTATTTTAATTAACGTCACACTGGAGCAACACAAAGGGCAAATTCACGACAGTTCGGAATCAGTCCCCAAAGTAAAGATCAGAGAACACCACGAAATTTTGAAACACGGTCAGATGACATCACACCTGAGCTGGCACCCCACTCTCCAAACTTCCACACCACACCAACGTGAGAACACTTGAGGTCACGATAAATTTAACATGTCTCAGCCCCTTTGTACACGACAGTCTTTGGTTGGATTCGAACTCGCAACCCTCCGGTTGCTAATCCGTTACTCTCCCAACCGGGCGCTACTGCATCCCCCGAATATTTCTGGTCGGCCACTTGCTGGGTGGCAATTTTTTGGGGGTTGTATTCAAACTTAAATTCAGAGCTTGTTCGTGTGTGCCTGTCGGAGAGTTAACATCAAGTATGACACATAAGTAGCAGTGTCACTACTTGTATTTAATACAAGTAGTGACACTTATGTTATTTAAATCCATTTATAATGAACATATGCACTGACATGTACCTTTCATACCTCCAAATGAAATAATGAATCACAAATGCAAAACAGCATTTTTTTTACTTACTGATCTTACTTATCCTTACTTCCAATAACGTGCATGACAGAAAGTGCAAACCTTAGTCATGTTACAACAATTAGCTTCTGAATGTCCACTTCCATTGTCTCCCATTCACCAAGTCAATTAGGCAATTTTAACATCTAAACCTATTTTCAAGTTCACTCTAATTTTTTTTCTATGCTGGTTTCTTATTATCCAGATTTCTAATTGCCTTTAGTACCAAGTTTTAGCAATATTATGCAGGTAAGTATTTTAATTAACGTCACACTGGGGCAACAGAATGGGCTATTGGTGACGGTCCTGGATCAATCTCAAAGGGAAAGATTCGAGAACACCACGTAATTTTGAACCACGGTCAGATGACGAGGCAACACCTAAGCTGGCACCCCACTCTCCAAACTTCCACACCACGCCAACATGAGGACATTTGAAGCCATAACGGATTTAAAGTGTACCAGCCCCCTTTGTACATTGCAGGCTTTTGTTGGATTTGAACTCGCAACCCTCCGGTTGCTAATCTGTTACTCTTCCAACTGGGCTATTGTGGCCCATCTCATTCAACAAGGCAATTTTAACATCAAAACCTACTGTCAAGTTCACTAATTTTCTATGCTGATTTCTATAATCCAGATTTCTCTTTGCCTTTAGTACCGAGTTTTTCCATAGAGTTTTAGCAATATTATGCAGTTCTGTAGCTTGAATCATGCATATTTTAACTAAGTGGCAATATCCAGTAGTGGTTGATTTTACATTGTCTGGGTGTATCGGTTTGCCAATCATTACAAATTTCTCCATAACCTAGAAATGTTGTTGTTGCTAATCTCCACATCTAGCTCCAACTAGACCAAATCCACAAGTCCATTCACCCACACAAAGTCATGCAACAAAAGGGGTTCAGAAAATAAGTCATCTCGGGATAACTCCAGGCACTCAAGAATATGTGCTGGGGAGGCTTGGTCAGACTGGCATTTAAAGCAAACAGGATGAATCTTGCGACCACAGCAAAATCTGAGACTCCTCAGATGGCCACTGAAAAAGCAGGAAAGCTGTCTGATTAAGTCTGTCGCAATTGAGAGCAAGACATCTTCAGGGGCGATACCAAGAGTGTACCGGGAGGATGATCCATGCCTTCTTATCAAGATTTTTTCTAATAAAGTTCAAGAAGCATTCATGAGTGTGTATCGGACAATGGTTCATTGATACCAGCCTTTGCCAAATCATCCGCTACTTCGTTTCCCCTGAGATCCACCATATATCTGAGAAATAGAAAAACCCACCTGAAAAGGGTCCAGAAAAGTCTCCATCTGTGCATACACCCTCCGCCCGGTGGTCAGAGGAACTACACCAGCCGCAGGTGAGGTCTCGGATGCAGGACGAACACTGCGTGTGGCGGGAACAGTTGCGGCACAAGTCAGTGCTAGAACCAGAAGTCATCAACAATATTAGGACAAGATTTGATAGGGAAACAAAACGCCATAATGATGCATCTTAAGTATAGCATGCTATCATGATTATATGTAATTTCTAACGAATTCCTAAAATTTCTGACAATACAATTGCAAATACAGTATAGTTTTAAACCATACTAGATGAATTACCCTGCATTGCTCAGGTTGAATTGTTTGTAATTCATCGTAATACTTCTCAATATTACTAGTATGGGGCTTTCGAATCGTTTTTAGCCCCCTCTATAGACTCAGGAAAATAGAATGGGGTTAATATCTAGATTGTTTCCAGCAGGATTAAAGAATGAATGTGCCATATTTGGTGTTAATTGGTATGTGAGTGATTATAAAGCTAATGTTCTGCCTATGGGGATTTCGAATTGATTTAGCCCGTCTGCATACTTCGGACAAATTCCCTGAACAGGAGTTAATATCTAGCCTGCATTACCAGCAGTCATCTAAAGAAAACAGTTTTTTAACCATTTCAAACTCCTATTAGGCTGCTCGTTGACAGATGGCCGAGACTCGAATCAGGCACAGAATAAAAAAATAATTGATATTTCACAGATAGGTAGTTAAATTAGTGTCGCGCTGGAGCAACACAACTATTAGCGATGGCCTTGCAATTTTGAACCATGGTCAGATGACAAGGTCAAAACCTGAGCTGGCACCCCAATCTCCAAACTTCTACACCATGAGGACATTAAAGGCCACACAACAAAATGAATGCAAACGAACTCTTTGGTTGGATTGAGTTTCCAACTCGCAATCCTCCGGTTGCTAATCCGCTACTCTTCCAACAGTGGCCCGATGTTTCAGAGATAAAAGCGATTGTTTATCAGTTTGAGATTTCTATCGCCAAGGCTGAAAGTGAAAACAGATTAAAGAAAAGAAAATCACCACTCACCCCATCCCAGAGCGGTTTTCGTCCACCCAATCCCTGCACTTTCCAAATGAATAAGATGATGTGTAAGTAGAAAAGAGGAAGCATGTTTGAGTTTCTTCACACCATGCACATAAGCCAGGATCCCCGAGGCATGAGACGCAGGACGATCGTCTGAAAGAGAAAAATACATCACTATGTTGCGTGCATTCCAAGATTTTTCAACAAGCATGGTTGGTTTGGGTTTTGTGGTTGGTTGATTTGATAGCACAAGGGCCATATTTAGCCAAGCTGTGCCAAACACAAGACAGACAATATCAAGTAATTCTGGTTGGTTGTTTCGGCATTTTATGGCACAAAGGCCTATATTTGGCCAAGCTTCGACAAACGCAAGACAATGCCAAGTAAAAAATGTCATGAAGGGGGAAAAGAGATATTAGGGAATAGAGTAGTGAGATGAAAGTAGAAAAAGTTTGCTTGGGTATCCCGGAAGCACGATCCCCCCGTGTTTACCAAAGACAGTAAACCGCATGGAAAAAAAGATCACTTGGGTACCTTGGGTCAGTGAAGCGTGCATACCTAAAGGAAATGTGCCCCTGAGGACATCAAGTAATTGTGAAAAGAAAGGATGGAGAGAAGTAGAAAAAGATCGCTTGGGCATACTGGGGTTGTGATCCTCATGTTTACCAGAGGCAGTTAAAATCCATGGGAAAAGAATAGATCACTAGGGTACCTTGGGCTTCATGAAGCCTGTACATGCATAAAGGAGGTGTGCCCAAGAGGTGAGTTGGTTTGGGTTTTATGGTTGGTTGATTTGGGTTTCATGGCACAAGATCCAAAAGTGGATCGGCTAAGGCCAAACGCAAGATAGTTATAAATTCATTAAAATTATATTTAAAAGCATCATAATAGTAACAGACCAACCAAGGGCATTAAATATTTAAGTAAACAACCTGAAAACAAAGTATGAAAAAGTAAATATATATTAACATGGCATTAACATTAAAAATAAAATGCAGGATATAATGCATGATGTAAATAACTTAAAAGAGATGAAACGATGTAGTTTAATAGAAATAAAAAGATGAGAAATAAAAAAACATGTGGGTTACCTTGACAAGAAAAATGAATGCTATAAGATTTCTCTAAAGCAATAACTAGGATGGGATATCCCCATCTTAGTAGACTATTAAAACTCTAATCTGAAATGTAATTAAAAAATGAATTATAAAAATAATAAATTGCCACAGCCATTCAAAAAGGCAAAGTAATGAATGCAAAAGGTGACCCAACAAGTCTGAATGAATAGGTGAAGAATTAAAAAATTGAAGGGGCATAAACGTTTAGAATGGGAATAAGTTAAAATATAATGTATGGTAACCGAATGTTTGCAATACTGGTGTACTATGAAGAAATAATTTTTCTCCATCAAGAAGCATAGGGTGGGCTCACTGGAGGAATTAATTACCAATGCCATGTCTACATTTAATTTCAGAATGCATACAAGTGGCATCTTAGTGCTAGGCTTGAACTAGTGCTTGAACTATATGCATTTATATCGAGTAATGCAGCATTGCAAGCTGAGCTCATGATACAGATGGGTTAAATACTTGTGACCAAGAGAATCCTACAAGAAAACTTCTGTTCAGTTGTTTAATAGAACATGCTTACCAAATCCATAGAGGAAGAGAAACTATCAACCTGATCTTTACTTACTGAGGACAGGGTATTGGACAACTTCCAGGACTGTGCACAGACATTCTGAATCGTCCTCGCCTCACACAAATTGCTGGCTCCACTAACCATTCACAAGTTGAAACCTATATTAGCAGATATAAAACATGAATATTTTTAGCAAACATTATACCTTTTAACATTTACCATGACTGTTCATTGCATACATGCAAGAATTCCATAATTCAACTGATTTAGACACTCAATAGAGAAGTTTTGCAATTAATGAAAATAAGTTAGGTACTGATTTGACATTAAGACTTTTTTGGTGGGGGGGTAACGCTTTTAGTGAATTTTTTGTAACGAGTTGTGGCAGGCTAATTATTTTCTTAATAAGGTTCTCATGACAATCCAGCAACCAGATTCCAATATTTTTTTTGCATGGTTGCCATGATTTGGAGCTATAACTTTGAAATTGGCATCCCTTGAAAAATGTTCTCCCTAAAGAAAAATACGAAAAATATTTTTCCCATCTGCTATTAGTCAAAACAAAAAGGGATTACATTTTCGTTGACCTTTGGTGAATTTTTAAAAAAAACATTGCCCAAATTTTGTAAAAGTCGCCAAAATTTTAAAATTAGTAGCTTTTGAGATGATTTTACTTTAAAAGGTATGCCTAGTCTATAAGGTTGAAAAGTAGCTGAAAACCACCAGTAGCAGCCCCGCAACCTTTCAAGACGTTCCTTTGCATGCTAGTAACTAACCTGAGCACATTTCTCACAGTAGATGTAATCCGAACACACGGAACAGTTGTCGGGATGAGTGACTAGAAAACTGTCCTTTCCGTTCTTCTGACAAAAGACCTGGAATCCCGTCTTTGGATAGCAGTTGCTGTTACTCTCACACCACCCGCACAGAGAATCGGTGAGGCAGGACAAGCAGTTGGTGTGCTCCACACAGGAGCCATTCTTATACAATTCCAGGTGCTTGTCGTCAATCACCTGAAATTCAAAACAGATTATTAAACTTCTTATTACCAACTGATTTTTAACATTTATTGGTACTTACATACTATTCCATCGACCATGAAAAATTTGCAAATCATTTCAAAGGTCAAAAATCCCTAATGGCATTCAAAATAGCAACAAATGAGTCATCTTTTTTGTCAAGTAGAAGCCATATAAATTCGCTTAAATACAAATCTAAGTGCTGTGGCGCAGTTATGCATTGTTTTTTATTTCACCATTGGTCGAACCCCAGTCTTTCAATGTTTTCAATAAAGTTCCATATCATGCCCTTTAAAGCACACATTTTTATGGAAGGATGCCACATAACTTTAAAAGTACTCCAATGCATGCTATTCCATAGAAGGTAGATACCAAATTTTAATAATTATTTTTCAAAATGTGAGGCAAAAAACAGAAATAGCAGTTAACTCAAATCCTTTACATAAACAAAAATGGCTATTAATCGGGGTTACATAAAACCAAGGTGAAGGTCTCATGTGTCGTGACATCACACTTATACAATACTGGTGCTAAACCACAGAATTGGCAACAATTTTTGTTTGTCGAAAATGGTCAACAGCAAAGCACGCAAGTATCCGTTTTTTAAAATGGCCATAGCAATTTTCTTTCTTATCTCCACAGATTCAAAATTATAAGTACTCCCCTCAGTCCCTGCGATAAATCAGGAGATGCCGACCACTATTTGTTCGCCTGCACTTATATTCTGAAGATTTTCATCTCACTAAACCAACAGAAGATTACAAAACTCAGCAGCTTCTAAATATTATGAATAACAAAATTTCACTGCGGCGAATTTGTGAATGTGTCTGCCACACCAGAAAAAGTACAATAAAGTTTAATTTGAGGTAGGTAGTTGAATTTATGTCGCACTGGAGCAACACAGTGGGCTATTGGCGACGGTCCTGGATCAATCCCAAAGGGAAAGATCCGTGGGCACCTTGTAAACTTGAAGTTCAATTTGAGACTGAAGCTCTGTTCTCGTACCCAGTTGGGTATATATACTTAATGTGTTTTATATTGTGTTAATACATTTAACACCTTTGCAATATTTTCTGTTTTTGTAAAAAAACTATAACAAACTTTCACTTGTCTTTCCGTCAATGCTGTGCTATGGGTGGCTTGGGTCATAAAAGGAAAAGACCTTAGTAGGCTGTTTTTTTTATTACATTTGGAATCAGCCAAGCTGCACCAAACACAAGACAAACAACGAAAAGAAAAATGCTGTGAAAGGTGAAAAAATAAGGATTGAGGAACAGAGTAGTGGGAAGATAGAGATAATAACTTGGGAAAGTGAGCCCTGTGTTTACTAAGATAGTAAACTCCATGGGTAAGGAATAATCGCAAGTACCTCAGGTCCGTGAAGCCTGTACACACCTAAAGGTTGGTTGTGTTGTTTTTCATGGTGCTAGGGCCAGATCTGGCCAAGCTGCGCCAAATATCGTATATATATATATATATATATAAATCGAAAGTTAGGTGATAAAAACTCAATATAGTTTATAAAACCAAAGTCCTTTAGAAATAGAAACAAGTCTGTGGTAAGGATCTGTTAAAAGTTCATGTAAAATGGAGCGATAAACACCAGAGTCTAGGGTAGTTAAAATCAGGGCATTGTATTAAAATGTTTTTGACTGATAAGATAGTGTTCCAATTGCGACACATTGGAGCAGGTACTCCACGTAATAGGAGTCCATGGGTAAAATAGGTGTCCCATTCGGAGTCTTGTCAGTTTTGTATCGTAATTTCGATTTAAAATCGTTTTATTAAAACCTTATATGGATGGTCAACCTAAAGGAGAAGTGCCTCTGAGGGCAGACTGGAGTAGGAAGTGAATTTGATACCAAGAAATAAAACTTTGCAGTTGACTTGCACATGTCAGACTCACCTCAAAGTCCACAGAGAAAGCTGTCCAAGTCAGTTGAACAGGGGAAGTTTCATTTAAGTAGGATGGAACCTTAACAGTGAAGTCAAACATGTATTTGTGACCCTCAGAGGTATCGGGAAAGAGAGACACGCCCGGAGATCTGCGGACGTCCGAACAGAAGTAGGAAGGCTTTGGGTTGTGACTGGCCACCACCTCCTGAAGATAATGTTAAGTGCATGTCAAAGATAATGTGAATGAAATAAAAAAAAATCAAACACTACAGCACATTTAAACTAACTGCGCCAGATACAAGACATAAAATATAAAGTAATAGACAAACACACACATGAAAGTTTTTACTGACACAGAAGAGAGAAATGTACCCAGGGAGGAATGCACCTGACAGGAATCGAACCTGCACCGCCTACAACTCTAGGTTGCTAGCACAGTGGATATACCCAACGAGCCACAACAGCTTTCATAGGAAAACTTTAACTCAGTAAATAAATAATATAGCTACAGCTATGAAATTTTGCATAATCTTTAAAGCTGTACAATTAACATAATTTATAAAATCGATTTGGGGTCATTTTGAGGTCATAAAACCAATTAACCACTTAACGCATTTACCCGTGTTTGACACGGGCGAAAGTTACCGGCAAATTTACACATACCCGTGTTTCACACGGGCGCTCTTCCGTTCTAGTAAAAATAGATAAGCTAGATTAAACTTATACCAAAGATGGCATAAACTTATTTATCATAGATGATTTACCACTTATTTAAAGATATATATTAAACTTATTTACCATAGATGGCACCACTATGCACCATTTTTCTTGTGTAAACTAAGTGGTGCATTTTGATGATTAGCTATAAGTTTGTTAGGAATTCTTTGTTATAAAGCAGTTGTTAGGTGTCTAAAAGGTAATATATCCATTTTTATTATGTTAAATATCATAAAAGTAAACAGTTAACCATAAATTAATTTTTACTAAGTGTTTTTGTAACTTGTTTAGAAAAAGTTATCTGATAATGAGCGACTGTGACGATTTTGAATATGCCAATTTATCAGAAAGTTTCAGCGATGAAAGTGATGATCTCTTGAGTGATGGAAGTGAATCTGAAGTTAATATTTTATTATCATTAATATTTTGAAATTCAAAATAAACATGTAATCAAATCGTTTACACTTTGTTTGTATAATAATTTTTTTTATAACTTTTACCCCACCCCACCGCAACTGAAATTGCAAAAAATAACTTACACTATACCTATATATATATTCATTTTCTGTCAAAAAAAAACTTGATCATTTTTTACCAGTTTTTCCGAAAAAAACTCATGCTTTAAGTGGTTAAACACTTTTATTCATTTAAAAGCTAAAATATTCCATACTGATTATCTGAATTACTCAACATGAAATGCTTCCTTTCTAACAGCTATTTACTCACAGTTGATGCTAAAATAATTGTACTGTTAAGAGCGACGTAGCCATTGTCATCTCAACACTTGTCCGATTAAACCACATAACAATCAGAATATTAAATAATGTTCACAAAACTCAGCTTTGAATTTTACAATGTAATTTAAATGCTAAAGCTTATTTAATGATGAATTTTATTAATTATATCATCAGCATCAAGTCAAAGGCATGAATCTGCAAAATCACTGAACATTTAAAGGTGCTATAGAAACAAGATGTAGTGTTCAGTTTGTCACCCTACAGTCATTTTGGCTACACGAGGGCGGTATAGGAAATGCCTTAGGAAAACAATATGTGGAAGTTTAGGTATTAGCTTCGAGCGTTTAGTCTATGAGTCAGGACTTGTGCTCTTGGTATAGTTTAAAACATCAAATAGTCTGAAAAGAAGATAACATCTAAAATTGCAGATTTACACTTTCGGCACAAAGCCAAATGATAAGTTTTAATGCTACTTAATTGCAAACAATACTTAACAGTGTGTAATTGCATCCAAATACAAAATAAAAATCTTACAAAATTTCTGTATGTGGAGTCATTGCTGAGTTTCAGCACTGCTGTAGATCCTGTAGAGCAGATTCGGAGCTGTAGTTGGGCTATTCTCTTTGATAATGGTTTGGCATCGAGGGGATGCAGAAAGCCCAAGAACTTTACTATATTCTCCTCCATTCCATTCGCATTCTGGACTTCAGAACGAAAGAGAATATCTTCTGAAGCTTGATGGAGATAGGTTACCTGAAAGAACATAAATAACCAAACGAGTTAATCACATATTAAAGCTCATTTACCTTAATTTAAAATGAACTCATACAGAAATTTCTACTAGACAAAAATATGAAAATAAATTTATTCATGTAACGAAAAGATTTTTGACAATTGAGGAATTCATTTATTGAATCATAAGAAATTATTAGCTGCTAATTATAATGAGCTAACAGTTATTATGCTAAATATTTGTTTTAGAGGATCCTTTTTGTTGAAGTTAATTATTTTGAATTTTACATTACAATTGTTTAAGCAGAAAGTTTGTGGTGAAACTTTAATTACATCATTCAAAATATTTAATTCTCTGTGTGAGCATTATCAATTTTCCATGAGTACTATCGTTGTCTTTCTGCACATTTTATGATTGAATAGTTACACCTATTGGTGAAAAGAATCATGCCTAACTTTTGATTGGTCAGGAAATTAAAACTGGTTAGATTGGTTTGGTTTTTAAGGGACAAGGTACCAAAAATACAAATGCAAGCTTAAATCAAATCCATTACAACTGTTTAAACATAAAAATGACAGCAAAGTGAATGGATTCAACCACAATAAAAGGAAAAGAATTACATTAAACAAAAATAGATTAAAAACCAATGTAGGCATAACATAAAAAGAATGCATAAGAATTAAAATGGAAAATAATAAAAATCATTGAGTTTAAAGGGCATGTTGATCAACAGGAAAATTTGTAAATTATTGAAATTTTCCTATTTGATTTAAAACAGTAAATGTTCATGAAAAGTGAGATAATGGAAAAGGTGTGAATTGCAAAAACATCACGTACAATTTAAAAATTTAATACTATTTAAAAATACAAACATGGATAGGAATTAGATTGGATTTTTAGGTTTTATGGTGCAAGGTCCAAAAGCGGACAAGCTGCACCAAACACAAGACAGAATGTGACCCAATAAAAGTATAAAATATTAAAAAATTATTGGTCTAAGATAGAGATAAAAGCACAACATATGGATGCAAATAAGTGTGCTCTCTCCCAATAAAAGATGACAATGGGTGAAACGTATGTGTACCAATGCGAAGGCGAGTCGGTTTCACATCCATCCTTCACACTGGAGACACTGGCCACAGATGAAAGTTGGGTTTTATACAATGAAATTTGTTGGTGATATGGATCGGGATTTTCTCCAATTGAATCTTGCACGTTTAAAACAGAATTGTTCAAATAGCTTAGACAACAATAGTTAAAAATAGGACAATTAATTAAAATATGATAATTGGCAAAAAAAACAGACATGCTACAGAGGCATTCTCTCCTAACAAAAGATGCCTATCAGTAAAAGTGTGTCTGATGCAGACAAATAAAAACTGATTAGGAAATTGCAATGTACAATGGGAAATACTGACAGGAATTTTAAAGATACTTGCATCATCTGGTTGCGAATAGTTGACAGGATGGCGATACTTAATAGAGACAAGCCCAGGAGGTGAATCTTTGACATAACAGTCCTCCAAAGTCTGAATGTCTGTTCCACTAGCTCCCCACCAGCCACTAGAGCCTGTAGACGGTCCCCCAACAGACACGTTTGCAGCAGCTGAGCAATTCGATGTCATGTCTGAATGAAAGGGCATAAGTTACATGATACCATTCAGAGACAAGCACAAAATACATGCATCACACAAAAATCAATAGATTTATCAGGGCATTCTATGAAGAGGAACAAAGCTGCATTAACTGGAACAGGCTATTCGCGATGGTCTGGGATCCATCCCGAAGGGTAAGATCATAGGACATCTTTTCATTTGAATTACAGTCAGATGACAGGGTCACACCTGAGCCGGCACCCCACTCTCTTACACTACGTCAACATGAGGACATTCGAGGCCCTGGCACATTTAACGTGCACCAGTCTGCACATACACAACCATCTATGGTTGGATCGAGTTTCAAACTCGCAACCCTCTTATTGCTAAGGTATTTTTTTTTTAACTTATTCAGTTTCTCATTAGAAATCTGTAGCTCTCCCTCTGGGAGACACAAGAGGTTTGAACTCCATTGAGTTGACACCCATATTGGAATGAAAATAACAACTGACCAACAAATTTATTCCTTTTTGCTCAAACAAGTGTCACTCGCAAATCTGTTCATCAGCAGAGATTGGGTTTTGGGGCCAGTCCATACATGCAACAGTGTTTTTGGTCAATTTTGACATACTCATCCCCTTGGAGATGTTGGATAGACTTGAACAGATGTCTTTTCAAGAGGAGCTTGCAATTTCTGATAAAGGTAGGTATTTTAATTAACACTGCACTGGAGCAACACAAAGGGCTATTGGCGACGGTCCGAGATCAACCCCCGAAGGAAAAGATCCGAGAACACCACATAATTTTGAACCAGTCAGATGACAAGGTCCCACCTGAGCTGGCACCCCACTCTCCGAATTCCACACCATGCCAACGTGAGAATATTTGGGGCCATGACAGATTTAACATACACCAGCCCCTTTGTACATGACAGTCTTTGTTTGGATTCGAACTCACTACCCTCCTGTTGCTAGTCCGTTACTCTTCCAACCAGGCTAGAGCAGCCCTCTGATAAAACAATCAGCAATGATTAATATTTGTTTTTAGTATGTTAAGAATGAGCATTGTTTGGTCTTTGAGAAAACATTATATCCCTGTTATCTGGAATGGGGAAACTCATTTCGATTTCATTGTTTGTGCAGTAGACAATGTCTTTCATAAAGCCATCTTACCCCAACAGTACTTCTGTATTCGTAGAAAGAATATTTTCAACAGTTTAACTTAGTTTTTACATTTGAAGAAAGTTGGGATACGAAACGGCAGGAAAATTCAAATATATTGAATTATTATGATTTATAAAAAATTACACTTTTTTCACTCCTCTTATTAAAATATTAAATTTCTTGAATTTGTAAACATAAAATAGAATTCAAGTGAAGGAATAAAAGCAACAAGATCAAAAGAATAATTTTAATTGTTTTAATCTTTTAAAAATTTACCTTGTATTTTCTAAAACATCGTATTTATTAATGTTTAATATAAATCAGTAGTAATTAACTACACCGTGATTTGCATGTCTCATGTCAAACTAGTTTGAACTTATAGGGGCAGCAAATTAATTACAATCACAAAAATCAAATTTAAATTTTAAAAAAATCCAATTTTTTTTTTATTTAAAAAAATCACGATGCATCGAATATTCCAATGGAGTCTTCACTTACCATCAACTGAGTGACATTTGTTGTCTTGCACACACCACGTGCAGGACACAGGTGGGAAGGGATCTTGTCGATCGCTGATGATGTTTTCAAGCGATGCAGACTGGCCCCAGATGAGGCAGGACAGACAGTCGCTGAGAGCGGAGCAAAATCCGGGACAGGTCTCTGCAGAGAACTTGTTACAATTCTGTTTCAAAGAATCAGGTCAAAAGAGATTTTAAATGAAGCCTTCAAAAGCAAATGTTAGTTATGAAATTTACATTATAAGAAACTATCTGTAAAGCCTGTCGGGATGAGAATACAGTGGGCTCTAAAAATCACTTATTGCTATTCAAGTACTTCATGTTATCTTCTGCGAATTGTAAATAATGGGTGCGCACTGACACATACCCTGTATATACTTCATTATTCATGAATATGAATGCCTCATACAACTCAAAATAGTAAGCCAATTAATAAATTTCACATAACTAAAAAAATGTGTATCAGAAATAATCTCACAAAAACTCAGATATGTTGTTGCTAATCTCTTCGTTGTACCGGATGAGATGGAGTGATGAAAGTTACTTATGGTAGCTTAAGATAACTAGAAACTTATATTCACCACTACAACATTTATTCCTACAGTTATTATATACAAATTTAGATATTTTGAGACAGAAGGGTTCGGCTGAGGTTAGGAACGAGCGTCCGCTTGCTTCTGGTCTGGATCGCAACTCTGATTTTCCCAGTTTCTTCAGCAACATCTAAGGAAAAATCCACTCGAAGTGGAATTTTGAGTGTAGTCAAGAGGCTTGATATTTATGAGATCATGAATGTCAGTATAACGTCAGATGAAGATGCTTTATGTGAATGCTTGGAACTTTATAACCAATGTAATGTCAGATGAAGTGCTGTAAGAGTATTTCCCGGGTAAGTTATGGACAGATGGTTACTTGCGAAGAATTTTATGATCTCTAATTTAAATAATTACTGAACATGACGTTTTGATCAGAAAAGACGCCTTATTAGAGAGGGTTAAATGGGAAGTGTTACAACGTCTAGCTCCAGCTAGACCCAATCCACAAGTCCATTCACCCACACAAAGTCAGGCACCAAAAGGGGTTCAGAAAAGAGGTCGTTTCGGGATAACTCCAGGCACTTGAGAATGTGTGCTGGGGAGGCTTGGTCAGACTGGCATTTAAGGCAAACAGGATGATCCTTGCAACTGCAGCAAAATGTGAGTCTCCTCAGATGGCCACTGAAAAGCAGGAGAGTGCAGTCTGAATATGTCTGTTGCAATTGAGAGCAAGAGATCTTCTGGGGTGATTCCCACGATAGCAAGAGTGTACCGGGAGAAAGATCCATGCCTTTTAATGAACATTTTTTCTAATAGAGTAAAGTTCAAGAAACATCAATGAGTGGGTATCGGACAATGGTTCAGAGACACCCGCCTTCGCCAAATCATCAGCTACTTTGTTTCCCCTGAGATCCATGTGTGAAGGGATGCATTGTAGGCGCACCTCACAGAAGGATGAGACATGCTCAAGTTTGTTACGGAAAACTCAGTTATACAGAACTTAACTGAATTTCACTCACAGCTCAAAATTACCTAGGAATTGATAACTCTAAATGGAACTAAGAAATTAAACATGTTACTGATGTTGACCAAATATAGAAAAATAAACACATTAATAATTTAATTTTTCTATCGCATAGCCGTTTTCACCAAATTTCTGTATATAAATATCATGCACTACAAAATACACCCGTTTCAGTAATAATCTCACAAAAACTTAATTATACAGAACTTAATAACTCAATGAAACTCACCACGGGTCAAAACTACATCTCAGTTACTAATTCTAAATGGAACTAAAAAATTAAGCATTCACTGGCATTGCCAAATATAGAAAATTATACTTATTAATAATTTAATTATGTTATCGCCAGTCGTTTTCACTGAATTTATGTATAATTATCACTTGTGCTTTCTTCTATTTATTAAATATAATCACTTGCATTATTCATTTCCTAACATCTATATCATGATTATAAAAATATTTATTGTGAATGAGCAATTTCTGGTGAAAGTATTTAAATACTTTAACCATAATAGAGGATAAAAATTTATCTATGTTGTTGCAAGTTTGCCTTTTATATAGTAGGATTAGATAAACTGGATCACAATATATCCTCAGTTAAACAATATATATGTAGTTATTCATAACTGCTCCTACAGTAATATAAAAATGCTTGAAGTACATCAAAGTTAGGAGTAATATTAATACTTTTGTAAAAATAAATTTCAATCATACAAACAGTATTATCAATGTTTTATAAACAACAAATTAATAACATAGAAAATAGAGTGATTATAGTTAAAAATTTAATACATAAAAAGGACTAAGAAATTCAAATAACCACTATTTGTACTACTAATCAAAAATATTTGAATTATTCAGTCTTTTAATAATTCTGCTAGAGTTTAAATGGTACACTTTAAACACAATATTTTTAAATATTATAAAAATGCTAAACAAAATTGCATCCTTAAAAAGCAAAATTGAATGCCATACATTAAAGTGGGTGGTTCCATAAAGAATTAATGTAAAAAATTGGATATTTGAAACATTTTCTTACATGTATTGTGTTGTGCATTGTATTTGGAAAAAACATTTCCTTCATTATTAATTAATTGAATATGACTCATCATGTACAGGTTATTTTATATGTAGATCACTGGTAACAAGCATTAAACAATAAAAAATATGGCTTGTAAAACAATCATATTTATGTGTAGGAATCTATTCACGTACAATTAATTGGTGTAAGACTTGTCTTGCAACACAACAAATCCATAATTTTTCTCATGGGAAAAAACGTGAATTTTCTAAAAAAAGTTTTGATTAATAAAAACAATGACTTTTTCTAAGTAATGATTACAGATTCATCAAAACGTCTATGAATAGGATAGGTAGGCATTTCAATTAACGCCGCACTGGAGCAACACAACTGGCTATTGGCGACGGTCTGGAATCAATCCCAAGGGAAAGATCGAGGACAACACTATCACGTAATTTTGAACCCCTGTCAGATGACGAGGCAACACCTGAGCTGGTACCCTACTCTCCAAACTTCCACACCACGCCAATGTGAGGACATTTGAGGCCACGACAGATTTAAAGTGCACCAACCCCCTTTGTACATGACGGTCTTTGGTTGGATTCAAACTCGCAACCCTCCAGTTGCTAATCCATTACTCTTCCACACACCGGGCTACCGGGGCCCTTCATGAATAGAGAATTGCGATTTACAAAAGTCTGATACATGAAAATCAGACTGTAGTTAAGCATTTAATGTTATGTTTCATACAGGTAAAATATGTTTTACATTTACCTTACTGTTCTTCCTCTCTACACAAGAATTTGTGTCAGAGCACCATCCACAAGCAAGATTTGACACGCAACTCTCCACAGACTTGTGCCTGAAAGAAAATAATCAGAATAAAATAAATTGTCTTTGAAATGAAAATAAAAGTTTTATGTAAATTTCTATTTTTAACTTTATTGTGTAGGATTGTAAAATAAAGTCAAAGTAGCAAACAAATGAATCAGACCAACTTGCAAAATTCTTGGGGTAAGGTGATAAATCCGCAATTATTTCTTCATTGCACAGAAATTCATTTCGTTTGCCAGTGTATAAATGGCTAGGTAGGTAGGCATTTTAATTAATGATACACTGGAGCAACACAACAGGCTATTGACAACGGTCTGGGATCAAACCCAAAGGGAAAGATCTAAGAACACCATGTAATTTTGAACCATGGTCAGATGACGAGGTCACACTTGAGCCGGTATCCCAAACTTCCACACCACGCCAACATGGGGACATTTGAGACCACGGTAGATTTAATGTGCACCAGTCCCCTTTGTAGACGAGTCTTTGGTTGGATTCAAACTCGCAACCCTCTGATTACAAGTCCATTACTTTTCCAACTGGGCTACCGCAGCCTGTATAAATGGTTAGAGAAGCACGCTAAAGAGCTTGAATTAAAAAAACACAACAGCGAACTTACCTGGTTAGTTTTGGGGTTTTATGGCACTAGGGCCATATTTGGCCATGCTACACCAGACACAATATAATATCAAGTAATTGATACACAGTGAAAGCTTTACTGACATAGAAGAGAGAAATACACCCAGGTAAGAATGCACGAACTTACCTGGAGCATGTGTTTAATAAAAGTTGATCGCTAAGTACAGCAGATGGCAAAACATACGCCAGAAGATGAGATCGCATAAGACCACTGTAGCCTCCAAATATCACAAGCGTGTGGCCACGGCGCACACCCATCGAATGAGAAAATACACCCTGACTAATGGGATTACTAGAACCTATGGAAAACAGCAAGCATAAAAATTATATAATTTTGTTCTCGTACAACTACATCCATAACATTGCAAAAACCAAAGGTACAAAAACAAAAATTGTAGGCGTAATGAGTTTCCAGAAACCGAACATTCATAGAGGCCAATCCCATGAAGGATCCTCCCGTCTCCCTTACCTCTGCACTTGCAGGTTGGTGGAGCTAAAGATAAATAAGTCTGTCGGCGACCGTCAAAAGCTTAAGGCCACGGACAAAACATGGAGCAAGCTTTTGTCTGAGCCTGTTCCACCTAATTTGCCACGACATATTGCTACGGGAAATTTTCGAATTTCAACTGGACACAACTTTTTAAGAGAACACTTACACTGCATTGGTGTACATGCTTCTCCTGACTGCCCCTTTTGTTCGACGGGGAGCTTTATGGACTTAAGTCATCTTTTATCTTGCACTTTTTATCTGACGATCACATCCTAGTTGACGACCTTTTCAGCCAGGCTAATTTGTACTGGGCTGCCCGTAGGAAATTATGGTCCATGGACCATAGTAGACTCCTGACGTAGGAAAAAAATGAAGGAAAAATAGGGAATTTTCCCCTCCCAATGCAGTTAACTCCTTTCATCAATTGTTTACAATTAATGTCAATATCTAACATTTTTTTAAACTGAACGAACATTCTTAGATGAATCCCATAAAGGAAAAGATAGGGACTGTTCCCCCTTCCATTGCTGTTAACTCCTTTCAACAACTGTACAATTAATGTGTGTCATTATCTAATATTTTTTTAATTGAACATGAACATTCTTAGATCAATCCCATGAAGGAAAAAATAGGGACTGCTTTTCCCTTCCAATGCTGTTAACACCTTTTGACTGTTTACAATTAATGTGTATCAATATCTAACATTTTGAAACTTTTATCAGAGGTATGACAATTTAAATCAAGTGATTTTTATTTTTAAAAAATCATAATTTAAATCAATTTCAAATTGATTTATTAATTGAAGTACAATAACATTGAAAATGCAATAACCTAGGACAGAATACATGTTATTTTATACATATAAGTTTAAAAATATGCTTCCACTCACTTCCACAAAAAGAATCTTTTTTAACTGAAAATAACTGGGTTCTAAAATATCAAATTCATACGAACCTATGAAATCTTTTCTCAAACTAGATACATCAATCCATTTATGACATTTCAAATGATACAAATGCGTCTCATTGTCATAGCATATCTCCTCTTCCACGTGCTTATGAGTGTATCCTCCATACACAATCATGTAATCACCCACAATGGAAGCAGTGTGAAATGCCCTTTCCAGAGGAGTGAAGACGTTCCTCTCATACTTGATTTTAATCCAGTACCGCTTCTCCACATGGAAGGCATGAATCTGATTGGTCAGCTTGCTGAGATGAGAGTATTCGGCTGTGATGCCACCAAACACAAAGATCGTTTTCGTTTGCAGATGGTATACGGCGCTATGACCCACCAGTCGACGACTGCTTTCCGAACTGCCGTAGGTGTCAACGACTTCCCAGCCGTTCATGTCCCTGATGTTGATTTTGTACATTTTGGAAGAGAAGGTTCCATCTGAAAGACTTCCTCCAACTACATACAGCCAGTAGAAATCCACCAGCGTGACCGAATGTTTTGTGATGGGTGGGGGGAAGAAATTATTTTTTGGGACCATAAGATTCCACTGCAGACTGGACACATTGAAAAACCACAATTCATTGGAGAGTGTCCCGTTCTCCGTCTCCCCACCAAAGAGGATGATATTGTCATGATAACAAATGGCTGCGTGCCCGTGACGAGCACTGGGGGAAGATTCAGTCAAGATGGTCGTCCACTGGTTGTCCCGGAAGGAAAAAACTAGGGTGTCCCCCAATACTCTCTTGAAAGTAAATCCGCCAAAGACGTACAAACTATCTGTGTGTTGCACATAGGTGCCCGTATGACTAGCCCGCGCAGATATGCCGTCTGAAGATATTAAATGCCAGGTGTTCCCTCCATTCTTGTTGGAGTCTGGAAGACTGCAGTCCATGCCTGAGTAGCCTGGTTTGCATTCACAGCGCGGAGGGAGGGAACCATTCAAATTGCACTCGCCCTTGCTTTCATCGACGCCGCAGTCGTTCGGGCACAGGCTCACCTCGCAGGCGCCGCCCGACCAGAGAGTATCACAGATGCATTGGTGATTTTGGCACACGCCTCTGCCGGTACAGTTCAGAGGGCAAGAGGTCACACTGTAAATTGCCTCAAAGCCGTTTCTCACATAGTTTGTATCACTGTAAAGCAGGATCAACATCTAAAAGAAAATTGCAATATGAAATTAGGAACAGGAATTTTTTTATTCAATAGAAATAAATGTACTTTTGGGTAATCTCTGGTACAAAGGGGGGCTAGTGCATGTTAAATCTGTCATGGCCACAAATGTCCTCATGTTGGAGTGGTGGGGAAGTTTGGAGAGTTGGTTACCAGCTCAGGTGTTGCCTCGTCATCTGACCGTGTTCAAAATTACATGTTGTCTTCGGTTCTTTCCTTTCGGGATGGATACCGGACTGTCGCCAATAGCTCATTGTGTTGCTCCAGTGCGAAGTTAATTAAAATACCTACCTACTTACTGGTCACATTTACTTGGCAACAAGAGACAACCTCGGTGCCATTTGCATTTACTTGTGGTTCCCTCGTTTCTTTTCTGACTTCACTTGTTTTTACTTGTGATCGTTGAGCACATCAGTTTTGCACTCTCCTTTTTCTGCAGTTTCTCAGTTAGGTATTTATTAATAATGACCAGAAGTAAGTATAGCTTAAGGAATTAGCCAGAACTGTAGCTGTTTTTCAGGAGTTTGGTACCCTTCTTAAGGCAAGAACTTATCAAAACAGTCAAACAATTTCGAAGAAATTGCATGTTGTAAATAAAAAGAAAATATAAGAGGGTAAATAAAAAAAGTTTCAAAAAGCACCTATTTGCAGTGCAGAACACAATCTTATTGCAACAATAATTACATTGCAAATGGCAGAAAAGATGTCTCTTCTGTTGCAAAAAAATTCCCCACGAAAATATGACCAGAGATAACCAAAAAGTACTGAAATTAACACAGTACACGAAAAAAATTATAAATTAATAATCAACTGAAAATAAATATAATACATACTAAATTTTATACATAAATTCATGCCTTTTTATACTCACTGCCAAAAGTTAAGCACGGAGAGGAAAAAGTTAATTTCCGGAAGCCGATCTGAATTTGAGACTGCATTTCGCTGCAGAGATAGATGGAAGTATGCAAATATGTTCTGTAACAGCCAATCACAGTTTCGTGTCGAGAAATATGCAAAAAAGGTAGTCATATAAGAAGTCAGCATTATGAAGGGTTAGAGGAGTTTCATGTAAGTGCTGATAAAAAGTGTTTAGAACTTTCGTATGATTAGTTTTCAAGACAGACGTGTTTCTATGGCTTCCAGAAGACGAATGGCAGATAGTGAGCGCTGGCGTTCTGTGGGACGCCTTGAAGCAGGACAATCAATCACAGATGTAGCTCTTTTCTTCGGCGTTCATCATTCCGTCATTTCACGATTATGGAAACAATTCCAAACACAGCGACCTCCATACGTGTTAATCTATGGTTGCAGCGTCCATTGGTAAGACGATATCTGCCACTACTGTTCGCCAAAGGCTACACATGAATGGAATGCAAGACCGGGTACCATGAGTTTGTGTTACTCTATCCGTCCAATCCAGAGGGGCACGATTAAAGTGGTGTCAGCAACATGTGAATTGGACTGTGTCTGATTGGGCCAATGTTATGTTCATGACGAGTCGAGATTTGCCCTGGAGCCAGATGACAAGCATATAAGGGTCTGGAGAGAACAAAGCACACGCAATCGGCCCCAGAACATCATCGAGCATCACACATTCCAAGGTGGAAGCATCATGGTGTGGGCAGGGATTTCGTTGGGATATCGCACCGACCTGCATATCTATAGACTGGGTTCTGTGACGGCTGTCCGGTATCAGGATGAAGTCCTAGAACCCACTGTGAGATTGTATGCTGCAGCAGTTGGTCCTACTTTCGTTTTAATGGATGATAATGCGTGTCCCCATCGAGCCAACATCGTCGACGACTACCTGGAGAATGAGGGAATTGTGCGTATGGATTGGCCGGCGTACTCGCCCGATCTTAATCCCATTGAAAATCTTTGGCCGTGCTGCATCTGCACGTTTCCCACCCCCAGTCACTCTCAGAGTTGCAAAATGCTCTACAGGAGGAATGGCGATTACTTGACTCTGGGGTGATTGATCACCTCATGGAAAGCATGGTCACATGCTGTAAACTTTATTTGAGGATGAGGGGTGGTCACATACCTATTAATGTCGGTTTTGTTTGTTTGTTTTGGATTTAAACATTTTGTTATTTACTCCAATATGACTTCATCTTATAATTTATGAAAATTCAATATTGTTTTCATCTTTGCATGTAATTCTTTGTTTTCGTGCATAAACATATTTGCTACTTTCCTGCTGCATTTTGTGTCAATCAAAGCTGTACTTGTCGATTTTTTCGCATTTTACAGCTTCGTGCTTAACTTTTGGCAGTGAGTGTCAGATCCTGACACTCCTGATCAGATATCAGATCCTGACTAAATCCTCATTCTGACCAGACAATATCATTATTTGGTACTGAATTTGTGGTGTTTAACTACAACAAAAGACTCAAACATATTTTTGACATTCTTGCCAAATGGAACATTAGTATGAAAGGATATTTAAAAGCGAACTGTTGAATAAATTTCCTTTGGCACTTTTTTATTGGTTAACTAACAAATAGTACAGCCATTCCCAGATAATGGAACAGTAACTATTTTTATGTTTCGTCCATCTTAAATATCAGGTAAACAAAAGGATCTTAGTTTTCACAATGACTTGTTTAATCTTGTAGGATCACTTGGCACAAATATGCAAGTTAATCAGTGTAGACTAGCTTGGAGCATCCCCTCATGAGGGGTTCTAGAACCAAAGTTACCTGATAACTAAAACATGTTTTCAGTTTTCACTATATCTTAAGACTTTCTTGGAGCAAGTACAGGACACTTGCATGTGTAAATTTAAAAATAACTTATTATTTTCCATCAGACTAAAAGCCTTACAACCACAGAAATATGTGAGCAAAAGAACTTACAGATCCTTGAGTCGTTGTGACTGACGGTGGGGTAGTGTTGCCACTGAAGCTGCCCAAAAGCAAGCTTGAGTAGGAATCTCCATTGTAAATGAACACATGATCATAAGAGCATTCAGTATCCATCTTTGTAAATGAAAGGGTGATAAATGATTTCTTGTCAGAAGCTGAAATTTGAAAACAATTTTTAGTTTCATTGAAGAGTGAAATAAAATTCATCACATTTTTAATTTTTACACATTATATAGAGCGACTGGTCAGAGGGCAGATGACCTTAGGGAGTACACTTCTAGAAAGCTAATAAGCTTGCAACTGGAAAGGATTACCAAACTCAAAATCATGCATAGCAATCGCCAAAACTAACCTTGATTTTGCTAACTTAGAGCAGAAACTCATTAAGTAACATTTTTAGGAAAGGCATTTTTTGACACTGATTATTTTCATGATGAGAAATAAATTGTCATACTGTATTGGTTTGAAAGAAAATATACTTCTATCAAAATTTTTATTTTTAACCAAAAAATAAGTCTTTAATCGGCTGTGTTGTAAAACTTAATTGTCAGTCAATGAGTGTCTGCTCTAAGCCAACAATTTGTTCTTTGGATTAAAACACAAGAACTTCAATCACCAGGGTATTGAAAATTTAAAATTAAGATGGTGAGCAAGTTGTAAATACTAGTGGTAAATATATCTAAATTAAAGTTGAATTTTGAGATTTTTGTGTTATTTTTAACTATACTTCTAAAAAGGCATTACTTTTGGGATGACCTAATGCAATTGGTGAACTTAAAACATAAAATTTAGCAGAAAATGACCTAGAATTTCACTTCCATTACCTTTGATGAGCCATTCACAGTGGGAATCCATGGGATATTCCTTGTTTCCACTTGATATAACTCCATAGTTTCCAGTGAGAATTTTACGCTCTCTATCACAGCTATAAGCGACATGACTGGGACCTTGGTCTAACGCAGAGGTAACTAAGGACAAACACATCAGAAAAAATGCATACACAACCTTCAGTGTCTCTGTGGTCATGTTGAGACAGGATTCAATTTGGTGGGAAACTGAGACTGGTAAGGCCCACCAAAGCAAGAGAACAAATAAAGGAGAACACCAGACTGCATGGTGTGCTGCATTCTGAATCCTAGGTTAGGGTGGTCATGACTTTCAATTTCAATACCATCTGAAAAAGAAATCAAAACTTTAACATCAGATAAAGTGACTTCTGAAATCAATAGCCTAGCCAGGAGAGGTTTCAAAAATATTTATTATATCTTTATAAATTAAAATATCATAAATGCATAGAATAATTTTGTATTATTTTATGGATTTTGTAAGTAATGCATTATATTCTTCAAATAAAATGACTAGGTACAGCTTTAATACTTTTTGTGGCAAAGCTTTCGATGCATTTTTTGGTGTGCTTTTCATGTCGCCAAGGAAGCATTTCTTACAGAAACAGTTTTAGATTTATCGGAAAAGAATTTTTAAAATAGAAAAAATCCACATAACTGATTATTCTTTTTCTAGGTAAGTATTTACTTTAATGAAAAAGATCTTTACTTTTTCTGAAATATTATAGAAGCGAGTCCAAGTTAAATAATTTATTAGTTTTTAAGTCGAATGGAACCAGGTTATATAATTTGAATGTTACAAAAGATCACATTAATTCTACCAAACTAGAGTAGTTCAGACATGGTTAAGTCCAAAAAGATGACGGTTTACAAAAGTTACTAAGATTCAAACAATCAGGAGGTTGCCAAAGCGGGACTGCCACAACTAGCTACAATAAGCATGCCAAAAACATTGACACAATAAGTCTTTACATCAATGTTGTACTAATAATTATTATTAAATTAACCAATTAGCATGAAATGTAAAATTATATTGTTAATTTCTTTTTTGACTTAACCATCTTGCATATTGACAAACCGTATCAACGCTACAAAAAGATAGTTTTTATTTCAGGAAACAAGATTTGAATGTTTAAGTAATTGCCAATATAAACATTTCCAGGACTGCTACAGTTGAAGTACTTGTGAAATAGTAGCTCAGTAGCATAAATTCTTCAAAACAGAAGCAAAATTAGTATTTTAAAGCTTACTTTAGTTGCCCCAGCAGCTGCATTCTTGGCACAGGATCTTCAAAGAACAGAACAGTCTGGTGTAAAAGGGTTTGGCACAGCTTGCCGGCTAAGTTAATAGTTTTCACAATTATACAATATACTATTGCACAAACGCCTTGCTGAAACAATCCAAATGTTTATATTTACCAAGTTTTTGAAACCATTGGAGTGCAGTAGGTCAGTCATAAACACATTTTTCCCAATGATAAGCAAAAGGCATGAATTTGTGAATGAAACAAGGATCCATGCTATTGGTTAAAATATGAGGGACTTAATTTTCTCTGACCTATGGTGAATTTTTGAAAAGGCACCAAAACTTGCAAAACAAGAGCTTTTGAGACAAATTTGCTTAAAAAAATACCCTTGGTTGCTAAGGTTGAAATATAGTAGAATAATTGCCTTTTATTTGATGTGGCTGGCAGCCCTACATTTCAAACACAACCATTGAGGAAAATTCTGGATTCATAGCTACCAAAATGTATCAGTTTTTATTCCTGCAGTAAATCCTTTATTCCTTAACTGTAAATCAAATATAAGATAGACCCCCCCCCCTTTTAGTGAAATATTTTTTAAATGTAATAAAAGGAAATCTTCATTTGGCTTAAATATTGATTTTCTAACACTAGGCCACTAGCTCTAGATGAAAATCTCCAAAAATATTTCATTTGTATGCCAGTTTTGTCAACTTTGTGTCTCAGTTTTATCGACTTCAGAAGCTAATTATGGAACAAGATTGATCGTTTTGGGGTTTATGGTGCAAGGGCCATATTTGGCCAAGCACAAGATAAACATCAAGTAATGGATGTAGTTTGCTAGAGGTCGGTTGTTTACGGGTTTTATGGCACAAGGGCCATATGTGACCAAGCTGCACCAAACACAAGACAACTTCTAATACAAAATGTCGTGAAAAGTAAAGGTAGGTAGGTATTTTAATTAACATCACACAACAGGCTATTGGTGATGGTCCGGGATCAACCCCAAAGGGAAAGATCCTTGAAAAGTAAAAATAGAGAGATTGGGATATAGAATAATGGGATGAAAGAAAAGATCACTTGGGTATCCCTGGCGAGCGACACCTGTGTTTAGTAAAGATAGTAAACCCATGGGAAAAAAGATCACTAGAGTACCTAGGGTGTGTGAAGAACGTACACACTTAAAGGAGATTTGCCCCAGAGGGCGTAGTAACATAACTGAGGTGTACTCTTTTTGTCATACTTTAATGGAAATAAGAATTTACACTAAGTATATAAGAACTGCTGTTTTACATTTTTATGAACTTTATTTCATTTGAAGGAATGAACTGTATATAATGATGTTTGTATTAATTATAAATGGATTTAAATTAGGTATCAAATGCAAGTGTGTCATCCACAGATAAAAACAATTCAGAAACTTAAGCAGACGCCATGTGTTTTCTAGTATTAAATTGTACCATATTTAAAGAGAGTACTATGTGCACTATAATCAGATATAACGCAACTACTATAAATGCAAATTCATCAGAATTTAGTTTTTAAGTAAGAAACTTTAGAAAACAACCATTAGAATTATCAGGGAGTTCCATTTTAAAAAGTGAATATTACAGATGGAGCATCTGACAAGTATGTTTGGAATTAAACTGAAATTATACAAAAAACTTATTTTTCAATGTGCCACATTTTAATCGTCTTGTCAGTTCTAAACTGTTGGGAAATGATTAAATTAAGAACTTGAATTATTTCCATCTACACAGAAATAACAATAGGTTGTTTTGTTAGAAGGGGGAAATGTAAAGAATATTAGAGATCACATGTAAATAAGATAATATAATATAAAATAGATGTTAATATAAAAAATGTTTCTGTGCAATGGTGATTAATGTGTGGAACTATTCTGATCAATAATAATGTACTCAAAACTGATCAGAATAGATGCATAATCCTGTTCCCTTAAAGTAATCTTAATACATATTGTACTTCTATTTACGTGGGTGAAAATAACTCAATCTGAAGCACAAAGGCCCAAAGGAGAAACTGAAACTGTAAATAGGGAAGTTTCTGACAGATATTCACTTCTGCTCACAATATTTCATTAAATAGTATTCCTATAAAATAGAACTGTGGTTCAATTCAACATTTTAGTTGTTCCTAACTGTCAGCAATATTCTCTCTCAATATATTATTTATATAGAAAATTTCTTCCATATAGATTATTTGGATTCAAAACCATCGAGATTTAGTAAACGAAAAATTCGTGCAGGCACATTGAATGCTGTTTCTTGCTATTAAACTGAATTCCAAATGAATGTAAACGAAATTAGACTGAGTAAGCATCGACTTAAAATTTAAAAAAGCGCACTTCCACTTACTTTAGTTCATCGAAACCAATGTATCTGAAAAACGACAACAGTTCCAATTTGCGAGAAAAACTTTCAATCATAAGTAAGATAATAAATGTACAAGACAATACGACTAAAATTCCTAACATTCATACTTTATCATAACACAAATAGATCTGGGTATCCCCGATGGATTGTATGCATATTGTGACCTAAAAATTTAAAGAATCGGTCTACATTTAAATAATTTTCTTTACACGAAGCAGGAAATGTCAAACAGATAGTCCAAAGGAGTCTAGAAACTTTTTGACAGCCTGCATATGCGGTTAGTATTAATAAACATAAAGTCCTCCATCACACTATGAATGAGTACTTGAAAACAGAAACATGTCGTAACATCTCGCATGCGCTACAAATAAACCACGCCCATCCTTTCGCGGGATAAGAGTTTTGTTGTAAGGGTAAATATAAAGTGCTTATTTTGTGGTAATACATACATCCTGATTCATTCTGGGGGTATTTCAATTAACTTCCCACTGGAGCAACACGACGGGCTATTGGTGACGGTCCGGGATCAATCCCATAGGGAAAGAGCGAGGACAACACCACGTAATTTTGAACCACGGTCAGATGACGAGGCAACACCTGAGCTGGCACCCCACTCTCCAAACTTCCACACCACGCCAACGTGAGGACATTTGAGGCCACGACAGATTTAACGTGCACCAGCCTCCTTTCTACACGACGGTGTTTGGCTGGATTCGAACTCGCAACCCTTCGGTTGATTGTCCGTTACTCTTCCAACCGGGCCACCGCGGCCCTGATTCATTCTGGAAGTCGCATAATTTCCGAGTACATCGCCGGGCCACGGTTACGTGGTGTTGTTCTCAGATCTTCCCATTAGGGTTTGATCCCGAAACGTCACCTCGTCATCTGACCGTAGTTCAAAATTACGTGGTGTTGTCCTCGATCCTTCCCATTGGGATTGATCCCGGACCAGAAGCATCTACCAGAAGCATCACCAATGACCCGGTGTCCTCCTCCAGTGCGATGTTAATTAAAATACCTACCGGAGCCACGGTAGTCCAATTGGGAGAACAATGGATTAGCAATCGGTAGGTAGGTATTTAAATTTACGTCACACCGGATCAACGCAACGGGTTATAGGTGGCGATCATGGATTAAACCCAAACGGGAAGATCGACGACAACACCACGTAATTTTGAACCACGGTTAGATGACGAGCAAACACTTGAGCTGCCACCCCACTCTCCAAATTTCCAAACCACGCCAGCGTGAGATTATCAATCGGGGGGAGGGAGGGGAATTTCAATTAACGTCACACTGGAGCAACACAATGGGCTATTGGTGACGGTCCGGGATCAATCCCAAAGGGAAAGATCCGAGGACAACACCACGTAATTTTGAACCACGGTCAGATGACGAGGCAACACCTGAGCTGGCACCCCACTCTCCAAACTTCCACACCACACCAACGTGAGGACGTTTGAGGCCACGACAGATTTAACGTGCACCAGCCCCCTTTGTACACGACGATGTTTGGCTGGATTCGAACTCGCAACCCTTCGGTTGCTAGTCCGTTACTCTTCCAACCGGGCCACCGCGGCCCGGTAGTTAGTTAATTAACGTCGCACTAGAGCAGCACAATGGGCTACTGGCGACGGTCCGGGATCAATCCCCTAGAGAAAGATCAGAGGACAACACGTAATTTTAAATCAAAAGTCAGATGATGACGTAACACCTGACATTGATGCAGTAGCCCATTGCTCCTCCAACTGGGCTATTGGGGCCCTATTAGCAACTGGAGGACTGCGAGTTCGAAGCTTGGTTTTGTCATCGACCTTAAAATGAAATAGACCCTAGTTTCGTGCTATTTCACCCAGTTGCTCGGTTTGATGATATGTCACTTGGTTGTGGGTAAAAGCATGAATCCTAAATTATGTTGTTGTTAATAATCTCCAATCAAGTCTGACGGAGTCAGACTAGATCAAGGAATCCGTTGACTTTAATGAAATTCATGACTAAGAGAGAAGAATGAATCTCTTCCCAGATGAGTCCCAGACAGTTCAAAATGACAGACAGTCAACTGATTCATAGGAGGAAATGTGCAGCTTCTGTAATCCGAAGACTGGAGCACCGAGAGGTAGAAGACTGTCTTGGCTCCGTGCCTGTTTGTGTTAGAGATGCAACAGACTTTTGTAGAAGATGTGGAAATGTAGATTATCCTAAATTATTGATTGGTTAAAGTGATTAGCCATGGTGATCAAAAACACTAGTTTGCGCTACCATAGCTAAACGGCTAAGTCGATTTGTGATTTACCCTTCAGAGATCTTACGACAGTGACTCTGCCCATATGATCCGTCTATTTCATTAGAAGTTCGATGGGTTCACCCAAAGACCTTCGTGTTGACGGTAGTAGAATTCAACTTCCTTCGATGAATTTTGTTCAAATTCGAAAATTCTACTCGAACTGTTTTTCGTCTCGAGTTATTCAGCAACCCCCTATGAATCGCGTGAAATGGTTGGGGTTATCACAATACGAAGATGATTGCACACACCCCTTAATTGATAATCAACCAATAAGAAACCAGATTACAGTCAGCTGGCTCCAAGAGAAACGTGTTTGTTTTATTTTACAAGCGGAAAGCAAGTAGGAGGGAGGTATAATAGACGTGAGATATATGTAGACTGAGCATCGCTATTGAGAAGAGCTTCAAAAAGTGGGACCAAGAGGTGTCTAGTAGTCACGTGACTGCTCCTCGAAAATTCGGCTTGGTTGATTGATTTGGCATTTTATTGCCCCTCTTAGCGACATAACATTTTCTTATAAAAAGTTAACGATTCGAATGTGTATAATACTGAAATTTCTTGAATTTAGTTATGTTTTACGGTACTTGTGTAAAATCCCGCCGACCATTCTCGCCAAAAAAGAAAAATGTCGCCAAACGATGTGATATCCCGCCAATAATGGAAAGCGTGAAATCATACACGGTTTTTCCTATTTTGCTACTCTGCTTGTCGCCATAGCGACGTGACGTCAAACACACTTGGTTTTATGTAACCTTGTTTAGCCATTTTTTAAAATAAGAGTTCTATCAGCTATTATTAACCGCTATTTCTGTTTTTCACCTCACATTTTGGAAAAAAATGATTAAAATTTAGGACCTGTCTACTGAAGAACAGGGCCGCGGTGGCCCGGTTGGAAGAGTAACGAACTAGCAACCGAAGGGTTGCGAGTTCGAATCCAGCCAAACACCGTCGTGTACAAAGGGGGCTGGTGCACGTTAAATCTGTCGTGGCCTCAAATGTCCTCACGTTGGCGTGGTGTGGAAGTTTGGAGAGTGGGGTGCCAGCTCAGGTGTTGCCTCGTCATCTGACCATGGTTCAAAATTACGTGGTGTTGTCCTCGGATCTTTCCCTTTGGGATTGATCCCGGACCGTCACCAATAGCCCGTTGTGTTGCTCCAGTGTGACGTTAATTGAAATATAACAATATATAACTACTGAAGAACAGAATGCAGTTGACTATTTTCAGTTATGGAATCCTGACATAAAAAAAGTATGTTGACGGACACGATTTCTGGTCACTGAAATGATTGGAGTGAGTTTGGCTGGAATTGCGCCAACTGCGCAAACATTCATGTTCAACGGGATTTTACACAAGTACCCGTTTTAACATTGTTAGCGATGCAAATGTACTAGCGATGCAATGAATACTTCTTGAATTTGTGTTACTTTTTAATGTTAGTTATTTGAGCTATTATATAACTAGCTGAAGTTCTCGTTGGTATCAAGTTCAACAAGCACGTATGCCAAACACCCATACCCTTAGATAAATAAGTTGTAGTGAATAGATTGATCTCAGGCCCCGAATCCAGATACGGCCCTCCGGACAGGTTTAACTGGCCCTCAAGCCGAATACGACCCTTCGTATATTTTTACCTGGCTCACAGACTAGATACGGCACACCAAATGTTTTTTATGAGGCATGCAAACTAGGCTGTGCAGGACCTTCCAAGAATCAGTTTTACCAACCCTCAGTCCAGATATGGTCTTGCTGACAGATTTACCTGGTCTGCAGGTACGGCCCTCCAACTTTTTATCAGGACCGCAGCAAGAAACCAAGACTTAAGCACCTACGAGTGATTGGAACTGCATGTAGTGGATGGATTCCTGATCAAAAGAGAAACAATATGGATCCAAAAGCAAAATCTGGAATTCTAATAGGCTATGATAGCTACAGAATTTATGATGAAATAAATGATTCGGTATTTCGATGTAATATTCCAAAAGGAAGTTTTTAAATCCACTACCAGTGACTGTAGAATCAGAAGAAACTACAGATGATGATATTGAAAATAAATCTGAAGATCATTTAAGTGAACAAAGGGAAAGTGACAAGATAATGGTAAAACAACAGGACACAGCAGATCAAAGACAATTTAGGGATAGATCTAGAATTAAGAAACCTTCAAGATATTATGATTATAGTTTCAGTATTGGAAAATATGGATGAACCAGAAACCTATGATGAAAAGCAATAAGGACTAAACAAAAAGATAAGTGGTTACATACTATGGACAGTGAATTAAAATCTCTAAAGGAAAACCAAACTTGGGAATTAGTTGATTTACCACCTGGATTCAAGCCGATTGCAAGCAAATGGGTTTTTAAACTTAAAATCATCACAGCCTTTTTGTATGGAGAACTTTCGGAAGAAATCTGTCTCAACCTGAAAGCTTTAGTGATGGAACAATAAGGTGTGTAGGCTAAACCGCAGCTTATATGAACTTAAGCAAGCTCCTAGATGTTGAAATAAGATTTGGAAGTTTTCTCGCCAAGCTCGGTTTCACTAGAAGTGCATCTGATCCTTGTTTATTTATCAGAAATAGAAATGATCTTAAGATCATACTTGCACTCTATGTGGATGATGGTTTAGTTGCATCAACAAACCAAGATGAAATAAATTCTTAAATGAATTGAAAACAGAATTTAAGATTACCTTCAAACCTGCTTCATTTTTCTGGGCATTGAGATTGAACTAAGAAATGATGGTTCAATAAAGATCACCCAATCTAGCTATATTAAGAAAATGTTGGAAGATTTTGGAATGGAAAATTGCAAAGTAGTTTCAACACCAATTACTAATTCTCAAGATAATACTGATATAAAAGGGAATTTTCCCTTCAGATCAGCTATAGGAATTCTATATTTAGCAACTGGATCAAGATCAGATATAGCATTTTCCGTTAACTATTTAGCAAGTGTTGAAAATCCTACCAGTGCAGATATTGTAAAAATCAAGAGGATATTCAGATATTTAAAGGGAACACAAGAAAAAGGTATCATTTACAAATCCAACTTTAACCAAGGACATTTAGAAGGATTTAGCGATGCCGACTATGCTGGATATTATTTGCCTGTATTCAGGTGGAGCAATATTGTGGACAAGCCAAAGACAATCTTCAGTTGCACTCTTAAGTACAGAAGCAGAAATAGTTGCAGCGAGTGAAGCAACAAAGGATTTGGTTTGGCTTAGCAGATTGTTAAAAGAAATTGGAACACCAATTCTTTGGATAGACAATGAAGCAGCAATAAGACTTGCAAAGAATCCGGAGTTCTATAGGAGAACCAAACTCATAAAGGTGAGTCACTTTTTTGTCAGGGAAAAGGTACAGGAAGGAGAAATAGAAGTTTCAAAGATTAGCACTGAAAATCAACTAGCACAGATGGACTCACAAAACCACTACTATTGGAGTAATCCTTGTTTGTGAAGAAAAAAAATGGACAATAAGGGAGTGTTGAAAAATATATTGTTCTATTTTTTTGTCAAATGGAAATAAGAGATACAACTAAAATTGTTAATTTTTATGTTTACAAAATTAGAAGTCGTATTTTATTGTCAAGCAAGTGTTCTTTTAATTTTTTTCCAATTTTAATTTCTTATGTATAAATAAAATTATTATTTTTAAAGTAATAAATAATTAAGAGACAAGATAATTTCTGCAGTTATTATAAATTTATTGTAACACAAAGAAGGTCCTTGATAGCTTTGTAAGTAAACAAAGAACAAATATCATTAAAACTGACGTCAGTCGATTCATCCATTTGTAGAGCGAATTTGGTGCACTTGCTGCCACTGAAAAGTGTCCCTTTTCACGTCATCAGTCAAAGCGCTGATTCGTCTAGCAACGGTGAGTAGTAACCAGTAGTGCATGGGGAATACAATGGAAGGGGGCGTGTCACCTGTCAATCATCCCCGTTCTCCTACAGGGGGGGTTGCCGCCATCTTGTTTTGTGACGTCATCGATTCACATTCCCGTTCTCCTACAGGGGGGGTTGCCGCCATCTTGTTTTGTGACGTCATCGATTCACTTCCCGTACTCCTTCAGGAGGGGTTGCCGCCATCTTGTTTTGTGACGTCATCCAAAAGCGGAAATGACGTATTGATATGCTGTTGAGTTGTTTCAAGATGGCGTCGTTTTGTTGGAGTTGTGTTGCCATGGTGATGACTCACTCGTAGTGCCATCTGGTGGAGAAATTCGAAACTCTATTATTTTGAATTAAAAAGGAATTTCTTGGATTCGAACCCGGGACCATAGGATCCGAAGTCAAGCGCGCTATCCGTTAGGCTGTAAGAGAATTAACTTAAGATGGTGAATTAATGTAGTGTTTCTCTCTCTTGGACTTGTATTTTTTCTTAGTATTACGAATGCGTTATTTTTAGAAAATGGTTTGAATAATTGCATAGGGGTTTTAATAAATGCTTTTACAAAATGACTTATGGCGCCATCTAGTGATTTTAAAAGTAATTAATCTAAGGAACGAATTGATTTCTTAATGTTTTTACTTTATTCATGATTAGTGACGTCAGTGTGTTTACGTTTGGGACTTGGATTTTTTTTCCTTCTGAGATTTCGATGTGACGTCACGATTATGTCCATCGAGCAAGTCTGAACTTGAAAAAGTCTACTCACAATTCTTTATGTTATGAGTATGGTAAATTGTTTACAGATCGTGAAGGCTAGGCATATTTCCGTCGATTGGAAAACGAATTAACGTATTAAAAAAAGACGAAATTTAGAAATTTTAGGTCAAAAATATACTGTGCCTTGTCAACTTGTAGCATACGAAGACGAAGGAATAAGCTATACTTTTAGCGGGTCTTCTATTACAGCCAAGCCTTGATCTCCTAAAGTATTGGAAATAAAGGGAGAAATGGAGCGAATAATTGGTGCAAGATTTAATTTTGAGTTGGTGAAGCGTTATAAAGATGGTAAGGACTGCATAGTTGCGCCAATAAAAACAACGAGAAGGACTTGGAACTTTATGCACCCATAGCGTCTGTTTCATTTGGACAGAAAAGGCAATTTGTGTTTTCTAGAAAGAACTACAATTCTTTAAAAATTGTTCTGGAAAATGGAAGCTTGCTTGAGATGAAGTATCAAACAAACCAATTTTGGTTTCACAGCTTGCCCCGTGCATTATGCCCTAGAATAAATTTAACGTTTCGTAAAATTCTTGTATAAAGCAGCGATAAACCACTTATGTGCCCCCGAACTAGAACTCAGTGTCGTACACTAGACGATATTTGGACAAAGTTGCAATTGATCTTTGCCTTTCAGAATAGTATTTTTATAAATGCTTACATCTCGTTTTTAAATAAATTTTTAGCGTGTCTTACCACATATACTGTATTTTGGATTATTTGGTTTTTTTATTACATGGTTTCATAAATTTTCTTTTAAAATGCAAGATCTGAAATGAAATTTTTCTTTGCTATATAGATTTATGTTTTTTTTTTTAAGTTAGATGTATTTACTCAAAAATTAATTATACATTAGATGCTATAGCACAATATTTTATTGCAGAATTTTTTAATATTATACACATAAGTGAGCGTAAAATTTTTGAAACTTTACAAGACCCATATTATGAACATGTTTCCTTACACATTTGAAGTAGTGAAAAATAGTATAAAAAAACCATTTATTCTATAAATATAAATTAAATATTATTTTTAATTAATTTTTCCTTCCATATTATTGTTTACTTTAAATAAATTTTCATTCATTTTAGTGATTTTTAGAAAACGTTTAACAATTGAGAGAGAGAAATATATACTTTAAATATTATTACAAACATTTAAATGCAATTTGCTTTCTATTTTTTAATTTTACAATTGTGACATTTTTAAAAGTTTGGTTCTTAAAGTGCGTTTTATGCATAGTAAAAAAAAATTATTATAAAAACCTGTAAGAGTAAAAAGAATTTTATACATTAATTTGAAACTTTACAAGACCCATACCATGTTTCCTTGCACATTTGAAGTAGTGAAATATAGAATTAAAAACCATTTGTCCTTGAAGATCTAAATTAAAAGTTCTTTTTCTTTAATGCTTTTGCAAACCACACATTTTACTAAATATGAACTTCCTTTTATTTATTTGAAATCCTTATGCACATCGTACAATTTAAATTGCACAGCAAAATACCAATACTGTACGAAGCTATGAAGTATTTTACAAGATACTTTGTACTGTTTTCTTAATTTTAAGTGTTCTACATTGCTATATTAAATGGGTAGTAAGTGGGTTTTCTGTTTTTGAAAATAATGTGTGCACATCTGTGCTGCTAAGCAAATTAACTTTTGCCCTTTTCTTGATATTAAATGCATAATCTAAATATTTACTCACACCGCTGATAGTTTTACCTATGAGTAAAATTAAATAATAGCTGAAAATTTTAAGTATTAATGTGAATTTTAAAATGAACAAAAATTATTGAAATAATGGATTAAATCTGAATTCTATGTATTCTTAAAACAATCTCTGCAAATCCAGCAGACAATTCTTAAACAGATTGAAGGAAGCTACATGGAAACAAGGTAAATTATAACACTTTTTAATAGTAAAAACATTATGATTAATATTTTTTACAAAAATAATACATTGTAGTAAAAAAAAAAGAACTTATTTTTACATACTTGCATTTTTTTAAGAGACATATTTCCGACAAGCCAATAATTCAATGCCATCACCTCAGCTATGGGGCAATGCAAATTATTTTTGTGATGACCACATTATAGTTTTTGGATATCTTTGTTGCTACTTAGAGCACATAATGCATAGAATTTGGGACACCCATATTGTTCCAAGTTGATATTCGGAATATTCAATGCATCTAAGCGTTTCTTTTCCACACAACCACCTTTGTAAGCAATTAGGTACTGAGTGGCCCTCTTGGTCTGCTCGTACAATTCTAAAAGCTTAGTCTAGACTTTCTAAGGGAGCACAATTTGCTATGTCATGGAAATGAAGTGCACATACGTAATTTTTAACATATCACAGTTGTACGATTTTGGCACTAAGTTTATGCTCAGACGATAAGTGAAAACGAATACTTGAAGCTACTTGCGATTTTTACAGCATTGTATACGTATTTACATACTAAGAAACTTTTCTTGAGTCTGAAATCCATCAAAATCCACAATTGCACAAATATTAAGCATTGCTATTGAAAAGCGTTAGCTGTTCTTGGAAAAATAATTGTAAACTGGAGGCCACGAAGAACTGGACTATATAACACCATACACTTACTAATCATACTAATCAGTAAAGTTAAAATTTATCTTTTGCGTTCCATTGTTACTCACAAAAGATAAGACTAAGTGAAGAATGTACATACTCAGAAAACATGTGTTTGTGATAATGCACGAAATAAAATTTTATGTTGTAATACAAGATTTTAACGAAAGGATATACTTAAATGTGCGTGTGATTTTTTTTACTCTACCACGTTTATGCGCTCTGAATGCAATTCAATTCTACGACTAAGCAAGAAAAAAAACATAACCAAATATAATTTATAAGATAAACGTATTTTGACTTTCTTTAAAATGAGAATTTTGAAGTATACTGAATTCTCTTAATTCTGCAGTTTTATTTTTTCTAAAATTACATCAACAAATTGAATTATTTATTTGTGGGCACACACAAGTCTTTGCCTTTGTTGAAAGGAAACTAGTATCTCTGACAAGTATCAGATTTTTAAAAATTGAGTAAAAGAACCTTTTTTCATGGGATTTAACTCAATCTGCTCCATAATTTTATACTTAAAAGTAATAGAGCATAATATAGTTAAGGAAAATGAATAACCATTATGCAAATTTGAAGCCAAAAGTTCCAAGAATGTCTATGCGTCTATCTACGTTTAGAGATTGGCCAACGCACAGACGTTGACATTAGGGACCTAGCCAAAAACGGACTGTATTATACCTGTGTCTTGGACGTGATCAGGTGCTATTGGTATGGCGAAGGGCTTGAAAAATTGGTAAAAGGAAGATGTAGTGAGATACAAACCCAAAGTTTTATCCAAAATGTTTGGTAGCCCATAGATGAAATTGTACAGGTGCTGGATGAAATCAACAATAATATCAATGGTTTTATAAAAAAAACGATGTATAGCTTCTTTCGTTTAGACTGATATCCACCTGAGAAAACATGGAATGCAGAAAGAGATTTACAGGGCCTACTTTACTTTCAGTTGTGATTGGTTTGCCGTCACTTTTTAAAATTTTAACTTTAACATATAATTGGGTCTGTGACAAATCGAGGTATTCGTCGGGTGTCCCAAATTCTATGCATTATGTGCTCTAAGTAGCAACAAAGATATCCAAAAACTATAATGTGGTCATCACAAAAATAATTTGCATTGCCCCATAGCTGAGGTGATGGCATTGAATTATTGGCTTGTCGGAAATATGTCTCTTAAAAAAATGCAAGTATGTAAAAATAAGTTCTTTTTTTTTTACTACAATGTATTATTTTTGTAAAAAATATTAATCATAATGTTTTTACTATTAAAAAGTGTTATAATTTACCTTGTTTCCATGTAGCTTCCTTCAATCTGTTTAAGAATTGTCTGCTGGATTTGCAGAGATTGTTTTAAGAATACATAGAATTCAGATTTAATCCATTATTTCAATAATTTTTGTTCATTTTAAAATTCACATTAATACTTAAAATTTTCAGCTATTATTTAATTTTACTCATAGGTAAAACTATCAGCGGTGTGAGTAAATATTTAGATTATGCATTTAATATCAAGAAAAGAGCAAAAGTTAATTTGCTTAGCAGCACAGATGTGCACACATTATTTTCAAAAACAGAAAACCCACGTACTACCCATTTAATATAGCAATGTAGAACACTTAAAATTAAGAAAACAGTACAAAGTATCTTGTAAAATACTTCATAGCTTCGTACAGTATTGGTATTTTGCTGTGCAATTTAAATTGTACGATGTACATAAGGATTTCAAATAAATAAAAGGAAGTTCATATTTAGTAAAATGTGTGGTTTGCAAAAGCATTAAAGAAAAAGAACTTTTAATTTAGATCTTCAAGGACAAATGGTTTTTAATTCTATATTTCACTACTTCAAATGTGCAAGGAAACATGGTATGGGTCTTGTAAAGTTTCAAATTAATGTATAAAATTCTTTTTACTCTTACAGGTTTTTATAATAATTTTTTTTACTATGCATAAAACGCACTTTAAGAACCAAACTTTTAAAAATGTCTCAATTGTAAAATTAAAAAATAGAAAGCAAATTGCATTTAAATGTTTGTAATAATATTTAAAGTATATATTTCTCTCTCAATTGTTAAACGTTTTCTAAAAATCACTAAAATGAATGAAAATTTATTTAAAGTAAACAATAATATGGAAGGAAAAATTAATTAAAAATAATATTTAATTTATATTTATAGAATAAATGGTTTTTTTATACTATTTTTCACTACTTCAAATGTGTAAGGAAACATGTTCATAATATGGGTCTTGTAAAGTTTCAAAAATTTTACGCTCACTTATGTGTATAATATTAAAAAATTCTGCAATAAAATATGTGCTATAGCATCTAATGTATAATTAATTTTTGAGTAAATACATCTAACTTTAAAAAAAAAACATAAATCTATATAGCAAAGAAAAATTTCATTTCAGATCTTGCATTTTAAAAGAAAATTTATGAAACCATGTAATAAAAAAAACCCAAATAATCCAAAATACAGTATATGTGGTAAGACACGCTAAAAATTTATTTAAAAACGAGATGTAAGCATTTATAAAAATACTATTCTGAAAGGCAAAGATCAATTGCAACTTTGTCCAAATATCGTCTAGTGTACGACACTGAGTTCTAGTTCGGGGGCACATAAGTGGTTTATCGCTGCTTTATACAAGAATTTTACGAAACGTTAAATTTATTCTAGGGCATAATGCACGGGGCAAGCTGTGAAACCAAAATTGGTTTGTTTGATACTTCATCTCAAGCAAGCTTCCATTTTCCAGAACAATTTTTAAAGAATTGTAGTTCTTTCTAGAAAACACAAATTGCCTTTTCTGTCCAAATGAAACAGACGCTATGGGTGCATAAAGTTCCAAGTCCTTCTCGTTGTTTTTATTGGCGCAACTATGCAGTCCTTACCATCTTTATAACGCTTCACCAACTCAAAATTAAATCTTGCACCAATTATTCGCTCCATTTCTCCCTTTATTTCCAATACTTTAGGAGATCAAGGCTTGGCTGTAATAGAAGACCCGCTAAAAGTATAGCTTATTCCTTCGTCTTCGTATGCTACAAGTTGACAAGGCACAGTATATTTTTGACCTAAAATTTCTAAATTTCGTCTTTTTTTAATACGTTAATTCGTTTTCCAATCGACGGAAATATGCCTAGCCTTCACGATCTGTAAACAATTTACCATACTCATAACATAAAGAATTGTGAGTAGACTTTTTCAAGTTCAGACTTGCTCGATGGACATAATCGTGACGTCACATCGAAATCTCAGAAGGAAAAAAAATCCAAGTCCCAAACGTAAACACACTGACGTCATTAATCATGAATAAAGTAAAAACATTAAGAAATCAATTCGTTCCTTAGATTAATTACTTTTAAAATCACTAGATGGCGCCATAAGTCATTTTGTAAAAGCATTTATTAAAACCCCTATGCAATTATTCAAACCATTTTCTAAAAATAACGCATTCGTAATACTAAGAAAAAATACAAGTCCAAGAGAGAGAAACACTACATTAATTCACCATCTTAAGTTAACTCTCTTACAGCCTAACGGATAGCGCGCTTGACTTCGGATCCTCGGTTCGAATCCAAGAAATTCCTTTTTAATTCAAAATAATAGGGTTTCGAATTTCTAAACCAGATGGCACTACGAGTGATTCATCACCATGGTAACGAAACGACGCCATCTTGAAACAACTCAACAGCATATCAATACGTCCGCTTTTGGATGACGTCACAAAACAAGATGGCGGCAACCCCACCTGAAGGAGTACGGGGATGTGAAGCGATGACGTCACAAAACAAGATGGCGGCAACCCCCCTGTAGGAGAACGGGGATGATTGACAGGTGACACGCCCCCTTCCATTGTATTCCCCATGCACTACTGGTTACTACTACGGTGTTATTTGAAAAAGGAATGTTGGAGACTAACTGAAAGCTTTTCCATCAAACACTTGACACTATAGATTATAGGCTTAATAAGAGTGTCTACAATGGTAATATTATTGTTTTCATTCATTATTTTTTTCAGTAAGTGTTGTCATAATTGTATGTGAAGCCAAGATTTAGTGCCCTTCCTCTTGAAAAGCCAGACGGTTTATCTTTCAACTCGGGATGGTTTCCCTCGAAATGACACCGCAGTTGATCAGGAAACATGAAACTTTTGGTTAACACATTTCCACAAATCAGAGGCCGACCATCATTTGTTTTTGTGAATCCAAATGGGTCATTCCATGTCAAACCGCAGTCCACAACCTGACCACATCAGATTTTTTAAACGGCTAATTTGTTTCCCAGCCATATAAAAGACATTTTTAGTTTCCAACTTGAAAGTTTTTTTATGTATATTAATTTTAAGTTTGAAAAATTGGGCAATCCTTGATTTTACTCACTAAATCTCCTTTTCCTCTCTGGACTAAACTCATTCAGTATGATTGGACAATTATTTTGTAGAAAATGTACAACTTTTCTAATGACGTATCATGACCTTTTTAATTTCAAGGTCATTCAATTTGACCTTGAACTACAATTACAAGTGTATTTTTTTATTTTATTTTTAAATATATGTTAAAGGTACGCTGTTTATCTTTGCTTTCTGAAGGTTTCAAAGTGGGACACGTATGTGGGTTCATAATTAAAAAAATATTCGAAATAAATAAAAGTATGGAATCAGTACCCATACACTTCTATCTTTTGACCTGTTTTGTCCAATCGCGATGAAAGAGGGCTTATGTCATAGAAAAACGTACAACCTTTCTGATGATATATTACATGAAATATTTTAGGACAAAAATAATGAAATACATTTTTAAAATTGTTTGTGTTTGTTGACGCAATAAAGAATCATTTTATGAGAATCACTTTTCATTTATTGAATACAAAACAATCATCCAACCCACTTGGTTAACATAACAAATTAAGAAAAAACATGCGATTTATCCGAATAATCTCTCGAACAGAGAAGAACAGTCCAGACAGGAAGAGAATGCATATATGGGTCGCCACAGCCAATAGGAACCGGTGGAAGAAAAACTGTCTGAAAAAGAATGACACCAGACGGCACAAACTACTGATGTACATTGGGCTGACAACGATCGATCCTGTTTAACCTTTACACTACGGCAGGGACAAATGCCCTCCCATCAGAAGTTTGCTTCGTAGAGCGGCTTGGGAAGTTTTGAGTTTTCCCCCTCGCTGACATCGATCATGATCTACGAGCTGTCAGCGACTGGCTTTTAAGAGTATTTCCTTTTGTTCGAATTTACACCCAAATAGATATTTAGTTTGTTCAAGTTCAGTTACATCAAATTTACTTTTAATTAATTCTAAAGCTTCTTTAAATCGTTTGACTTACCAAATAAAATTATGTCATCCACATATACGGCTAGTACATCATTTTTAAACTTATAAACACAGGGTCCAACTCAGTTTTACAAAACCCAACTGTATCAAAATACTATCAAGTTCAAAATTCCACTTTGGTGTAAACCGTAGATTGCTTTATTTAGAAAACACACCTTGTTTTCTGACCCTTTTACATGACCAGGTGGTTGTCTCATAAATTGGTGCTTCAGTTTACCATAAAGATAAATTTAATATCTAACTGAACATTATACCAATGCAATATAGACACTAATAGTATAAAAAGTAATTTTACAACATTAAAATTGACAACAGGTGAAAATATTTCATTAAAATCAACTCCCGGCTTTTTTTAAACTCTTGTACCACTAACCTGGCTTTGTTTTTCGGATTATTTCTTTCATCCAATTTTACAATTCCCCCACTTACTTCCAATTATTGGGGCATTGACAGGTGGATCAACAAGACCCCAAACCTATCGATCTTTCATTATTTGGAGTTCGTCGTCCATTGCAGCATCCCAATTGTCCTTTGATGATGAGTTTCTTCAAATGATTTAGGTATTTCAACATTATAACACTCGTGAAAAATATCGTCCATTTGATCACTTAAATTAGGGGTGTCAAACTCAATTAAAACACGGGCCATTTAATGCAACTGGTAAGATTCACGCGGGCCACATCACATTTACAAATTTTCTTAAAATTATAATTTGAAGTGAGGATTCAGGAATATGGACAGAATTAAAACACATTATGTAATTAAGTGAATTTAGGGTAATAATTTATAATATTGCTATATAAGTGCTTTTATTTAATTTAATGTATTTATAAAACTAAAGTTAATATTTTTACCGAAAACTTGCCAGCGCTTTCCTCCTAATAGTTTTCCAATATTCAAAGACTGAGAACAGACAATCTTCATTATGGCAGATAGATGTTTATCAGTTAATCCTGATCTGTAGGCCGTTTTATTTAATTTCATGGACGAAAATAGTTGCTCACACATTTTTAACATTACGAAATTGTATGTACGGTATTGCCTCGATCTCCCCTAAGTGCAATTCTTTTCATAACATATTGTCCTGTTTTCATTTTATTTCAAAGCATCGTGGGTCACAAAAAATTACTTCGTGGGCCACATGCGGCCCGCCGCCCTGACTTAAAGGATCCAGTTTCACTTTTAAAATAAGAATACCTATATCAGGTTTAAAACAAAATTTATCGGGATAAAATTCCATTTTCTAGCGTCATTTAAAGATCTCAATCGTGTGCTAGAATTTGGAGGATAGTAATACATATGAATTCTATCACTCAGTGTGCGGTCTTTCTACCCTTTCCCATTCATTTATATTTAAAGGATTTAAAATATTTGAAGTTTCAATTTTAACCTCTTCTGTCTGAATTTTATTTGAACAGTCACCATTGGATTCAACTGGTTCGTTAAAATCCACGTTTTAGTTAAATTTAGTATAATCTGAGAATTTTTACTTTTACCAAACAAAAGAATTCACACCGTTTTTAGTTTCATCAAAATTTTGACATGGATTGTTTCAATTACCTTAAGTTCCTTGGGAATAAAAAATCCTGTAGCCTTTTGTGCTTGTAGTCCACCAAAATTCCAGGCTTTGTACGAGGTTGAAGTTTATTCCGGTGAAATACGCACAAACGCGTGACCCAAATATTTTTTAATGTTTCATGGAGGGTTTGTGACCACTCTCTACTTCAATAGGAGTTAACCCCTCTGTTAGTTTATGCTCACATCTATTTTTTTATGTTCACAAATGCCACGATGGCTTCCGCGCCCAAAATCGTGGTCGCAACCCACTTGTCTTGGAGCATGGCACGTACTCCGTCCATGGCTGTTCTATTAAATTTTTTAGCCACCCCATTCTACTCACTAGTATACATAGATGTACGCTCATGTTACCCAACTTACTAAGCTTTTAAACTCTTTGTGACAAAACTCTAGACCATTGTCTGTCTTTTTTACTTTGTCTTATTTGTCTCCCTTTATACTTTAGCTAGCTATTTCTTGAAACAGTCAAACGCCTCAGTGTTACTTTTGATTATTTATACCTCTACTTGACGCGAGTAGTCATCAACGATTGACAAAAAGTACTTTTTCCCACCAAAAGAAATTACAGGAGCAGGTCCCCACAAATCCATGTAAACTCTTTCAAGAACTTTAGTAGCCAGTCGTTTGTACGTATAATTTGTCTTTAATGACACCCTGGTTAATTTAGCAATTTTACACATATCATAATTTTTATCCTCAGTTTTAGAATATAATTTTTTAATCCCTTTTACCGAGTTATATTTACTCATGTTCTATAAGGGGAATATTAACATGACCGAATCTCCGGTGGACAGCATTAATATTTAAAGCTACGTTAACAGATTCGTTACATGTTTTAGGAGATCCACGTACTATATACAATTTATCAATTAAAGGTACAGTAAAGAAATATTTATCATTTTTCGTATATACAACCATTTTATTATCACCCCCAAAGAATTTTATATCCTGTAATATCTATGTTTGAACCACCAATTAAATTTCTACGCATATTAGGGGTGTACAAGACATTTTTCAAACTAATGTTGACATTACCTGAAATGTCCTATAACGCAAAGTCGATGTCTTCAAATCCAAGGACTTTCGAAGTAGTCTGTCTCCGATGAGAACAGATGAAGATGTAGTATACTTAAAATTGTAGAACCAGTCTCTGGTTACATCTGAGACGTGGCAGCTGAATCGATGAACACTTCAAGATTTTTATCAGCTGAAGTGGTTGCCAGTGCAATGCGAGTGTCAGCAAAAAATGCACCATTTTCGCCTTTTTCCGGCTTCTTTTTGAATCGTCTATTCTTAAAGCATCGGTCTTCCGTGTGTCCCGGCTTGCTACAGTATCCGCACGGCCCCAGACCAAAAGATCCGTCACTATGATGTGAAACTTTATTAGGGTCCGCTTCCACCGAGTTCATATTTCTTAGCTTGCTTCTTCCCCGCATTCGTTGTCTTACTCTTGACAGCGTAGGCGTTTCCGACTATGGCGTAATCTTTGCCTTCGTCTTTTCCTTTCAATTCGATTCTTCCAGCTTCCGTAAGTAGCTTTGTAATTTTATCGACCGTAAAGTCTTTATCTTCGACTCTACATTTGTTGAACCAAGTTATCATAATCCGGAGGCAACCTTCGTATTAGCTGAAAGCAAACAAGTAGCTCTGGAATGTCGAGCCCGGATTCTCCTACTTGTCCCCGTTTTTCGGTAATTTTCTTGCTGAATATTCCTAGTTTCTTCCTCCGAGTCGTACCGCATTTCGAAAATCTCGTTTACCAGTCCGACCAATCTTGCTCGAGAGGTAGGTTCGAAGGTGCACTTCAAGGTGTCCCAACCACGGTCCATCAGTATAACTTTTGTCTGTTTTCCAAGTTGAGTAGTTCAAGTCTCCCAACTACCAGTCTCCCTGAAGTGGAAAGGAAAATAGTTCAGAGATCTCAGCCATCGTTTTTGTTGAAGATAAAAAGTTCAACTTTTTAAATTTTATTAACAAATTTACGCGGTCGGGTTGGGCCCATAACCCTGTTTGTGTTTGTTGACGCAATACAGAATTCTTTTATGAGAATCATTTTCATTTATTGAATACAAAACAATCATCCAACCCACTTGGTTAACATAACAAATTAAGAAAAAAAAACCATGCGGTTTATCCGACTAATCTCTCGAACAGAGAACGGGGGTATTTCAATTAACGTCACACTGGAGTAACACAACGGGTTATTGGTGACGGTCCGGGATCAATCCCAAAGGGAAAGATAAGAGGACAACACCACGTAATTTTGAACCACGGTCAGATGACGAGGCAACACCTGAGCTGGCACCCCTCTCCAAACTTCCACACCACGCCAACGTGAGGACATTTGAGGCCAAGACAGATTTAACGTGCACCAGCCCCCTTTGTACACGACGGTGTTTGGCTGGATTCGAACTCGCAACCCTTCGGTTGCAAGTCCGTTACTCTTCCAACCGGGCCACCGCGGCCCCCCCGAACAGAGAACAGAACGTATTAATTAGTACCTGGCAGATTGACTAACATCCACATCATAATTAATAGAAAGTTTATTGATTTTACAAAGATGTTATGAGAAGAGAAAATTTAAAGGGAGAGACAATGCACTGTAAAAGGTAAATAATTTAGATAGTACATAGAATTTTATAATTGATACAATTAGGAGTCCAGTTCACGTTCCAAAGTGAGATAGTAAGGGAAATCAGTAACCGAAAAGAGGATGATAAATACGCATGAGCTGTGGAGATGATTTAGGATTAAAGTCGAACAGTCAAGACAGGAAGAGAATACATATACATGTTCATAATCTCCACAGCCAATAGGAACTGGTGGAAGAAAGACTGTCTGAAAAAGAATGACACCAGAAGGCACAAACTACTGATGTACATTGGGCTGACAATGACCGATCCTGTTTAATAGAAACCCAACAGAAATTCGAGGTCAAAACCTTGAATCTTCAAGGATTGGATTTGGGGTTTTAAGCACCAAACACAAGACAGAATATGACCCAATAAAAGTATAAAATATTAAAGAATTATTGATCTAAGAGATAAAAGAGGACATGTGGAAGATATTTAATTTTAATTAAAGATATGACAAAACACAAGATTAAAATTTGCCAATCTATAAAAAAATCATAGTTGATATGAATTGATGATTTAAAACATGTTGTCCAGCAACAAGGTATATAATATGAATTGTGAATAGTAAAAATATCAAATGAGGTTTAAAAAGCCAATGTCATTTAAAAATGAGAAGAGATTTGAATGGGGAATTTCCCCCAATCAAATCTCGTAGATTTAAAATTGTGCTTTTAAAAAATTTGATACGATGATGAAAAATAGGACAGACAATTAAAATGTAATAAACAGAAAATGGAGTAGAGCATGAAAATGCAAATAAGTGTGCTCTCTCCCAATAAAAGATGATGATGGGTGAAACGTGTGTGTCCAATGCTAAGACGGGTCAATTTGACATCCGTCCTCAGCACTGGAGATCCTGGCCACTGATGAATGATGGGTTTTGTACAATGCAGTTTGTTGGTGACTTGCAAGTTCTTGCCACAAGGAGTCGACAAACTCCTTTGGGACATCTTGATATCAGTAAGAGGAACGTCTTGCCGCAATGGATCGGAAGCTGCCTTCGTAGCACTGTCAGCAAGCTCGTTACCCTTGATGCTCACGTGACTAGGGACCAAATAAAACAGAATATCAAAACCCTTATTCTGCAAGGTATGCAAGATGTTAAAAATATCTGACAGGGTGACAAGTGATGGTATATTGCTCCAGCTGTTGTAATACAATCATGCTATCAGTGTAAATGCAGTACTTATGGTGGGTACTAGAGGATATCTGCTGAAGGGCGCAATAAATTGCCAAAGCAGTGTAGACGGAGTAGGAATTCCGTAACTATAAATGGTATTGGGAAACGCTATCCCTACGCTACATAATCTCCTAATAAATAGTATTGGGAAATGCCTACATAATCTCCTCCTGTGTGAAACCATCTGTGAAATTTGGTAAATAGGCGTCAAACTGACAGTGGTGTAAGTTATAGTTATATATTGGAATATTATTTTTTCAAGCTTAATTAAGCAGTAGTGTACATTTTAATAAGATCCAACTAATTATAAAATATCTTTAACAGATCAATGACTATATGAAGCTACCATATCCACAAAAGAAACAATCATGGTATAAAACTTGCATTATCCTACGACTGATACAAATGTTGTACTATCACATTTCACACCAAGAGCAGCTTGATACCATGTACAAGATTTCCCCATATACAAATTTACAACATCAAGAAAATTTAAGATTTCAAGGATTACCCTCCAGAAGGGTTCTTTTGCTTGGTAATATTTATCGACAACAGGTGGAAATACTTCGAGACAAAATTATGCATATATCTCAATATATCATGAATTGTATTCAAGTGATTTTCTCAGTTACCAATATTAAAGCTACCTTATTGTTCATAAAAATTTTCTGGTTGGTTTCGTGGCGCAAGGTCCGATAGCGGACAAGCTGCGCCAAATGCAAGATTAAATAAAATTTAATACTTTTTAATAAAGAACCAAAACATTAAAACGTAGATCAAAAACATGCAAACATGAAAAACTAATAAAACTATGAAAAGCGATAAATAGATTAAAACATGTCAATAATAAAGTATTTTATGAATTGGTGATTTATGATATGATGTATGGAAAATGATTTAAAACAAGGTATATAATATAAAGAGAATGGGTGAACTCATAATGGATAAAAATATTGTCATTTAAAAACCAATGGTATAAAAAATGAAAATATGTCTAGATGGTAGAATTTTCTGGATATTGTTCTTTTCCAATTTATCTTAACTCCCAAAACCAAAATTTGAGTTTTAAAATCAGCATTTTAAGAAAATAAAAGACTGGGCTGGTTTAAAATTATGAGACAAAATGTAAACAATCCATACATTCATATTACTTCAGTCCAAAAAATAATTCTTGTTTGAAACAATGCAACTTTTTCATAAGCAATACTTGAAAAATGTCCCATTCTCATTGGCCATTCACCATTTGTAGTACACATTAGTGGTTTTTCAGTCTAATAAATGATCATGATTTAAAGAGAAAATGTTGATATTTGTGCATAGCGCTTAATTCTTTAAGTCTTTCCAATTAAGAATAAAGTTATCATAATTTTTAATAAATTATAACTTTTGTAACATTACAAAATAAGGAAGCAGTATCAGATATGCATGGAATACAAGTTTATTATATATGCTGTGCTAAGATTATACAAAAAATATTTTATTTTTAATAAAATATAAAATTCATACTTTTCTCAAATGTGAGTTTTAAACTAAATCTGATATTGAGAACCGTGATTATAGAAAATCAAGTAGTTCTAGAAATAAATTACTGACATCTTGCATTTAAATCCAAACTAACCAATTGTATAAGCATGGAAAATGAAACGTGTGGTAACACATGCAGAGAAAAGCGAGAAAGTAAGTAACAAAAATTTAACTAATACATCAATTTTACTATTTTGTTCAATTAATAAACATTCTGATAAAAAAAAATTTAAATTCTTAAAATACAAAGCTTCTAAATTAAAATGCAAAAAGTTGAAAGATTGGAAAATGAATACAATAGCCAAAATCATTACAATTAAAATTGCAAATTTATAGGTAAAAGAGAGTATGAGCCTATTTGAATAATCAAAGAAATCACCTTATAATTCACAGAAAAAGAAAACAGTACACATCCAAGTAATGTTAGGAAAGTCATACAACTATCATTGATCAATATTGGGATAACATTTGAAAGGAAAGCCCATTGGGTGGACAGTAAATATTCTTGACCCTCAACTCAAAAGATAAGTGGAAAGAAGTTTGACTTTTATGGTGCAAGGACCATATTTGGCCAAGCTGTGACACAGATAAGTGGAAAAACTGAGGAAATGCTTCATTTTGAAGAGTATCTAAAAATATTTGGAAGGCATTAAGCTAAAAGTTGCTTGTACATAACGGGACATTTTTAAGAGATACTGCGCTATCAACACAGGCTTTCACGTGCAATGCTTTCCACTAATGCAGGCTATTCAAACAATTATCGAATCGCTCACACTCAGATAAATATTGACCAATGAAAAAATATTTCATATCAAATGTCTAGAGCAACTTCATTAGTTTAGAATTCTGGATTTTATATAGGTATAAGTACATTTAAAAAAATTAAAATTTTGGTATTAATAATCATTTTATGTTAGCACTATATGAATCCGCTAAAATAAATTTACAATTTAGCAAATGTAATCGTATTTAATAAAAAAAGGTTTTGTTCAAAAGAAAATGCCAAGAAACGCCTTATTTTGAAACATTTTGACTGATTCTTGAGGAGAGTATTACCGCATAATTCTAGAAAAATCATAATTCATAAATTCTAGAAAAATTATCTTTTCTCATTAACAAATTTAATCTTTTTAACAAAAGTATCCACAACAATTTTTGAAGGTTATATCTGGTGGATTGACAGTGCATTTCCTACAAGACAGACTTCCTTCCCCTATTCCATTGATGACTGTCCGGGATCAATCCTGAAGGGAAAGTTTATCCAAAAAGGAAAATTGGGTACTGAATATTCAAGATTGGAAAGTAGCAACAGATCAATTGTAGAAACCAATTAGTAAATGAATAAGCTTCAGAGAAAAATATACATATAAATGTATACTCTTGATATCTAGGTAGAGACAACTTTGTATTCATGAATCACAGCAGAATTAATGATAACATGCAAAGTAACAGTTACCTGCTGTATATGCATAACTTTACATACATTTCACAATAATCTCCATTCTTTGTACTGCCAAATTAGTCAATGCTCCTTTTTATGAACCCAATGAGATCGAGGGAAAATGTCAAAGATCTTTCTAGATCGTTAAAAGGGAAATAAAATTTAATTATTGGGCAGGACTCTTGATAACAATTCGTAAAATCGTGCGGATTTGTAAAATGGAAGTTCATTAAAATGAGCATCAACTGTACAATCCATTCTTTAAAGCAAATATTTGATATTAAAAGCTTACCTCTTTTATAAGGATTGGGTTTGTTATCCTATGGTCACTTGGCTACAAATCCTCGTTTTACTATCAAAACCTTAAGTCTTGGAATCAAAATTTTTCATAAACGATACAAAAATAGGTAGATCAGTTATATGAGGTTTAAAAATTTGCAGATAGAGGGCTTTATAATTGATGCAGATTTAAGGTGTTGAAACAAGTTTAGTAAGCATATTTGTAACCATATTTTAAAACTTCATTAACGAAAAAAATTGACTTGCAAGGTTTTGATAGTGAAAACAACAAAATGTTAAATTGTCCATGACCTACTGCTTAGGTGGATTCCAAATCACTAGAAGCATGTCCAGATCGATTAAAAAAAAAGGACCTGCTGTACTGAGAACCAGAGCACTAACCACCTTTATCTTTAGTATTAATCATTAAAATTCAAAATAAAATTGAAAAGTCGTTTTATTTTGAAACTACAGAAATTACTATTGTTTAACGCTATAACATTCTGTAAAACTACTTTCAAAACAATACAATTATGGTAAAAAATATATTATAACCAGAAATTTAAAATTATCAAGCACTGAAAGGCAATAAACTTTATTCTAATACCTCAAGAAATATATAAACTAACTACTGAAGATAAAAATTATCTACTTCATTTGAGTTGAATAAAATATGAAGTGTCAGCATTAAAGCGCTATAACAATTTTTAATAAAATTAAACAAGAAAAACATTTACTTGCTATTCATCTTCAATGACATTTTTAATTGAAATTGTATACTTTTCAGACTTTAAAGTTGGAACTCCACGGAAATAAATTCTACCAAAAGCTACTATACCTACTTAATTGAATAAATTTTTAGATAGTTAAAATGCTCAAAATATACATCAATAATCATATTTATTTCCAGAGAAATTAAAATAAATCTTTATAATTGTTATATTATAATATTCTGCACAATTAAAACAAATATGAAGAACAATCAAAACACTCAACATCTCTTGTAACATCAATCACAGCACAATTTACAAACATCACAGGGAAATAGTTATACCTATTATAGACAACCAATATTACCAATTCTTCACCACAAAATCAACTACACAAATGGCAATAGTCCACAATATTTTACAATGGAAAAGTAAAACATTGTAAGCATTTCACTCAAGATATTAATTAAAAACTCCCATTATTACTTACAAGAATTAAGATGACTAATGATTAATAAAACCCAATATTCAAAATGAAAAGTTCACTAGAATATAGGAGTCATGCTTATAAATCACTGGTTTCACTGATTCTTCCGGTAGCATCCGTACACACACATGAACCTGAAACAGTTTTTGATGTTCTGTTTAAAGCAGAAACATTGGATTTAGAGACAGTGGTCACAATAAAATTTTTATCGACAGCTGTTTGTACATCCAGACACTGCCCCACTGTTTGCATCCTCCTCAGCACTCACCACAGCATTACGACTTTCCTCGCTACTACAAACTCTGCAGTCTTCATGTAACTTACAAACATGAGTTGTAATGTTTGTTGTCTTAGTAGTGCACATCACTGCTAAGACAACATGAACAGCAATGATCGATGTGCATCGCTAACTTTCTCGATGTTGACTGCCAACTTCCTTCGAATTGTTTCCCGATTTATTGTCTTCAAAGGATACACTATTTTTACAGACTTACTAAGCAGCTAGAACGTCCAGTCTTTAGAGCACTTATTTGGCCTCCATGTAACTCCTATAGGCCGGGGATTAGCTTTAGCACTTTAGCTTTAGTCTAAAAAATAGCATATTAATTTTTTTTAAATACCACCTTAAATACACACAAATAGATAATTTCCAAATTCATTGTGAAGTATAATTCAACTTGTTAAACCAATAGGAGGTTTAAGTTAATGCTGCATATATATAATAAACTTGAAGTTTTAGTTAATTGTTTAATTGAGAAAATAGTTATTTTCGAGATTCGGGGCACTATTTGTAGGTAATCTGATTTATAGGTAACTTTTTTAAGACTATTTCAATTTCTTAGAGATTATGAACTTTCACCTTAAATTTGATGCTTTCATAAAACAATTTAATTGAATACACAATTATTCAGGATAAAAACTGTTTGCTATAATTGTAATATATCACAAGATTAAATACTCCCATTGCTATAAGCATATCTTATTTAAAAGAAATATCTATATAGTCTCTTTTTAATACAAGTCTGCCCTTATATGGTTATTGTAGGCCATATAAGCCTACAATAACAAAGTAAAAAATTTAACTTTGGATACTTAATTTAACTAATCCAAACAAACTGGACATTTTGTAAATTTCTTTGAAGGAAAAATATACTTCAACAGAAACCAGTTTTAAAAGGTTATTTGAACAGAGATTATCTAAAATATTTTATCAGCAATTCTTAACCTCAGATCAATGGGAAAAAAACCAAGATTATTTCAAACAAAATTTAAAAATATTCTAGACTTGCAATTTTTATTCAAGCTTAAGACTTGGGAGCAAAACATTGCGATACTCAAAATTTCCATTTCAAGGAATTTAAAAATGTTATTAAATAACAATTGAACATCAAGTTTTGAAATATTTTTATCACAAAGTCTATTTTCAAAATTGATTTTAAATTTTATGCAAAGCAAAATAAAGTTCGAATAGGTCATTCATGTAAAATAAGGATAGGTCATAGATCATGTAAAATAAGGATACATTTATTAGACTAAAATTTATTACCATTTGTAGACAATTCACGAAGTTTTAAATTTAAATATCAGTGACTAAACCTAACTACAAACCTTAATGGCTACAGCAAAATAGAAAAGAATAATTGTTTCTTATTCTCATTATTCAATTATTCTATAAGTATAAACTGATTAAAAGCATAAATATACTAAAGCTAATTTTGTCTAAGGCATAAATCAGAATGCTTACTTTTTAATTTCAGTTTCCACATGGCAATTTTATTCATTTGCAAACTCTCATGCATTTTATTTTGAAGGTAAGCAATTTTCTCCAATTCCAATTCTTCAGACGACTTACCTTCTCTACGCTTTTTATGCAAATTTCTGTAAATACCAAAACAAATATTAAAAAATTGAAATATACTATATTTTACTTTAGTAAATTAAATACTTTACTACATATTGAAATTTAGTTAAATGGTGTAGTTTATAAATACTAATTTGGGGTTTGATCAGATCAAATCTAATTCACAATTTATAAGTCAATACATTTGGCTTATTTTCCTGGTAGCAGGAAACTCCTACAGTCAATTTCCTTAGATTCACATCAAAAGAAACCCCATTTTGGTAAACATAAATACGATTTTATTTATGCAAGATTCAATGTGATATCAGAAGTAAAGGTACTTTGCTAACCTTATACTACAGCTGGTATGGCAGTTGTATTTGAATTAACCTTTACGCTATGACTTAGTTCTTATGCTGAGAAGATACAATCATTATAATCCAATAGGTTTCTTTGTTTGCATTCGATTTGGATTCAATACAGATGATCCATTTTATATATTCTATAAGGTATCGAATCCTTTCCACAATCATTGTTGACAGTGAAGCAAATCACTGCTTAGAACAAGGAAAAACTGGTTACATAACAAATGCTATGAATTTCATGTATAAAATAAGTCTTTTTCAAATACCTAAAACAACAGTCAATATATTAACATGAGCTTGTCTTCAGTAAGCATCATCTTCCTTGAGTTGATTCTTATATTCAGCATGCAGAAAGAACATGCAACAGAAATAAGATCACAACTGATTTTATACCCCTTTTAAATGTTAAATAAAATGTCTTATTAGAAGGTTTTGTATGACAAGGGTCATATTTTGGTGAAACTGCAAACACAGGAACAATTTCTAAAGATAAATCAACAAAACTAATATCAAAACAGCAATTTAAGACTTCAAATTGAAATTTGTCAGTCTAAATAAAGTTTATAAAATGGATGTCAGATTTAAAAAGGAAATTTACTTGAACAGAGAAATTCATCGAGGATTGTGCATTAGTTTCTATGCATAAGACAAACATCAAAACCACCATTCATTTTTAACATTAAATTCACATTATACTACAATCTAGCTATTTTATTGCACATATCTGCACTATATATCCATGGAGATATGTGAAAATACTTTTATAAAACATAATTCTTACAATACCAGTAGTATGAAACCATTATTTAGGGTTAGAAATTAGTAACAAAGTCAGATGTCAATGGCACCTAAATGTATTTCTTCAATCACCAAAATGTTGCAATTCGATGCAATTTAAAAATTAGTTTGTTTTCATGAATGTATATAAAAGTGTTTTTAGTTGAGGGTCATTTCATAATTTTTAGACTAAATTCTAGTTCATGATTGTCCAAATTCAAAATTACTTAAATACATAATTTTGAAAATGTAAGAAAAACTGCACTAGGGAATTTTTCTTTCAAACTCAAGGGGCAGTTTATATTCAATGGACATTTATCATTTTAAAAAGTTTCAAAGAATCTTCAGAAATTCTTAAACTTGGGGGGTTTAGTAATGACTTAAATGATAAGACATTTGACAAGTTTTTTCGAAGCATGTATGGTTTCCTGGTGTAGGCCCCTATTGAAAATACAGAAATATTGGAAAACTTGGGCTAAAATATCAATTGGGTCTAAAAGCAGAATCAAAATTTTTGTAAGGATAAAACACAGCTAATTTAAAACCCTACCATATTATGTATTCAAATTTCATATTAAAATTTTCATCTTCTAAGCAGATTTTAAATTTTATAAGAAAATCTTGACATCTATACCTTCCAGTTTAGAGGGAACTTTTAAATAAAAAAGCTTTAGGAGGTAGACCTTTATTACATATATTTAACATTTCTAAAGATTGAAATTAGTGTAAAATGTTTTGGCCGAACTTTAACAGTAACTTGCTTACCTTCAATACAATTTTCAGTAAAAATAAAATAACAAATTTTTTTAGCAAAGCAGTCTCGTAATCATAATGAAAAACTAACAGTTTAAAATTTCATCTGCGAGATCTGCAATTTTAAACCAAATATAGAATTCATAACACCGACATTAGGTATCCAGTATCAACAAGCCTAAATACAGCACTTATGTGAAAAGCTAACCTACTTTGAACACATTGGAGCAGTCCGAGATGCCTTACGTTTTCGGTGAACAGATTCTGATGGAAATCCCTGGCATGGTAAGGGAGAATTTCTGGATCTGTCATCAGATATAGACTTTAGATCTCTTGCATTTAGATGCAGAAAATCATTAGACTTAAAGCGTTTTACTAACTTAGTTAGCTTTTCAGAATCAGTAGCATTGCTATGAAGACGATTCACAGGATTTCTCAAAGGATTTTTCATTGGCAAACTGAAACAAAAATTATCGTCAATATATACAATATATTTTATTAGTTAATATAATATATTTTAAACATGCTTTGTAAGCTTGAAGATATATCCAAGTTCAGAAAATAATTTAAAACATAAAATATACTTAGTTTATCAATGAAAATGGCATGCATTTGAAAAGTAGAATTAAAGAAGTGTCACACAATAAAGTGGAAATTTAAGTACTTAAATGTTTCACCCAAGCGCAGCTTGGAGTCGGGAAATGTATACATAAATGAAAAGACAAAACTAGTACGAGTCACGAGCTGCATTTGTTGCTTGAAAGTTATTTAAAATTGATTAAACACAACTCAGTGGTCAGCATCTAGAATATGCAGGTTAATAAATGTCTTGTTGCTTTGAGATTCGTGATTTTTCTTTGAATTGCTTTGTCCTGAATACCAGAGGATTTGAATGTGAAGCAAATAACTCGAGAGCTTTAAGCGTGGCTCATGATGCAACACATGACCCTATACTAGTCTCATCTTTTAAATTACGTATAAAACAGGAAACTTGCAAAAAAAATTGTTAGCTGAACTGTTTGAAGTTAGTTCATTACACTGTAAATTTCATTCTTTTGCAAACATTCGTAGATCTGCATCATTTATTCAGCACTTTTCTTTTCAGACTAATGAAATTGTTTACTTTAACATAGCAATTATTTTAAATGTTTTAAACACAAATGTGAAAATTAAACTGACTTTCATTCAGATCCCTTTCTTTATTAAATATAGAATAAATTTCAAGCAATATAAAAATTAAGGCTATTGCATTGTTAAATTTAGATGCCCTGAACTATCATGGGACATAATGATCAAAACTACCTGAAAGGTTGGTTGGGTTTTATGGTGTGAAGGCTATATTTGGCCCAAGCTGGGCCAAACATCAAAAATCTCATCCTGAAAAAGTTTCAGGAAAACATTTTTGAGATGTATGAGACATTGTTACTCATAATAAAACCAGTGCTTTTTATTGATGGCCAATGTAGACTATGAATGTAGATCTTATGAACTGAAACTTTACATTATGCTTGAGAAAATAACGTTTTCAGTTTCTCTGGAAATAAATGCTTAACAGTTCAAATGGCATGCCAGGAGTCAGGAAAACTCACGCATGGCAAGCAGCAGACCGTAGTCTTCTGAAACTGTTTCTCATAGGAATGTTCTTAATCTACCACTTGGGATGGTTTTTGGACATCATTAACGCTGTTATTTTCAAACTGTCCATCGTTAGAACAGTTTTAATATTCTGATTCTTATTTGAGAATATTTCAAGCAATTAGAAATCAACTGTTGATTATAGCCTTGTTTATTCAAATCAATGTTTTGTAGATCATGATATAGCAGTCGTGTGACCCATATTCTGCATGAAATAAACAGAACTGCACAAGGCAAATATTTCTAACTCAGGGAGCAATCCCCGATTTTATTCCAATTTATGCATCTTTCATATACAATAAGAATGCTAAAATGTTCTAAAATTTTAAACTGCTCTTTCAAATGTTCTAATATTACGAAGATATTTTATATATGTAGTTTTCATCAAAACTAAAATTCTAATTTTTAAAAAAGTTCTTTGGTAAATTATAAATCTAAAAAATTACGGTTCGTCTTCTTTTTTCTTATGAAACGTTGAAGCTAAGGAATACTCAATTTACAAATGAAATAAATTATTCTAAATATTTTGAATAGGAGCTGTATGAGGAAAGTACCCGAATACAATTTTTACATAAAGTGAAAGTACAAACATCAAACTGAATTTACCACAGCTCTTTAAAAACAAAATCAATGCATGCTGTTGCTACAAAAACTGTTCAAGTAGTTCCTTGCAAAACAGAATTGTATAGTTTAGGTTAAATCCTAGTACACACCACACAGCAGTCACCAGAAAGGTTTACAATAAAACAAATGATATATATAGAATGAAATGCATACTTTCTTTGAAGTTCCATACTTTGCAAACTAGAAGTCCTACCTGCAAATAAAAAATAAGCATGTGAAAAGCAGTCAATGAAATTCAAAAGTAAAGTTCTCCCATACATTCTTGTTTATTAAAAAACACATTTACACAATAATTTTTAACTTTTAGGATCACAATATGTTAAAAATTTCTAGTAGGTAAACAGATTCATAAACTTTTTCACGTTACCAGAATATTTTAAAAGTAACATACTGAAGTTGGGTAACTAAGAATTTAAAAACTCCCTCCAACTTCATTTGCATTTTTCACCTCACTTCATTTCACAATTTTTACATATGGGAGATACTTTCGATTTTGAAATGCTGCTTCTAAATATTTTGAAAATTTAGAAATTCTTTAAGAGAAACAAAATTGAAAACAATGTAATACACTTGCTACATTTCCCTTTTAGTTTACGAAGGATAATTTTGTTGTCGCTTTCAAGTCTTACGTGAAATGACGGAACAAATTCTCTCATTCCTGCACTCGGGCCGCGGTGGCCCGGTTGGAAGAGTAACGGACTAGCAACCGATTGCTAGTTCGAATCCAGCCAAACACCGTCGTGTACAAAGGGGGCTGGTGCACGTTAAATCTGTCGTGGCCTCAAATGTCCTCACGTTGGCGTGGTGTGGAAGTTTGGAGAGTGGGGTGCCAGCTCAGGTGTTGCCTCGTCATCTGACCGTGGTTCAAAATTACGTGGTGCTGTCCTCGGATCTTTCCCTTTAGGATTGATCCCGGACCGTCACCAATAGCCCGTTGTGTTGCTCCAGTGTGACGTTAATTGAAATAAAAAAAAATAAAAAAAAAAAAAACATTCCTGCACTCAACACCGATGAGACGCACAGGGGCAGATGTATGCGAGATTTAATTAACGTCACTGGAGCAACACAATGGTCTATTGGTGACTGTCTGGGATCAATCCTGAAGGGAAAGGACCGAGGACAACACCAGTTAATTTTGAACCACAGTCAGATGACGAAGCAACACCTGAGCTGGTACCCCACTCTCCAAACTTCCACACCACGCCAACGTGAGAACATCACGCCACGGCAGATTGTTCTTGCATATTATCCCCTTTGTACGCGACGGTGTTTGATTGGATTCGAACTCGCAACTCTCCGGTTAATCCGTTACTCATCCAACCGGGCCACCGCGGCCCTTGGCGTATTGTGGAAGTTTGGAGCATGGGGTGCCAGCTCAGGTGTTGTTCTCGTCATCTGACCGTGATTCAAAATTACGAGGTGTTGTCCTTGGATCTTTGGTTGCGGGACTGATCCCGGACCATGGCCAATTGCCCATTATGTTGCTCCAGTGTGACGTTAATTAACTAACCCAAAACAATGCAACTTCAGTATAAAGGTAAGCAAACTTCCGAAGAACGAGAAATTAAAAGCAAATTCCATGCATGTCGTTTATGAGATGCTTGGCTTTAATTTTTAATATAAACGATATGCTGAAACTGTATAACGCCAAGTTACGCCACAAGTTAGAAACACTGGTTTCACGCTGGAGCAACACAACGAGCTATTGGCAACGATCCAGGATCAATTCCAATGGACAACCCTTGTAATTTTGAACGAAAGTCAGATGACTACGTGAACCCCTGAGCTGCACCCCATTTTCCTAACTTCCACGCCAACGTGAGGACATTTGAGGCCACGACAGATTTAACTTGCACCAGCCCCCTTTGCCTTTGGTTGGATTCGAACTAGCAACCCTCCGGTTGCTAAACCATTGCGCTTCGAACTGGGCTACCGCAGCCCACTAGCCTCTTCGGAATTTCACTTGGGCCGCGGTAGCCTGGTTGGAAGTGTAGCGAGTTCGAAACTCAACCCAGCCGAAGACCGTTGTGTACGTAGGGGCTGGTACGCACTTTTGTAGCTTTTCAGAGAATCCGTGTCAGTTGTTGAAACTAGATGGAGCAACGTTTCCATAAAAATAAGTTTTTCTCGCTATTCAAAACTGTATGTATCAGTGAGTGATGTAATTGTAAATGTTGTCTTCGCGTCTGTTCGTGGCGCCATGCGGTTGCTGGGGAATTTTCCCCTCTGTATAGTATGAGAGCTGTAGAGGTGGACGATAGAATTTGCTCATGCTCTCTGTTATGGTTTTGTTTACCTGGGTTTTCGCCCCAAAAGTAGAAGTACATTGATGTAATATATGTATATATTTAATGTGTGTAGGTGGTGTACAGTTAAGGTTTGATAATAAATGTTTTATATAGAAGACACTGATGATTTTGATTCATCGAGTTCCGTCTTTTAAAAAATTAACCTCTCGCACCAGCACTTACCCAGGTAAGAGAAGCCTTTATTTAAGATCCTGAAGAATATTTACTGAACCTTATAGTGAATTTAAGGTGTATCAAATGAATAGTGGACTCACTGTCCTTTTAAATCATACTAGTTGCTGCACAGATCGGCTAGACATAGCTTAGTGTCTGTTCTGTCGAGTACCCTTTGTTAATTGCTTGTGTCGAAAGCGCGCGTATATTAATTTAGGTTCTCGGTTTCGTAACATCAGTTTTACTATCAAAGCTCATTTAAAACTATTAGTCTAATAAAAAAGTTCAGCCAGCCTTAAAAAGTTCAGAAATCGGTACTCGAAATAAGTTGATTGAAGACTTAAAAATAAGTTATTTATTTAATTAAACTTTTAAAAAGTACATTTCGTATGCGTATCTAGCACGTCAAACATAACGAAATAACATCCAATATAAAATAATAGTCGGGTCAAATGACCAAATCACATAATCAACTCGATAATAGGCGAGTATATGTGGACAGCAAGCTAGACGTTCAAAGGAAAGAGAGAGAAAGTAATTCAAATAAGTTACAGTTTATATAGTATGTACATTTACATATCTCGATCTACTTGCTATCTACATTATATCTCTTTCAATAATTTTTACCGTAGATTTAAATGTGCTTGCTATTTCGCCAATATTTTCCTCATGGATAAACCCACATTTCTCAACTTTATCACCAACACGCGAATAGCTTTCGGAATTTCCATTTTAGGCGATCCACAGGTATAAAAATCGTTTGAAATTATTACTTACACCAAGGGTGTCAAACTCAATTAAAACATGGGCCATTAAATGCAACTGGTAAGATTCACGCGGGCCACATCACATTTACAAATTTTCTTAAAATTATATTTTGAAGTGAGGATTCAGGAATATGGATAGGATAATTAGAACACATTATGTAACTAAGTGAATTTAGGGTAATAATTTATAATATTGCTATATAATTGCTTTTATTTAAACGTTTATTTAATTTAATGTATTTATAAAACTAAAATTAATTTTCTTACCGGAAACTTGCCAGCGCTTTCCTCCTACTAGTTTTCCAATATCTGGATTCAAAGACAACAATTTTCACTATGGCAGATAGATGTTTATCAGTTAATCTTGATCTGTAGGCCGTTTTATTTAATTTCTTGGACGAAAATAATTGCTCACACATTTTTAACATGACGAAATTGTGTGTACGGTATTGCCTCGATCTCCCCTAAGTGATATTTTCTTCATAACATATTGTCCTGTTTTCATTTTATTTCAGAGCAGCGTGGGCCACAAAAAATTACTTCGGGGGCCGCCAGTTTGATATCCCTGACTTACACTATACTTAAGTTTATTTTCATTCGATAGTTATGACAATTGAATGCGGGATAACTAGATTGTACGTTGTAATCAATTTGCATAGTGTGTACGGAAACTCTTTTTACCTTTCATTTTGTATGTTTCTCAAAGTTTTAATTACTTTTTATTTGTAAAAATTAAGACATTTTTGTTGCCAACACATTCTCTAATATAAAATAAGTTTGTTGTGCAGTTTCTGAATCTTTGGTGAGACTTCTTTAGAAATTATAATTTATATGCCGTTTTCATCTCCATACGGAAACTTTTCTTACCCACTGTACATTCATTACTTTTCGTTCGAAGCTTTTTTAAAATCTGTTTTAAGATGTATTTCTGGAATTTCAATTTGATGTTTTTCGTTCAATAACTGAAATCAAGGTAAGTAATGATTTAATTACTTTTAAAAACAGTTTTAATTATTGTATGATAATTTTGGAAAACGCTTTTGTTTTTTAAATGACATACGAGGCATTTATATGCATACTCTGAACTATTCTACGCATTCTGGGTAACATTGGCACACTCTAGAGACCTTTCTTTCCTACTAAAAATTTAAAATCTACAAAAATGTAAAATATGACATTTATTTACATTTGTGAAATGTGTATATAACAATTGTGTACCTTTATTAGAGTGTGGTAGTTGTTACATGTGATGAATAGGAATTAACAATTTATTAACGAAATCGGAAGTTAGTTAATCGATTCAACACAACTAACCGCCGGGTTAGTTGTGTTGTTGCAAGTAAAAAATTTGCAAGTAATGGTTGTGTTGTTGCAAGTAAAAAATATAATATTTCTCGAATAGTTTCTTTTGTCAACATGACGCTCTATTTTATCTTATGGATGTTTCTTCTAGTTCTAAATTCGCAAGACAAAATAGTTGTAACGCTACTTTTCATGCAAGCCCCAGTATTGATCCGATTTTAAAGACATATTCACGTCAAAATAGGCGCAGGTTCAGTTATAAAATTGTGAATACTAACTTTGAATGCAATAAATTACTCTTCATTTGTTCAACTTCTCTGGCATATTTTTTAGTGGTTTCGAGTTTGTCACTCGGGTGTCCTGTTTTCACTTTGATGGCTGTCATGGAGAAATCCCTACATGCGATTCTACAAGCAAAATGAAGCTATTCCATGATGGATGGGAATATAAATGAACACAAAAGGGGGAAATGCAAAATTTTCTTTATTGGGACAGAAATTTAAAAAACATTTCACAAAATAAATTCATCTAACAGGCACATTGTAACTTTGACAAAGTTTGTGTACCAGTTTCTTGCAGTGTACATTAATTTCAGCATTGGGCACATAGAAAGATAAAACTCAAATCACCACTTCATTATTTCACAACAGCTCTAAATTAGTATACAAGCTTTAAACATTAAAATAACTTGGTTGTAAAGAGTTCGTAATACATGTATATAAAAGGACGGGCGCCTGATATACGCCAGGGATTTTAAAAATGTCAAAAATAAAAATGTACCGTTTTCCATATATTAATCGAATCAGGCAACATTTACACAAACGATATAATTTTAGTTCTTTTAACACTTCTTTGGAAACAATATTTATTCTATATTTGTAAAAAATAACAAAATTGGACAGAGGAGCATAAACTTGTGAAAACTAAAATAGAAAAACCTTTGTCTTTTGTTCCTTAAAATACTTTTAAGTGTACGTACAAGTCATTTTGAGGCTTTCCAATCTCCAAGGAATAAAATTCGCCTCTCACGATTTATCCATTGTTCGGTGCCACATTTAACGGAAAGCACTGTGAATCCGTTTCTAGAGTTGGTTCTAGGAAACCTGTCTTGCGCGAATATCAATTATTTTAGTTAATCTACATGATAGTTAATTCCTGAATTGATTAAAGAGGTTGTTGACGCTGAATGTGTTATTAATAGTACTTATTATCATTTGCATTTTAGTTAATATCGCATTTTGGCATTATAGGAATTATATTTGGTTTTATAGGAATGGAAACAATTTGCTGCGATTAAAGAATTCCATTTATATAAAGATTCTAAAAGACTAAAGAAAAATCAGCCGCGTGTTCAGAAATTGAAAAATTGATAGTCAGATTTAAGTGATTTTTTTGTAGAAAACGACCGATTATTTTGATTCAGAGAAATCTCGTAACAAATGGCGACAGTAGGATGCTACTGTCGATTCGACGCAATTTCCTTATGGAAAATGCACATAAGCTTCGTGATGTGGTGCAAAGTTTATTTACATGGCTGCGTAAGGAGATAAGAGCTGATATTAGCTCCCAAGAAAACCAAGGCACTTTCGGGAAACATAAGAGCAAAGTTTGAAATGCACAATTAGGATAAAGAAATATGGAACCTTTGAGAGTTTTCTATAAACTACGAAAATGATAGTTATAAGCTTTATTCGAAATGAAGTAGAGTGAAGAACGTATCTCAATATCAACTGAGGATTTCAACTTTAAAGATCAATGACGAAAAATATTGCTTCAGAAAAACGAATACGTACCAACAGCCGAGGTGAACAAAATGGTAAGTTGTATTTTTTGCTGCAAACCGCTTATGAGCAAAGAATGCTTTCAAGCACAACATATGTCTTTAGAAGAAAAATAGGATAATGAAAGAGAGGCATGCTTTACTTGTTTGAAGTGGCATCATTCAAGAAGCGTCAGATGCGTTATTTGTAGGGTCCTAGTGCCCAGAAATACCAGCAAACCAAAAAGGATGTTCTGAAGGAAAGGACTGTCAAACCATAGATATTCAGTATAATTGAAAATGGACGTTAAAATGACGCAGAAATCAAAAATCGACGTTATGAAATCAGTTTTCCCATGATTAGAAAATAAATAAATGAAACCAGATTTGGAGATTGCCGAGAAACGATATTGCTGTCAAAAAGCTTGACAAAGGAAAGCTGTCACGAGGAGAGTGAAAAATTGAGTGTTATAGAGGTGGTACTTGTTTAAGAGCTAAGGAAACAATGCCACTACTTATTGCATTGAGGTTCATTCAAGAATTCCACAACTAAAGTCAGACCAGTGTATGCTTCATGTTATGGAAAAAGTTCACCCTCACTTAATGAACTTGAAATGATAAGAATCTGTTGGAATCGAGCTCACCTAGTAACCAAGAGATGGTCAAAGTGTTATTTCTTTATTTTGTGTTCTATACTGTTTTGATTTCCTGCCCCACAAAAAATCAAAGGGTGGGAGGATGTTTAAAACTTACTATTATAAAATCAAATTATGCAAAAATGTGACTAAATACAGCAACAATGTGCTATTAAAAAATTCCATTTATAAAGATTCTAAAAGACAAAAGGAAAGGCAACATGTAAAAATATTGCATGCAGCATTTATGGAGTGAATTTTTAGACCAACTGAATATACAGGGATTCTCATAACATAGGTCTAGGCCCCAGAATTGTTGCAGTGATATTGATCTGTCTGGTTACGTATTTTCTAATCGAGCTAGCACTACTGCTCTTAAACATCAACTTGGAGGATCTTAAAAATAATTTTTTAATGCCTTTACAAGAAAACTTTTAATTCCTATAATCTGCATGTGCGAAACATTTTTTAGACATTTGTCTGAAAAAGAAAGCATCTTGCCAAATTACATTTTTAGGTCATTAGTAGGAAAATATATTCATTTATATCCAGGGTATGGAAAAAACCACGATTTAAAAAATAATAATAATCGGATGATTTAAATTATTTTTTATACTTAAATTGGATTTTTACAATTTTAATTAATCCCTTGCTCATAAAAGTTTAAACTTGTTAGACATGAGACACAAATTAGTGTAGTTACTAGATAGTTTTGATTTGATAAACATTAATATTTATGATGACTAACATTAATGGGTACTTGCGTATTAACCGCATGCCATTGGCGAATATCAGCCAAATTTTGTTTCGGGCGGAAAATATTTAGCAATTGCCCTTAGGGTCGGAAAAAATGGTCGATCCATCTTTAATGTTTTTTTATTTCGTTCATTTATGTGGTAGCACTACGATCGGGGACCATAACAAGAAATGTTTCTCTTGTTTCGTGACAAATGCCCCCAAATATCCATTGGGATGGTGTGACGAATTAATCCGAACTTTTGTTGGACATTAAAAAATAACATTTATTTTGACACAGACAAAACAATGGGTTTACAATGGACGCGCGAAACAAAAATGCTTATTTTCATATTAAAATTTACGAATTGCTACGAAGACGTCTCAACTAGACGGAGTCCGTGAGCTAACTGTTTCTCATTCTCCTCACATGCGCAAGCGCAGTATTGAAGGACTTTTTAACAGGAAACTTCCGGGTCTGCAGCCGGCCATCCTAGACTCTTAGGCGCTAAGATGTCACAGTCTATTTCCTCCCTCCTCAAGATTCTTTTTCTGCAGAGACAGACACCTGCAAAAAAGATACAAAACAGCAGCAACAGAATTTTCGCGAAGGCAACAACTCATGCCCAAAGCAATATGCAAGTAGACCATACACCCTTAAGATCCTGGCTGTACCGCCTACTCTAAATTAAAAAAAAACATATCATAATTTTAACAAAGTATAATCAAAATTTTGCTCATTGATAATCATCAAAGAAGAAATTCAATTTCAAAATATTTACAGATTTTCAATTCAAATTTAAAACTTTTTTGCAATTCAAATGTATCAATGTACACTAGGAATAAAATATTTTTATATATGCAAGACATCACAAATACAAACAATAGTAATTTAGTTTTGTACGTGAGGCGTACGACTTAAACTGTCAGCGTTTATATGCTGTTTTCCTTTTCTATGGACTACCTCGTAATCCTGGATCACAGTAAATTCAACTTTGTCTCGTAACTTTTATGCTTTCCTCAAACGACTTTTAGATTTGTCTAAGCATTCAGTTATTTCACCAACCAAACTTTCAGTTTCAACGTCCTCAAATATCACTGTCCCTAAGGGCAATTTAGTTACACTTACAGCAACTTCCTTGTTGTTTCGAGTCTGTATTCCAAATTCAACATCATCGCCAAGATTAAGATTTTTGAACACTTTGCATTCACTAGAGTGAAAAAACATATCCTTTACATCACCCCTTTTAATAAAACCAAATGTTCCTTTAAGAGCACAGATAACACCACGGTATCTCACAGGTAAGGGCTGTTCCGAATGCATTTTACAAGGTCTAAGGTTTCTTGTATTTTTGTCAATAGGAATACTAAAAGTGATCTTTTTAGGAGGATGAAAATCTACATTACAATCAACATTTTCAGCAGAATAGGGCCGTTCACCACTATTTTCATAAGCAACTTTACCTTCAGTATTTTCCTTTTTTTCAGTGGTTTCAAATCCAGAAACTGTCTCTTTACACATTATTTTACAAACTGAACTAGCAATTGGTTTTCCAGTACGACGATTATGAGTAATTTTAAATTCAACTGCATCACCACGTTTTAAATTATCAATATTTCCAGAAAATTGACTGTAGTGAAAAAAAAAATATTGCTTGTCTTTCGCAACATTGTATAAAACCATATGAACGTAACAAATTTTCAACGATTCCAGTCTCTTTAGGAGTAACACTGCTAGAACTAAAACGGTTACTGTTACAAGGGCAGTCGTTTTTCGATGTTTCATTTAAATATGGAGAACTTTGGCACTTGGGCGTTGCAGAGTCTTTTACTTCAATATCAGAGTCTTTGTCTTTTTTCATATCTTCTATAAGTACAACGGTCTTGTTGCTTAGTAAGTAGCGTTCTTTATCTAGGAAGTTATCCTTGACAGCAGCTTTGGTTATAACATGACCCAACTCACACACTAAATTTACTTCCGCTAAAGGCAAGCAAATAGGGTTATCCGCTAAAGGAGATGCTACCCATACATGTTCACCCGTATACATGTGTGGCTTAACAAACTTCCTAGGAATTAGATCTATGCTGGATCCTGTGTCTCGTAAGATAGAAATCTGAGATCCATTTACAGTTCCGACACTAATGTAGGGAGACATCAAATCTATTATTCCCTTTCCCATAATTTCGATAGCAGCTATGATTTCAGTTTTCTTCAACTTAGGACATTGAGGTCTAAGATGATCATAGGAATTGCATTCATAACATTGAAGTTGCTTTCTTTTTTCAAAATTTCTCTCTTTATAATCTTCTCTGTTTACTTCTGTTTTTCCAAAGGGTTTATTTTCTCCCTCAAACTTATGAAAACCAACGTGTGTTTTCTTGATACCCTCTGTATTCTGGGAACCTTTAGTACTTCTGGGTGTAAGACTCTCCTTCAAGCTTTCAAATTGATCTATTTTTTTAGCTAATTCTAGCGGAGAATTTAAGTCCATCCACTCCTCCAGAAAATGTTCTTTTACTTCAGACGGTACTCGTCTTTTAATCTGCTCAGTGATATGCAAGTCTCTGAGTTCTTTAAAAGTTTTGATTTCCAAATCAGAAACCCATTCATCATAGTAGCTTGTAAGTTCATGAGCGTAACTCCTCCATGTTTTATCCGGGACTTTTTGATGACGGTAAAACATCTGCTTCAATTTCTCAGAACTCATTTTATACCTCTGAAGAATAATATCTTTCACATAATCGTAATTCTTTGCATCTTCAGGCGATTCTCTAGCCATCATGCTCGAAATTTCCGAAGGCAATACGCCTAGTAAATACGGCACCCAATCTTCTTTAGGCACACCTGCCATCTCAGCTCTTCTTTCAAAATTTATTAAATATAGACCCATTTCATCTTTCTTTTCCTCAAATTTCGGGGTAATTTTGATGAGCTCAATTTTATGATTTGGCATCCGTTCTCTATTAGATAGTCCTAGCTCACTTGCAGCTTGCATTTCTAGCTTTTTCTTCTCTAAAGCTATTTCTTCCATTCAAATATTACGGTCTTCCCTTTCTTTTGCTTCTTGTCTGGCAATTTCTTCTTTTGCTTCTTGTCTGGCAATTTCTTCTTTTGCTTCTTGTCTGGCAATTTCTTCTTTTTCTTCTCGTCTGGCAATTTCTTCTTTTTCTTTTGCTTCTTTCTCTCTCTTTATCCTATCTTCCATAATACGAGTTAAAGAAATTTTAACTTCCTCTTCTTCATAGTTTTCACTGTTTGGGATTATTTTCCTTATCTCAACCAGTTTACAATTATGCGATACCTTTTCACAAAGTTCATCTGCGAGTTCGAGGAGGTCTTCTTTTCTCCCACGAGAAAGAAAAGCCATGATCGACGAATAACTTATTAGTAAACAATCCAATTTTGTTATCATAAATATAGTTACCAATATTTTCTAATAACTATATGATTCACAAAATATATTCAATGCCAAATATGCTTCAAATACTAGATAAGATTTAATATCAAACACAATTCTCAAATATAATAACAGAATCTTAAACTATATCGTAGCATATACAATACACAAGATGCAATATATATAGTTGCAATTAAATATTAGTTTTCTTTTACTAATGCGTAATTACCATATGTAATTCAAATTATCTGATTCTTTTCAAATCATTAAATGCACAAAACACAAAATTTCAGTAAAATCAAAACGAAATTTAACTTTTCGTTCACTTTCGATTTGGCACTTTTTGGCCGTGACTTTATCAACTTGATAATATCTACTTAGTAGAACATGCAAATTCACTTTATCATCAACTTCTATTAACTTTCATAAAGACAAAATTTAAATAACCACAAAATAAAATTGGATATGTAGTCATTTCTTTTTGTTTGTTTTTTTAACCAAAACTATTTAGGCTCTTTGCCTCACTAATTTCGATAAGCCAGAACCTCAATAAATTTAATTTAATACAAGGGTGGGCCTACCTGCATTTCCTGCTTTCTTGCTTCCATCCCACTTCTGACACCAAAACTCTAGTCTGTGACGAATTAATCCGAACTTTTGTTGGACATTAAAAAATAACATTTATTTTGACACAGACAAAACAATGGGTTTACAATGGACGCGCGAAACAAAAATGCTTATTTTCATATTAAAATTTACGAATTGCTACGAAGACGTCTCAACTAGACGGAGTCCGTGAGCTAACTGTTTCTCATTCTCCTCACATGCGCAAGCGCAGTATTGAAGGACTTTTTAACAGGAAACTTCCGGGTCTGCAGCCGGCCATCCTAGACTCTTAGGCGCTAAGATGTCACAATGGGAATATCTTCCAGCATTATTTCATAACGATCAAGCGTTACGTAAAAATTTACTTCGACGTAAAAATAGAACACGAGTATCTTATGCAACTACGCACCGAACATTGAACTGTGGTTATAAAAAAAAGTTTTGCAAAACAATCAGAATCAATGAAATTGTATTTATGGTTCACTTGGCAGTGAATATGACCAGATTGTTCCAGTTCTTCCGTCTTATACCCCTTCCAACAGATTTGGCGATTAATCGCTGGCATGCAGTTAATGCGTAAGCACCCATTAATGTATTAAGAAAGGGTAAGCAGGATAAATTTCTGAAAGATTAAAACGAAATATAAGAACTAGCAAAGTTAATCACATGAGAGCAATAAGAACAGCAAAACATGCCATGCAGAAGCAATGTTTTCCCATTGGGTCTCCAGCAGTTTAGATTAGTTTGATTTTTACTTAGAAATCGTTTGGGCCTAGATAAATAAGGTGGCAATCTAACCATATTTATATCTATCCATATAATTTTTTGTACAAAATTAATCAATAGACAAATTTCAGAATCTTTTTGCATTATACATTTATCATGAGTAAAATGTATATAGAGAGAATTTCTTTCATTATTTTTATATAAAGTAATTTGTCTGACTTGTTTCTGAGAAAATGTCACCAATAGAAAATAAAAGGAACTTGCAACAAAATTCATGAAAAATTATTACGTCTCAGTACTCATTTGTAAGTAAATAGTAAAAAATGAGAAAAGACATGAAAATATACATAAATTGAAATAAAATATACCTTATTTTTGTTGGGTTTTATATTGTGAAATCCCTTTAGATATTGCATCATCCTTTCCCGCGTATCTTGTAATCGCACGAAAGTGTTGCATCATTCTTTAGTTCTCGAGGAGTCCACTACCATTAAATGGCGCTGTAATACATCATTTGATTGGTGGATGTCCAATGTATATATAAGAACCTTTGTACATTTTACTACTCTTCTTCTCTTCTAATAAATAGACTTTGTAGCAATAAGATTGCTCCTCTTTTCTGTTATTCAACAATTTTCAAATTTTTTGAGCACTGATAAGTAGTCAAACTTCATCAAGACAAAATTGCTTAATATGAATTACTGATAATATGAACTAAATTCTAATCCCTGTCAAAATGTACTATATTCAAATAGTGTTAACTCATTCGTTTATACTAATCTCCCATTAAGATAAACAAATTTTCAAAACTTAAGGCCAAAAGGATTCTTTTGAATTGTATCAAACATTTTAACAGACTATTTTAAGACAAAAATTGAGTAATCAGGAAATATCCGTAATCAAGAATTAGCTGCATAGTTCAGGAATTATTTATGTATGCAGGAATTATCTGTGTAATCAAGAATTATCAGTACAAATCAAGAATCCCCTTTCAATCTACGTGACGAAGAATACCGTTTATCTAAACTGACGAATTAATCCAAACTTTTTTTTGGACATTAAAAATAACATTTATTTTTACACAGACAAAACATGGGTTGACAATGGACGCGCGAAACAAAATGCTTAATTTCATATTAAAGTTTACGAATTGCTACGAAGACGTCTCAACTAGACGGAGTCCGTGAGCTAACTGTTTCTCATCCACTTCACATGCGCAAGCGCAGTAGTGACTCTTAACTGGAAACTTCCGGGTCTGCAGCCCGCCATCCTCGACTCTTAGGCGCTAAGATGTCAGTCTATTTCCTCCCTCCTCAAGATTCTTTTTCTGCAGAGACAGACACCTGCAAAAAAGATACAAAACAGCAGCAACAGAATCCTTGAGAAGGCAACTCATGCCCAAAGCAATATGCAAGTAGACCATACACCCTAAAGATCCTGGCTGTACCACCTACTTCAATTTAAAGAAACATAATTTTGCTCAGTGATAATTATCAAAGAAGAAATTCAATTTAAAAATATTTACAGATTTTCAATTCAAATTTAACACTTTTTGCAATTCAAATGTATCAATGTACACTAGGAATAAAATATTTTTATATATACAAGACATCACAAATACAAACAATAGTAATTTATTTTTGTACGTGAGGCGTACGACTTAAACTGTCAGCGTTTATATGCTGTTTTCCTATTCTATGGACTACCTCGAAATTCAAATGTTGGAGGGCTAGAGCCCATCTTAGTAGTCTAGAATTTGTTCCTGTGTTCTGTTGTAACCAAACTAGTGGATTGTGGTCAGTCTGAACTAGGAATGGTAGATGTCCACCTAAATAAAACTGCAACTTTTTGACAGCATAAATAATAGCAGCACACTCTTTCTCAGTGGTACTATATTTTCTTTCGGTTTGAGTAAATTTTTTACTCAAGAACAAAATTGGATGTTCCTCTCCTGCCTCATTGATCTGGGACAACACAATGCAAATCCCCTCTGTTCCGTAATGACGGTAGATGGCGCTCTTGCGCCAATCAGTTGAACTGTAACAATGGAAGCGTAATGACGCTTAAATATCTTGGCCGCATTATGAAGCGGAATTGTATTGTAATTTTAAATGTCACCTTATTAAATTTTTGTTAAGTTTTATTCTCAGTGAATTTATTGAAATTGGATTCATAAATCTTGACTCTGGACATGAAAATTTGCAACCTGACTTTTGAAACAGGATATGGACTCTTGAAATCATTAGCTCTCCCTCCCATTCGAAGCGTCGCACTGTAATATAAATTGTTTTGAAAAGTCTGGTGCGTACAATACAGGGTTTTCAGAAAGTTTTTTCTTTAATTCCAAGAAAGATTCTTGGTATAGAGTTGTCCATTTTACATTTCCCTTTCGAGATTTTCCTTTTAACAAATCTGTTAAAGGTGCAGAAATCTCGGAGAATTTCGGAATGTATTTACGGTAATATCTGGCAAGTCCTAAAAACGCACGGATGTCTGTTTTAGTAGATGGCTGGGGAAAGTCTGCTACGGCTTTAATCTTTAAATCTCCGGAGCTTCTTTGTCCTTGCCCAACAGAGTGACCTAAATATTTGACATAAGGTTGTGCAAATTGGCATTTTGATGCTTTTATGTGCAATTTAGCACATTTAATTTTTTTCAAAACACACTCTAGATGTTGTAAGTGGTCCTCCCAATTTTGAGAGAAAACTGCCACGTCGTCCAAGTATGGAACGGCAAATGATTCACATGTTTTTAATAATTCTGCCATCATGCGGCTGAAATAATATAGTGCATTTTTCAGTCCAAAAGGCATTCTTAGGGGTCTATAGGTCCCAAAACTGGTTACAAAGGCAGCATACCTCTGTGCTTTCTTACTCAAAGGTATTTGCCAATATCCCCGGGTTAGGTCAATAACAGATATGAATTTAGCTGCAGACACAGCTTCAACCCGATCTTCAATGTTTGGAAGTGGAAAATACTGCGTGCGAGTGATTTTATTTAGTTTCCGATAATCTATGCACGGTCTCGAGTCCTTCCCAGGTACTTCAACCAAAATTAAGGGTGAGGTGAAATCCGAGTCTCCGGCCTCAATTACTTGGAGTTGCAACATTTTCTCGACCTTTGTCCTTAAAATGTCGGTCTGTCGTGGCGAAGTTCGATATGGTTTTGAGCAGATCGGATCTTCAGAGATTAACTCAATATCATGCTCAACCATTTGTGTTTGACCTGGACTGTTAGAAAAAATGTTCATTAATTCTTCCCTTTGTTTTGAGTTTAATTTCTTTGGAATAGCGTGTTCTTTTAACATTTTTGTTACATCATCAGGTGTTGAGCTCAGCGTCGGAAAATCGTCTTCAACTTCGATGACTTCCGTTTCTTCCAATAACAAATTTATATTTTCCGGTCTCTGATGATACTGTTTTAGCATGTTGATGTGATATACATGTGTTTTTTTCTCTGGGGGCAAACTGATTACGTAATTAGTTTCGGAAAGTTGGCTTTCTACTTTTCCGGGGCCTATCCAATTGACGGATAATTTATTTGGTTTAGATGGGGCAATCACCAAAACAAGGCACCGGTTTTGAACTCGCGTTTGACGGACTTTTTGTCGTACCAAAATTTCTGTTTGATTTTGGCAGTTTCCCTGTTTTGAACCGCCAATTCCTGACTTTTTTCATTCTATTTATTAGATCAAAAACATATTCTACGACACTACTTTCAGTTCCCTCATACTCTACTAAATTGTCATAAATCAAGTTCATGGGAGTCCGTAGATTTCTTCCATGAACTAGCTCTGCAGGTGAGAAGCCTGTACTATCATGAATAGCCGTTCGCAAAGCGAAAAGAGCATGTGGTAAATGCTTCTCCCAATCCGAAGTTGACTCGATGCATAAAACTCTAATGATTCTTTTTAAAGTGCGGTGAAATCTCTCAACTGGATTACTCTGGGGATGGTGCACTGAACTATGTATAATTTTTATCCCGAACCTTTGCAAAAATTCCGTTGTCAATGCACTCACAAAAGAGGTACCTTGATCACACTGTAGTTCTCGAGGAAAATCCATAGGGCTAAATATTTTAAGCAGGGCATCTACAACTGAGGTGGAACATATATTTGTTACGGGAACAGCATCAGGATACTTAGATGACATACAAAGAGCAGAAATGATGTACCTCTTTCCAGTTGGGGTAACAGGAAGAGGTTCTATTGCATCCACATTTATCCTGGTAAAAATTTCTTGAATAACTGGAACCAGCTTCAATAGAGCCTTCTTTCTACCCTGCGGCTTTTCTACTCATTGGCATCTTTCACAAGTTTTTACATATTCTTCAATATCTAGATAACAGTTTGGCCAATAAAAGGTTTTGACTAGTGAATCTTTAGTTTTAGTTACTCCTAAATGAGCACTCACTCCTTCGTGGCATAATTTCATTAGTTGCTCGCGGTATTTTTCGGGCACTATGAGCAGTCTTCTTTCTGATCCATCCTTATCTTTTTAAAAAACAACATTTGATTTAGAACCACATATTTGTTGTCTTCTGAAGATTTCTTACAAGCTCGATCAAAAAGCACCTTTAAGTCTACACTCTGTTTTTGTTCTTCTCTATATTCTACTGGAGTTGTCTTCAATAGATCTGGAATCACTGATTCACATTCTCGTGGTGGTAAAATGTCACTTTCTCCCAAAACAATGTCTTTTAATTCTGTATCAGAGTCTTCGTTTTCTGAAGACCTTAAAAGAGTCTTATCTTCTCTTGATCCATATGTTCTAAATTTTTTTCTATGAGCACGAGTTTGCACTGCATTTAGAACTTGGATTTCTATGTCTTCGTCTTTTTTCATCTCTTCTATAAGTACAACTGTCTTATTGCTTAGTAAGTAGTGTTCTTTATCTAGGAAGTTATCCTTGACAGCAGCTTTGGTTATTACTTGACCCAACTCACACTCCAGATTTACTTCCGTTATAGGCAAGCAAATAGGGTTGTCCGCTAAAGGAGATGTTATCTATACATGTTCACCCGTATACATGTGTGGCTTAACAAACTTCCTAGGAATTAGATCTATGCTGGCTCCTGTGTCTCGTAAGATGGAAATCTGAGACCCATTTACAGTTCCAATACTAGTGTAAGGAGACATCAAATCTATTAACCCCTTTCCCATTATTTCGTTAGCAGCTATGATTTCATTTTTCTTCAACTTAGGACATTGAGGTCTAAGATGATCATAGGAATTGCATTCATAACATTGAAGTTGCTTTCTTTTTTCAAAATTTCTCTCTTTATAATCTTCTCTGTTTACTTCTGTTTTTCCAAAGGGTTTATTTTCTCCCTTAGACTTATGAAAACTAACATGTTTTCTTGATACTTGTTTTATTCTGGGGACCTTTAGTATTTCTGGGTGTAAGACTCTCCTTTAAGTTTTCAAATTGATCTATTTTTTTAGCTAATTCTAACGGAGAATTTAAGTCCATCCACTCCTCCAGAAAATGTTCTTTTACTTCTGACGGCACTCGTCTCTTCATCTGCTCAGTGATATACAAGTCTCTGAGTTCTTCAAAAGTTTTGATTTCCAAATCAGAAACTCATTCATCATAGTAGCTTGTAAGTTCATGAGCGTAACTCCTCCATGTTTTATCCGGGACTTTTTGATGACGGTAAAACATCTGCTTCAATTTCTCAGAACTCATTTTATACCTTTTAAGAATAATATCTTTCACATAATCGTAATTCTTTTCATCTTCAAGCGATTCCTAGCCATCATGCTCGAAATTTCCGAAGGCAATACGCCTAGTAAATACGGCACCCAATCTTCTTTAGGCACACCTGCCATCTCAGCTCTTTCAAAATTTATTAAATATAGACCCATTTCATCTTTCTTTTCCTCAAATTTCGGGGTAATTTTGATGAGCTCAATTTTATGATTTGTCATCCGTTCTCTATTAGATAGTCCTAGCTCACTTGCAGCTGGCATTTCTAGCTTTTTCTTCTCTAAAGCTATTTCTTCCATTCGAATATTACGTTCTTCCCTTTCTTTCTCTTTGGCAAATTCTTCTTTTGCTTCCTGTCTGGCAATTTCTTCTTTTTCTTTTGCTTCTCGTCTGGCAATGTCTTCTTTTGCTTCTTGTCTGGCAATTTCCTCTTTTGCTTCTTGTCTGGCAACTTCTTTTGCTTCCTTCTCTCTCTTTATCCTATCTTCCATAATACGAGTTAAAGAAATGTTAACTTCCTCTTCTTCATAGTGTTCACTGTTTAGGATTATTTTCCTTTTCTCAACCAGTTTACAATTATCCGATACTTTTTCACAAAGTTCATCTGCGAGTTCGAGGAGGTCTTCTTTTCTCCCACGAGAAAGAAAAGCCATGATTGATGAACAACTTGTTAGTAAACAATCCAAATCTGATTTGCAATTTCTCAGTCTAATTCTGATTTTCTGAGGGAAACCTGTCCAAAATTTTCGAATTTAACGACCTTATAGATTCAGATTCCCCTGAGCCAATAAAGAAAACCAAAAGTAAAACAATTTCAATTCAAATATGTTTTCTCTTATATCTACGAAAAGTGTTATTTCTATTTTGCATCAAGAACTACACATACTTTTATTTTAAAACCAAATTTCTTATAGAATGATCTCTACTTTTCAATCCAATTTTGTTATCATAAATATAGTTACCAATATTTTCTAATAAACTATATGATTCACAAAATATACTCAATGCCAAATATGCTTCAAACACTAGATAAGATTTAATACCAAACATACATTTTTCAAATATAATAAAAGAATCTTAAACTATATCGTAGCATATACAATACACAAGATGCAATATAAATAGTTGCAATTAAATATTAGTTTTCTTTTACTAATGCGTAATTACCATATGTAATTCAAATTATCTGATTCTTTTCAAATCATTAAATACACAAAACATACAAAATTTCAGTAAAATCAAAACGAAATTTAAATTTTCGTTCACTTTCGATTTGGCACTTTTTGGCCGTGACTTTATCAACTTGATAATATCTACTTAGTAGAACATGCAAATTCACTTTATCATCAAATTCTATGAACTTTCATAAAGACAAAATTTAAATAACCACAAAATAAAATTGGATTTGTAGTCATTTCTTTTTGTTTTTTTTTTAAACCAAAACTCTTTAGGCTCTGCCTCACTAATTCCGGTAAGCCAGAACCTTAATAAATTTAATTTAATACAAGGGTGGGCCTACCTGCATTTCCTGCTTTCTTGCTTCCATCCAACTTCCAGGACACCAAAACTCTAGTCTGTGACGAATTAATCCAAACTTTTTTTTGGACATTAAAAAATAACATTTATTTTTACACAGACAAAACATGGGTCTAGGTATTTGGTTGTTATCGGAGAATTAATTAGATTATTACCTATGGCTTAAAGTGGATTCTAAATCAAAGTCCAGTGAGCTAATCTCTTGGCTGCAAAGACAGTTCTCAAAAGACAAGGGCTGTGCTGTTTTTTGTGCAGAACTCTTGTTCAAATATACTCAAGATACACTGCTTTAAGGATGAAGTTAACCTTTAGACTACGGGCAGTACAAGTCATACAGCGAGATTTTTCCTTCCTAGAGTGGCTCGGTACATACATATATTTATCCCCTTTTACCGAATATTTTATCCCCCTTTTAAGTGACCACTGACATCGATCACCATTTGTGAGCTGTCAGACTGGCCCTAAAGAGGGATGGTCCTTTTGTTCGAAGCCCTACCCTGTGCATCATTCTGTGAACGCTGGGAAACAGAATGTCGTGCTGGTGATATCTCTAGCATGCCAAACACTATGAAAGGAAAGCACGCTAGGTGGTCAGTTGTGAAAGAGTCATTCACAAATCTCTCACAAGTTCTGTAGGGGAAGGAAGTCAAGAGAAATCTGCCGTTCTGAGACGTGAGTAACGAAATTTGGGTACAGTAGTGTAAAGGTTAAGCAAAGGAAGTTGCAATTAGTTCATATTTTGAAATTGTATGAAGATTCCTTAATTTATGCATACAACTTACCCTGTCAGGGTTCACATGCTGTAATTCCAATAAAATGGAGTACTCATGTGTCCCTGCCAACAGGCTGTCTTCACCTTTTAGGTGTTTGACGGCCACCTCCTTCTGACTTTGATGGTCGAGGCATTTAATCACCTGGAAAACAAATATTCATTAGATTATATAATTCTTAGATGTGACTGCTGTAGAATTTAAAAGTTTAAATCAACACAGGGTTAATTTGTTACTTTTTACTTATGATTACAATTAAAATTCAAAGTGAATACAAATTAGACTTGTTTACATCTGAAAGGTTTTCTTGAAATTAAAAAGGTCAAGGAAAAGAATTCAGGTGTCTGAATGGATCAGTGCTATGCATTACAATAGTTGTCATCAAGGCAATCACTGGTCACCCCTTTTCTATCCTTTGTAGTGCAATAAGTCATATACTAAAAAACTGAGGTCCAAGATTTTAAAAACAGCAATCTCGTAATAGGGTTAAATTTAGTTACGTATAATGTGACATAATTAAATTGGCTCTAATGTTTATTTGGCTTAACGTTTGGCAAGATTAAAAACGGTAAACTTTGGCAAAGTCATTAGAATTGACAAACCTAGTCTATATATACAAAATTCATTTATGGATTAATGGGTTTTTCTGATTACTTTGACTAACTTCATGAGCTAAAACTTTATATTTTATAATTTTGCTCAAAACTATGAAATAAGCCAAAATGTACACATCATAGGGACCACTTAACAATGCAAACTGATCCAACTATTTTGCTTAATATCAGGGTATGCCGATTTAAATCAAGTGATTTTTATTAAAATATCATTGATTTAAATCAATATTTTAAATTTCATTTTCCTTTCTGTATTAAGTTTATTAATTTTGAAAATGAAATAACTATGAAGATGCATGTTATTTCATTCAAATAATTAAACTCTTTGCACTCAGTTCACCCCTAAAATTATACTGAAAATCATCCTCCCTTTGAAGACATCAAATAACAGTATTTGTTGATTGGAAGTACAGACAAGTATGTATTTCAGTTTTGAGCCATTGACTAATAAATGTCACTCACATGCCTGTTTCACCAGCGTGGGTTGTTTTAAACATTCCATGTGACTAAATTGCACGTCCTTCATGTGATGGGTGAAGATGTTTGAAATAAACTCACTCAAATTATCAAAATTGTGGCAACTTAGATTATTTTTTAAGATGTTCTAGTTATTTAGTATTAGTCTCTTCATGAGAAAAAGACATTTAGTCACAACTTAAAGGTTGGCAATTTTAACATTTTCATTTTGTTTCAAGTAATATGTGGATTTATTTTTTATTTAAATTTTATTGGGAAATTAACTGCCATTGATCCCTAGCAATTCTTTACACTGCTAGCATAACTATCCTGTATTTATGGAATTGAAATTTAGAATGTAAAAGTTGATTCGCTCATCTGATAATCGAGTATGTTAACAAATTAAATTGTGGATTGAAGCTGAGCTATTTTTATAATTATGATTGCAATGCTGAATTTTTTTATTGCAAGCTTAAAATTCAACTCAACTGGCATGTTCCGAGGGAATACTATTACACTTATGCTATGCTGTTCATAGAGAAAAGCTTCCATTTTCTTGTATGTTTTGATACATGCTTGGAACATAACTTCAAATCAATGCTCAGAGAAAAGTTGAAAAATAGGCACATTTAATTTCAAGTTATGTATACTTTCATGTCTCCACTTTTTACTATTTACTTACAGATAAGATTTTTACATTTTTTTAAAAGGATCTTTTCTAGCCAAATATTAATGAAAAGGAATTTTTTTTCCAAGAATTTTGGCACTTCTTTTTCTATTGGTGACATGATTTTTTTCTCAACAAGAACTTAATTATTTTACATAATGATTAATCATCAAAATTACGATTTAAAAAAATTAAATCAGATTTTTATGATTGTAATTAATTTGTTCCCATATGTTTAAACATGTAAGACATGAGAAGCAAATTAGTGTAGAATCTAGATAGTATTGTTATATATTAATATATAGGAAGGTTAAATATTTATGGTGACTATTAATACATAAGAGTTAAAGAAAATATAGCAGGACTAATTTTTGAAATTAAAATAGTAAAAATCACCCTTAGGCTTTGTGTTTATTTAATTTGAATTTAATTCCATGATATAAATCCATAATATTTAAAATTCCATATTAAAAAATAGCATTTTATTTCGAAAGATAAAAGTTTTAAATTTAATAAATTTTCCTGGCCTTTTCATTTTGCCAACTTAGTTTTAAATGTAAAAACTATCTACAAGTTGAGTCAAACTGTTAAGTTGGAAATATTCTACACTGCTGGCCACCGTAAATGCAACACCCTGAAGGAAGCATGCAAATAATATGAAATTTACAACATGCATTAGCGGAGGTGAGATATGCAAATGATTAGAATTTCAGCGCAGACGCACATCACGCGCGCCTGTGGCGCCACTTCAAAGCTCTATTTAAGGCTTGGAGATTTCGACGATTTCAAGTACGGCAATTGTGTTTTTCTTGTGGTTTTTTCAAAAAACGATCAATTATGCCTCGTATAAAACAGCGATCATCTTTTGATCAAGTATCCGAGTTCGACAGAGGAAGGATAGTGGCCTACCGAGATTGTGGATTATCTTTCAGGGAAATCGGTAGTCGTGTTGGACGAAACCAAACAACTGTAATGCGGATATGTGATCGTTGGATGCAGGAGGGTACGACGGACCGACGTGTTCGATCGCATCCACCTCAGTGCACCACTTCACGTGATGACAGGCATATTGTGCGTATGGCAGTGACGGATCGCTCAGCCACATCACGAACCATAGCACAGCACATTCAGTCTGTACCGCATCATCCAGTGTCTGCGCGTACCATTCGACGCCGTTTACAGCAGAGTGGTCTGTCCGCAAGACGTCCATTGCTTCGTCTACCCTTGACGCAGAACCACAGACGTTTCCGCCGCCAATGGTGCGATGAAAGAAGGATGTGGACGGCAGAATGGAATGAAATTGTCTTTACTGACGAGTCACGCTTCTGTCTGCAACACCACGATGGTCGGATTCGAGTCTGGAGACACCGTGGAGAGAGGATGCTGAACAGCTGCGTTATGCATCGCCACACTGGTCCTGCACCGGGTATTATGGTATGGGGCGGTATTGGATATCACTCTCGCACTCCTCTAGTACGCATTGCCGGTACTTTAAACAGCCAGCGCTACATCTCCGAGGTGTTGGAGGCAGTTGTCCTTCCTTACCTTCAGGGCTTGCCCACAGCCATATTTCAACAGGATAATGCGCGACCACACGTGGCACGCATTGTCCAAGGGTTCTTCGTCAATCGCCAGATTGAATTGCTTCCCTGGCCAGCTCGCTCTCCAGATCTTTCGCCGATAGAAAACATGTGGTCCATGGTTGCTCAACGAATGACCCAGAATACATCCCCAGCTGCCACACCAGATCAACTTTGGCAACGTGTGGAAGCTGCTTGGTCTGCTGTACCCCAAGAACACATCCAAAGTCTCTTTGAATCAATGCCGAGGCGTGTGGCAGCGGTGATCTCCAACAATGGCGGCTACTCTGGCTACTGATTTTGGCAGGAACCACACTTCACAGAAGTCTATAAATTTAATCATTTGATACTTGGTCAACATGTTATCTACAAAATAAATTTTGTTGTGATATCTCTTGTCTTTCTTGGTGTTGCAATTTGGGTGGCCAGCAGTGTATATCTAAGCACAGAAGTAGTAAATGTGAAGACTTAATGAATGGCTTTTCAGTCTTCTACACAAATATTAAAGAATCTAAATGAAAAAAATATCAATTCTTTTTAAAAATTGGGTTACTTGATTAAAATCGGATATTTTGTCGGATTTTTATGATTTTAATTTTTCCCTATGTTAGACACACACATGAGACATGCAAATCAGTGTAGTTAGTGGACAATATCAATTTACGTTAAACATGTCTGAGGGTTTAGGAATTCTAAATCCCTGTATCAGAAATAATAAATTCCTTTTTGAAAGGGCATCAGCTTAAGTCTAACTAACCTTTCCATGGAAAGAGTACCAAAATTAACCAAATAATGAACCGCCTAATCAGCCTTCCCATCTCACAAGCCCAGGTGAGGCCTAGAGTGGGCAGACGATGTAATGTACATGAACAATATTTGTTTTAATTCACTAAATCTTTATTTACCTAAACAACCTTTATACATTATCTTCAATCAATTCGAGTTTTTATTGCGACTGCTTTCAATTAATTAACTTGGAGAAAACTCAATAACCTCGAATTGATCATCAGAGCACAAGAGGGAAGGTTGGTTGGTTTGGATTTTTTTATGGTTCAAGGGCTATATTTGGCAGTGCTGCGTCAAAGACAAGACGAACATCAATTAATGGACATACACACTCAAAGCAAGTTTTACCAATTCAGAAGTACACCAAGGAAGGAATTGGTAGTGATGGGAATCGAAACTGCACTGCCGACAACTCGTAGGTTGCTTGCACAGTGGGCACACCCACTAAGCCCCGATGGAGAGAGGAAGCTTTTACTTATAGGTCCAAAGATCTGTAACCCCCTGAAGAGTTCACATGCATAATTCCAACTTGCAACCTGTTGTCTTCTCTGCACAATTTCTAATCAATTCTGACCTTCTTGGCCAACATAATCTTTCCGAAGGATTCAATTATAAAAAAATCAGCAGCAAAATCTTTCCAAAGGATTCTATTCTAAGGAAAGGAGGGAGGGAGATAGTTGAATTAACATCGCACTGGAGCAATACAACGGAGCATTGACTACGGTCTGGGATCAATCCCGAATGGAAAGATCCGAAGACAATACCTCGTAATTTTCAATCATGGTCAGATGACGAGGTCAACACGTGAGCTGGCACCCCCAACGAAAGGAGCAGTAGAATCTTTCCAAAGGATTCTAAGGACATTTTAAGGACATGACTAGGTGTATTGAGCAGTTAATGAATTTAATTTCTAGTAAGGAAACAAAAGTTACAATCCTTAATTTGAATGCTTTAAATTGTATATTAAAAGTGCACTTTAATTTTGTTTCATGATTATAATACTTAGTTTATTAGAGTATTTTCACAAATGTTTACATTGGAGAAAGTGAACTCATTTTATTTTGAAGGAATTAATCTAATAGATTTCAATTGTTGACTTCCATTGTTCCTCAAATATCTTGAAAAATGAATGCCTTGTAGTGTTGGTAATTTATCTAAATGGAATAATAGAATATAACAATATACAGGCTTACAACAATAGTTTCTTCTTCGCCGATGTTTCTGAGAATGAGATCACACAAACAATAGATTTACTTTACTTGAGTCGGCAAATATTATAACTCGTTTGACGATTTTCTAGTGATTTAAATATGGATAAAACAACGATTGTGGCGTGGCTATATATGATTTATCCCCTTGGATTTGGGGACTGTTAGGACTTATTATCATCGGCTATGCAACTTATATTGTACCGCTGATGGTATATTTCATGTTGGTTCTGACTATCGAAGGTGATAAGAATAAAAAGTTGGATATCGGTTTGATTAAAAGCGAAAATATTGAAGAAAAGGAGGAATCGCTTCAGGTCGTAAACGAAAACGACGCACTGAAACCTCCAACCACCGAAGCACTTGCAATGACATATGATGGAAACGTTGATGACTATGATTATGGGATGATGAAAATGATGGATATATTGACGAATATGATTGCGGGGATTATGGAAATCATGGAAAAGTTGATGGATGTGATTGTGGAAATAATGAAACTGACATTGGATTTGATTTTAGAGATAATGAACTTGATGGAACAGTTGATGAATATTATTGTGGTGATAATGAAAATACTGGATAAGTTGATAAATATGATTGTAGTGATAAAGAAAATGATAGAAAAGTTGATAGATATGATTGTGGACATAATGGAAAAATTGATGAATTTGACTATGGAGATAATTAAAATGATGGAAAAGTTCATGGATATGATAGTGGAGATAATGGAAAAGCTGATGAATTTGATTGTGGAGATAAAGAAAATGATGGAAAAATTGATGGATATAATTGTGGAGATAATAGAAAAGTTGATGAATTTGATTGTGGGCATAGTGAAAATGTTGGAAAAGTTGATGGATTTGTTTGTGGGGATAAAGAAGTTGATGGATCAGTTGATGAATGTGATTATGATGATAGTTAAAATGATAGAAACGTTGATATATATGATTGTGGCGATGGCAAAAGTTATGAAAAAGTTGATGGATTTGATTGTGGGGTTAATGAAAATGATGGAAAATTTGATTTATATGATTGTGGGAATAAAATGGAAAATTTGATGAATTTGGTTGTGGATATAATGAAAATGATGGATTATTTTATATATGTGATTGTGTTGATAATGGAAAATTTGATTGAGGAGACAATGGACATGATGGAATATGTGATGTATACGATTGCGGGGATAATAGAAAATTTGATGAATATTTGATTGTGGAGATAATGAAAATAATGGATATGTTGATGAATGATTGTGAAAAGAACAAGAAAACGAGAATTCTTACCTGGAACTATCCTCCGAATGCTTCAATGGAAATAAAAGAGATTGACAAGATTACCGACGTCTCAAGAACAAGCATAAAATTTCGCCTGTGGAAATTCTGAGTACTTTAATAAAATCAAACGAAAGTGCCGAGATTGTGAATCCCTCTAAAGGACATGATAAAATTAATAGCTTGGCTTGTGGAAATTCACCAGATGCTTTTGTGAAACCAGATACGAAGATAACGAAAACTATTCAGACAGAAAATCGTACACCTGTGCTCGAATATAGCCAAGAAGCAAGACCTAGAAGCAAAATATTTGAAATATTCCTTGTGGTGGATCGTGAAGGGTGAACTACCTGGTCTGGCATACTTCATGAACAATAGCTACTTTAACATTCTGCATTGTTTCAATTAGGGTGACATGAAAAAGATTCAATACGAACCTAGTTTAAGATTCATTCAAGGAAACGAAGAATAAAGAGTTACATTCTACGACCGCTAAAGTCATTTTCCATGATGGAATCACCAGTGACTCAAAGACCCTGTCCAGTACAGAGAACGTAACCTGTCTATCAGAAAATGGAAAGAGAAACACATTGAAAAGAAATAAACTGTTCCAAAGAATCAAGTAGAAAATGTTTAAAAAGAAAACCATCACAAACTTTTCGTTAGCAGAAAATTATGATTGAAGATTTACATTTTTCACGAATTATTTATTTAGTATCAATCAGAGAATTTAAAGATTGTGTGCAACGACTTTCTAAACAGTAAAGTTTTAAATTCCAATAGTATTTTCTTTATATATCGAAGTTCAATAAAAAAATAATTTGGCTATTCAAACCTTTTGTCTTTATTTCATTTATTTATCGAATTTACAATTCTTAGTTTGACGACCTTGGTTTTCTAAGATTATGTAATGAGTACCATGATCCCATTGTTACTTTTATATTGATAAACGCACAATTTAAAAACTCGATACCATTTTCACACTAGTGGATACGTACGGGTGCATAATTCTATAGAACTATGTACTATACAAGGTATTTTAAAAATCACCTGTGCAAACTTTAAAAGATATGATAGATATCTTAATTAACTTCGCACTGGAGCAATGCAACGGGCTATTTGCAACGGTCCGGATCAAACCCAAAGGGAAAGATCCGAGGATAACTCCACGTAATTTTGAACCGTGGTCAGATGACGAGGTCAACACCTGAGCTGGTCCTCCACTCTCCAAACTTCCACATCACGCCAACGTGAGGACATTTGAGGCCATGATAGATTTAACGTGCACCAGCTCCCTTCGTACACGACGGTCTTTGGTTAGATTCGAACTCCCAACCCTCCGGTTGCTAATCCATTATGCATGCCATTACTCTTCCAACCCAAAACCGTAAGGGGAGGTGGTAACATAAAATTAAAACCATATTTACATGTACTATGTCCGAAAGCGTCACCCGGTTGTGCTAGAGGGTACATTTAGTTGCAGAAATGAATCGCAGCAGGAACGCGAATAAAAAGTTTACCAGCCCGAAATTAACAGCTTGACTGTAGTTGTAAACTTAACAGTTTCATAGTAGGCGTTCCAAGTTCGACTATCGGCAGAAATACACGCAGGTTAGGTATCTTAATTAACGTCGCACTGGAACAACACAACGGGCTATTGGCGACAAATACACGCAGGATCCATTCCAAATAAAATGTGCATAAACGATCTTTAAAGGGGGGGGGGGAATTTCAATTAACGTCACACTGGAGCAACACAATGGGCTATTGGTGACGGTCCGGGATCAATCCCAAAGGGAAAGATCCGAGGACAACACCACGTAATTTTGAACCACGGTCAGATGACGAGGCAACACCTGAGCTGGCACCCCACTCTCCAAACTTCCACACCACGCCAACGTGAGGACATTTGAGGCCCCGACAGATTTAACGTGCACCAGCCCCCTTTGTACACGACGGTGTTTGGCTGGATTCGAACTCGCAACCCTTCGGTTGCAAGTCCGTTACTCTTCCAACCGGGCCACCGCGGCCCCGATCTTTAAAGGATTTGTTTAACATTTCTGGTGGTTGCCCCGACAACGCATCTCATCATTAGCAAAACTAACCAGATCTAGCTGAACAGGATATCTCGTCATTAGAAAACAATTGATCAAATCTTGATCTGGTCATCACCAAAAAATCGACTATATCTCGATGGGATATCTGGTCACTAGAAAAATTGGTCAGCTCTTGAAGGACGAGATATCTCGTCGAAAACACTTGAAGGGTTAAAGGAACATTGAAGGGGGAAATCAAGGAGGATTTTACAATAACCATTTTCAAAGCTCTGAAAAGTTATTTTACATTGCCAGTAAGATGGTGAACAATTGTCTTATAAAAGCAAGGCTTTCTTCATTAGTTAATACCTGTTGGTATAGATTTTATCCAGTTGGTCATTAAATAAAATTTCAAGTTGGCTAGTATGTAAATAAGGTTGAAATAGTAAGGGGTCTTATAGGCGGATTTTTCCTCTTCGGTTTCTAGATGGGGTATGAGAGAAGGGGGTGGTTAACTCTGAGGGTCATGACGCATTATAGAAGATAAAGTTTCCATTTTACACGACTTCTAACCAACAGACTTAACCAATAGAATCTTTACTACCGTTCCTTAAACCAATAGATGTGGTTATTTAACCATTATATGTTGTAGTGTAAAAGCAATATTAGCTCAGGGGTCTATTCGTGACGCTCGAAGGTTCCATACACTCAAGAGTCTTATACTCGGTGAAGTAGGCGACTCTCTTCACTGCATGCTAGACTACGGGTTTGTGACGCACCTCTGAGCGATAACCCAGTGCAGGTAGCTATTCAACGTCACTCTGGAGCAACACGACGATCCGGGATCAATCCCGAAGGGAAAGATCGAGGACAACACCACGTAATTTTGAACCATGGTCAGATGATGAGGTCACACCTGAACTGACACCCCCTCTCCAAACTTCCACGCCAACTTGAGGACATTTGAGGTCACGAACGTGCACCAGCCCCTATATACACGACGGTCTTTGGTTGGATTGGCGACTCCATATCCCAGTGGCATTAAGCATCATCCGATGTGTCGCCGAGTGATAAGTCGCTTGGGTAAATTTGTGCATCAGTCCCCTGCTCAGGGTTCGGAGAATGGTTCAGGAATGAGAAACATGACAAGATGTGTAGTTCACCTAAGTTGAAAAATAGCGGTCAATGAAAAGACTTATGTGGAAATTTCACCCAAGCCCTGCAAGCTTAAACCCGAGTCAAGCTGTAAGTGGTAGGATTAATAAATAGGGATAAGGCTCCATCCGTCCGCCGCTTTAACTTTCCAAGTGGTTTCGACAAGATATCTCGTCCAACAAGATCTGACCAATTTTGCAAGACGAGTTTCTCGTCAAGACATCGGTTATTGTTTCTATGATGACGAGATCAAGATCCGGTCAGTTTTCTTCTAATGAAGAGGTATCTTCCATCAAGATCTGGTAAGTTTTGCTAATGGAGAGATACCACGCCGAGATAACCACCAGAAGGGTGAAAGACACCGGTTAGGATCTATGTACGATTGACCTGAAGGAGACCTACCACCGGCCACATATGAATACTGTGAGAAACTTACCAGACTGCGGTTGGCGAGCGATGTCTAATTTTCGTTCTTACACCCCTGTGAAAAACGATTCTCGCAAGAAACTTCTCGAGATCTCTCCAAAATTTTCCTCCGGGCCTTCCCTACATCTGTAGTGACTTCAGCTAGACGGAGCGGAGGGCTGAAACCCAACTAAGAAGGGCCTTATACTCGAGAAAATACGATTAAATACTTATTTTTAAAACAAGAAATGGGATCGAATATGTCGTGAGTTCAAATACATCGATCATGTTACCAAACTAGTAGTAACGTGACCATTAGGCTGCTTCGTCTGCTGGATGGAACCTAACTTATCATCCGATTGGTCCACGGGACGGGAAAAGACGCTCATCCATTGATTCATCATCTGATTGGTCCACTGATTGATCATTTGAAAGTAGGAGACTTGCGATGTCACCACTCTATAGAAATGCGGATTCACACATATACCGTCATACGAAGTTATATGGCTAAACAAGGCGATAAAATATCAAATCGGCCAACTAAGTAAATTTTTGAGTAAGCGGTCACATGACTACTAGTCAAGATGTTGGTCACGCGTTTTGAAGCTCCTCTCAATAACAATGCTCAGTCTACTTATATTTCACGTCTATGGGTGAGACTACCTGCAACAAAATCGATGGATTGGTTCTCGTACGTACTCCAGACATGTGCACGTTAATTTTGTTGGAAGCGTGTGCATATCTAAGCAAATCCCAATCTTCATGTAGTAAGTTAATGAATATGCAAAATAATATCAGTTTAATGTCCTTTCAAATATAATTAAAGTTTTAGTGTATGCAATTCGTCATACTCCAAATGCGAAGTTTGCGATATGCTTAGTCAATTCGATAATTAAAAAAGTCATTTCAGTGCCATTTCAACCATTAGCCTTTAATAAGCGTTTTAAAAACAAAAACTCCAGTTAATTCATTACCAGTTCAGGAACAAACTCTTTACAATCAAAGTTGGAAATACCGAACATTGATCAAGTTTCTTTTTCAAGGACGTTTCCGTTTGAAGCGTTGCTAAATCAAAGAAATGAGTAAATCTTTATAAATTTTAATTCTAGACTGAGTAGGTAGGTACTTTAATTAACGTCGCACTGGAGCTGTGGAAGAGTAACGGATTAGCAACAGGAGGGATGCGAGTTCGAAAGTAGATCCAGAGACCGTCGTTAACACGGGGGCTGGTGCACGTTAAATCTGTCGTGGCTTCAAATGTCCTTACGTTAGCGTGGTGTGGAAGTTTGCAAAGTGGGGTGCCATGTCTTGACTTCGTCACCTGACCGTGGTACAAAATGACGAGGTCTTCGGATCTTTCCCTTATGGACTCATCCCGGACGATCACCCATTGTGTTGCTCCAGTGCGACGTTAACTACCTAACCCTAACCTCATCATAAAAATTAGCAAACATAAATGAAAAGAAGTTTAAATTCTCTTAAAAAACGAGAGCTATTTTTAAATTAAAGACAATTCTTGATCTCTTGGACGATTTTCGGCTCAACACTTTCTTGATCACTCAATCTAATTTGGTTTGATTTGTCATACTCCGGTCCTTTTTTGGTACACGAACATTAGTTCGACAGTGACCCATGGATTAACCCTCTTGGTGTTACTTTTTGATCGCGTCGAAAACTGCTTTGTAGTGTCCAAACTCTGGAGCAAAGACCTGCTACAAACTGTCACCAGTTCTGGACAAGATACAATTTTTTCATACTTGGATCTTCATTTCCCTTGGATGAATAGGGCAGTTTTGTCTCGACGAGATTTCTCGTCCTTATCAACCTTGACCAGGTCTTGGACGAGATATATCGTCGAAATACTTGGAGGGTTAAAGTGGTCTCCAAATAACTACCAACATCCAAGCATAGACTGTTTCGTACCCAGAGCATGCGTTCTAACTGCTTGGAACTATTCTTATACCGTTAATTCTGTCGTAGGGGTAGGAATTTGAGGTATAATGTCGAAACAAACGAATAATATAAGGGTTGTATTTTTTAAATTAAAAGTTTATTCCTTAAAGTACAATTTCAGGTAAGTATGTATTTTTAATTAACGTCGTACTGGAGCAACACAACGGGCTATATAGAAGAGTTTCAGAGTGCGTTATTAGATGTGTTTACGAGTGACTTCTCCAGATTGTATAGCTCTATTGAAATGTGTTCAAAATCCTATTATTAACGAATAGAAAATATTGCCACAATTAGTTTATTATTTTGTTAGTAAATTGTATAAGGATGTCTATGTTCAATCTTTGGGAAATGTGGCTGTAAGAAATTGAAGGATTTAAGTTTGGGTATTTGGGTATTTCAATTAACGTCACACTGGAGCAACACAATGGGCTATTGGTGACGGTCCGGGATCAATCCCAAAGGGAAAGATCCGAGGACAACACCACGTAATTTTGAACCACGGTCAGATGACGAGGCAACACCTGAGCTGGCACCCCACTCTCCAAACTTCCACACCACGCCAACGTGAGGACATTTGAGGCCCCGACAGATTTAACGTGCACCAGCCCCCTTTGTACACGACGGTGTTTGGCTGGATTCGAACTCGCAACCCTTCGGTTGCTAGTTCGTTACTCTTCCAACCGGGCCACCGCGGCCCTATTTAAGTTTGGAACCTGTTGCGTTGAAAATAAAAAGTTCTAATCTATTTTAAAGATTTGATAGAAAATATCATTGAGGCTAACATTCTTTAAAAAAAAAATGTAGTAAATCCATTCATACCGTTAATAATGTAGTCAGTGGAATCAATCTCATTAAATACATTAATTTTTATTACTGCTTAAACTTGACAGAAACGCTTATTAAAACGTAATCCCGATCGCAGCCTGAAAACTCAAAACTAAATCTTACACTATCAAACGCCAAGAACCCAGAACTAATGCTCACGATTCCTTCATAAGCAGCACCCAATAAATTCACATTTCAAGATAGGATTCAAGGCTATAATTATAAGTGAGTGGATTTTCTAAATCAAAAGTGAGAGCTTATTTTTGATCTCCCCTTTTGAGCTATAACTATTTTTTGATTCTTCAATATTCCTATCTTACGATCTCTATCTTAGGGGTGTCGGGGATTTCGTACTTAATGTTGGGAGGTAGCGTGGTGATTCGAGTCGTTTCCTATTTCACCTTTGGACGAAGACTAGTCACTTTTCGTGTGGTCAGAGTATCCATAGATTGCATTAAATAATTGTAGATGCTATTCGGTTGCACAATTTAGAACATTTATTAATAAACTGAGGACGATGCAAAACTAAAGATCAACTCTCGTTTTCACTCCTCCCATATTTCCAAGGGCCGCGGTAGCCCGATTGGAAGGGTAGCGGATTGGCAAAAGGAGATAGCCAATAGCCAGTTGTGTTACTCTAGTGCGAGTTGATTCAACTATATATACCAACTCTTACCAATATACTTTCAAATTAATTTTCCCCCACATTCCATATCATGGTTATAATTTGAACGTGCATAATTAAACAATACATTCACGAATTCCTATAACTATAATATCAAGACACGATAACGTTTACAAGTACCCTAGTAGCAGTTACACGCCGGTAAAAAAACTAAATAGGGCAGGATAACAGCGATATTGAGATATATCAGAAATCCAATCCAACAGATGGCGCTCAATGACAATTACTGACTAAAAATGGCTCTTTTGGTGTCATCTGACCGTGGTTTACGTGTTGTCCTTGCATCTAAATCTCCGGGTTTGATCACGGACCGTCAATAGACCGTTGTGTTGCTCCCCAGTGCGACGTTAATTAAAAACCTACCTCTTGGTGATACTGCGGTACATCCTTTGTGTTTGGGCCGCTGTAGCTGAGTTGGATAGGTAGGTATTTTAATTAATGTCGCATTAGAGCATCAGAACGGGCTATTGACGATGGTTCGGTGTCAATCCCGAAGGGAAAGATACAAAGACAACGTCTCATAATATATTGAACCAATGTCAGAGGACGAGGTCACACCTGAGCTGGCATCCCATTCTCCAAACTTCCACACCACACCAACGTGAGGACATTCGAGGCCACGACAGATTTAACGTGCACCAGTTCCCTTTGTACGCGACGGTTTTTGGCTGGATTCGGACTCGCAACCCTCCGATTGCTAATCCGTCACTCTTCCAACCGGGCTACCGCGGCCCGGAGGGTTTTGAGTTCGAAACTAGGTCCAACCAAAGACCGTCGTGTGCACGGGGGCTGGTTCACATTAAATCTATCGTGGCCTGAAATGTCCTCGTTGGCTGCAGCTCGGGTATTGGTATTTTCAATTAACGTCACACTGGAGCAACACAACGGGCTATTGGTGACGGTCCGGGATCAATTCCAAAGGGAAAGATCCGAGGACAACACCACGTAATTTTGAACCACGGTCAGATGACGAGGCAACACCTGAGCTGGCACCCCACTTTCCAAACTTCCACACCACGCCAACGTGAGGACATTTGAGGCCACGACAGATTTAACGTGCACCAGCCCCCTTTGCACACGACGGTGTTTGGCTGGATTCGAACTCGCAAACTTCGGTTGCTAATCCGTTACTCTTCCAACCGGGCCAACGCGGCAAATCGGGTGATTTCGTCATCTGACCGTAGTTCAAAATTACGAAGCGTTGTTCTTGAATCTTCCCTTCGGGATTAGCACGGATCGTCGCCAATAGCCCACTGTGTTGTTCCAGTACGACGTTAATTAACTACCTACCTTTGTGTGCTTAGTTGAAGGTAGATGGATAGTTAATTAACGTCGCACTGGAGCAACACAACGGGCTATTGTTTATTAATTGAAATGTAATTTAACTTTTTAGTATCGTACGATTGTCATTTAAAGTCCCATTTCACTGAATCAAGCCCTTGGAAAAGGGAGGGCAGTGGAGGGACTATAAATCCCTTGATCTGAGGAATTGAAACCATCTTTAATTTTCTTCATATTGTTTCGAAACGAACGGTTACAAATTTTAGGGGAGAATTGAACTCAACTAACCGTGCTTTTAACCGATATGCTATTTAAATAGATTTCGGAACAGCCTCTCTAAATTCCTGGTATTTAAAAACGGTATAGGTGTTTAATTAACGTCACACTGGAGCAACACAACGTGCTATTGGTGGCGGTCCGGGATCGATCCCAAAGAGAAAGATCCGAGGATAACGCCACGTAATTTTGAAACAGGGTCAGACGACGAATTTATCTAATAAAGGTTCTCGTATTTGATATAATAAATGAAGTGCGTGCATACAAATTAATACTTTATCGTATCGTGGTTAATATCCATTAAATAGATGTCTACTTGAACATATTCGAATGTCCTTCAACCGATTCCATTATTCGCGTAATTCAACCAATTTCTTGTAACTCCATGGGAACGACCGATAAAAGAATTTTACGTTCATAACCATCCTGGAGGTCGTCTTGACGAGGCATCTCGCCATTAGTGATGGTAATTGCTACTAAGTGTTTTGGAGCAGGTAAATTAACATTTTGGAGCAGTACATAAAAGGAGCAGAAAATATTTTAATAATGAAACTAATAAAATTTAAACATGACTGTATGAATGATAAATAAACATAATTGTAAACTATTACAAAATTCATTTTAAATACTTACTAAAATTGATGAAATAATGAATAAGAAAAACATACAAATAAAAACGCACCAAGTGTTTTCCATTTCCATGAAGTTATGTGCAAGGTAAGAGATAACTGACATTAACATGACAAACATTTTATTAAACAAAAAAATATTTTCTTTTCTTGTTTGTTACATTCCAACTGCGCCTTTGTTTTCTTCAACGGCACCATATCGTTTTGGACATTCTCTATCTGTACCTTTAAAAAGAATCTGTCTGCTTTCAATAGCACTCATATCTTTGCAATGCCTTGTGAAATCTTGCTTTCAGCATGATTTAATAGTTTTTGAGAAAGTTCCTTTTGCAATTCAATTTACTTCGACTTTAATTTTAAATCTTCCTCATTAATGGCAAATATTTTCTACTTTTCTTTGTTCTGACAGCAATCTGTCATGGTACCGCCTCCAGGAATTTCGAACTGATTTAATCAAAGCCGTAGTAACTTGAAAGTTCTTTATGCTTTCTGTATTAGTAAAATGCGACTTAATTTGCCTTATACCATTTATACAGTAGTCATATTACTCCTATTTTCCAACATGCGATTGTTCTTACTGAAGCCTTTCTACATGAGTTTCCGTGCGCTAAACTTAGACACTTGACGAAAATAGGCAAAATCTCAAACTTCAACTTGCCAGAGAGAGAGAGAGATGATTCTTATATTAAATATATTCCAATAATGGTCTATACATGTTGAAAATTCTGGAAAATAAAAGCTATCAATAGTTTCACATTGATATTTGATCCATTCATGATAGAGCAGATCCTTCACTTGGTTTTACAATAAATGGAAAAGATGCTGCTAAAAACTTCAAAGAGCTTAAAGATTTTTCTTCAGTTCGCTTCATGGGATGAAGGCCAGAAAGTAATTCTTACATAGCGGGGGAAGACGTCAAAAGTGAATTTTATTATTACTCGAACGCGATTTGGAGCAGCATTACCATCACTGCCATTAGCAAAACTAAGATCGTGATGGAGGGTTAAATACGAGATATTTTCTCTCATTGAAACCACACTTGGACGAGATAAGTTCTTTCTCTGGCCCACACCACGAACATGCTTCCTTGCGTATTTGAAGTAGGGAAAATAGTATTAAAACAATGTTCTTGAAGTTCCAAATTAAATGTTTTTTAAAAATTTTACTAAATATAAACTTCATTTGTTCGGAATCTTGTAAATTGAAGAGCAAAATACCAATCCTGTACGAAGTTATTAAGTATTTGACAAAAAACTTTTATTCTCAATTTTACATATAATGCATTGCTACGTTAAAGGATAGTAAGCGGGTTTTCTGTTTTCAAAATAGTGTGTACATTCCTGTGTTAAGCAAATTAATTATTACCTCTCCTGTGAAAGTTACTGCCCAATAAGATTTACCGACATTTGTTGAGTTTTACACAAAAGTAAAATTAAATTACTGAAAATTTAACATTAAAGCATTTTAAAACGAATTATTGAAATAATGGATTAAATTTGAATTCTATATATTCTTTAAACAATCTGCAAAAACACGCTTCTAAAACAAATTGAAAGAAACCACATGGAAACAGTAAATTAGAACATTTTTTAATAGAAACACATCAAGATTCACATTTTACAAATACATTGCAGTAAAAAACTCATTTTTCTACACATTTGCATTTTTAAGACGTTTCTCCATGAGCCAATTTTTAAAAGTCGTTTTTCATTGCCTTTGTCGAAAGGAACAAGCATCTTTGACACACAAGTATCAGATCTTTAAAAAAATCTGAACAGAACCTATTTTTTTTCATGGGATTTAACTCAATCTGCACTAAAATTTTATACTTAAGAGCAGGGATGCTGACTGCGGCAAAACTCAAGTGTTATATTAACAAATCACATGATAGGCAATTGAGTTCAGACCCAACTTCTCAAGAGCACTCCAAAATCCTATCCTCCGTATTATTTATTATAAACAGCCCATCGTGTGTATTACCGAAATAAAAGAACTAGGAATTTTAGAACTCAAAGAATTTTTTGGCAAAATTTTTTCCCGCTCCCTTCGTTGCAATGAAAATTCAGCTATAGTGCTGATCCCCAGATAGGGCCATCGTCTACCAATTAACAAAAACAGACCAAGAACCATTATGATTCTAAAAAGTAAACAATCACTTAAATTTGAATTTGTTAAACAAATTTCCCTTTGGAAAATCATGTGTAGTCTTCCAAACGTAATTCACAATTTCAATACTTTTAACTGCAGTAGCCACAGGTATTTTGAACTGATATTTTCTGAGATCTCACTCCAGCAACAATCTCCTTGATAACCCGGACATCCAAGACCGTTGAAAGTTTCTAATAACCCAGTGGTCGGCAAACCGCGGCTGTCACGAATCAATTTCGACTACGTGCGGGTTCACGTAGCGCAGGCGGGTGTGAGGTATGCGGCGCGGAGGAGGCACACGCGAACGCACGAGTTGAGCGAGAGCGAGCCAGTCGCAGCTTGTGACTGGCGACGAGTACCTACTTGTATCTTTCAACCAGCTACAGAGCTCGCAAGTATTTTTGGCATCAATTTAATAAGTTGTTATAACTTAGTGTTGCTGCTTTTATTGTTATAAAACGAAACATGTTTTTAGGTGCCACCTATTTGACATGGCTTATAAAGAAGGAAAAAAACCGGAAGACGAAAACCGTGAATTTAAAGTTGAATGGACAGAATCGTTCGCGTTTATACAAATCTCAAATGGCCTTCCAACCTGTCTTATTTGTCAAGAAAAATTGCCACATAACAAGAGATCAAATTTGGAGAGATACTTTACAACTAATCACGCGTCATTTAGCAGTAAATATCCCGCCGGTGATGCGAGGAAGAAAGCAGTTGAACTTCAGAAGAGTCAAGAAAAATCAAGTTCTGTATTTAATTATTGGGTGCAATCTTCCAACAATGTTAATATTGCAAGCTTTATTGTTAGTCAAGAGATTGCTAAGAGAGGCAAACCATACACAGACGGTGAATACATTAAAAGTTGTTTCATAAATGCATCCAAAGAGCTATTCTGGAATTTTGAGAACAAGGCAGAAATTCTTTAAAAAATTAGTTACCACTGTGCTAAAACAGTAAAAGACAGAACAGTCAAAATGTCTTCGAATATAACCAATCAGCAAATCGAAGATCTTAAATTGGTTTAGCTTTATCAATAGCTGTTGACGAATCTTGTGATATAAATGACAGCGCAACGGGTCCTAAAGAAGAACTTTTAGGATTATTGCCACTGAAAGGTCAAACACGTGGCGAGGATATTGCAAATGCTGTCATTGAATACATGGAGAAACATCATATTCCACTCGATAAAATTGTTTCAATTTCAACAGATGGGGCAAAAAGTATGACTGGAGTGAGAAAAGGTTTTGTTTCTATTTTGAAGGAAAAATTAATCACGAGATACTTGTTTACCATTGCATCATTCATCAAGTAGAGCTTTGTGCGCAGACATTTCCAGAAGAAATTTGCAATGTTATGGAATTGGTGATCAAGAATGTCAACACAATTGTAGCAAAAGCCCTTTATCATCGCCAATTTAAAGAATTTTTAGTTGAAATAGAGTGAATACGCAGATCTTCTGCTGCATAATAAGATACGTTTGCTTTCAAGAGGAAACGTTTCACTTCCTTATTATTTGAAATTAAAGCATTTCTCCCTGAGAAGGATGTCGACTATCCTGAACTAACGGATAGTCAACATCTGGATCCAAAAATTTTATTTCATGGTAGACGTTACGTCTTATCTACATAATCTTAATCGTAAACTACAGGGGAAGGAAACACAATTTTTTCGATGTGGGAAGAAGTAATTTCATCCGAAAACAAATTATCCTTTTGCTTAAGATTTTGAAAGATAAACATTCATTTACCAAGCCTGCTGAAACATCGCCGAGAAAATAACTCGGTAATTGACATTTACTATTTCAAAACAATTTTAAATATTAGGGACGCTTTTCTACGGAGGTTTCAGAAATAGCATAGCGAAGTTATCCTTTGTTAAAAAACCTCTCAGTGCCTGACGTAACAGAATTGAATTTTCCTCCCTTTAATATTGACATTTATTCATACGAATAATCTTTTTCAAGAATGAACCTAATCAAAAGTAAATTGAGAAATCATCTTATTGATGATGAGAACCTGGAATCCTGCTTGAAATTAAAAACGACATACAAACCTGACTTATACAAACTTTCCAAGGAAATGCAAGGTAATTGTTCATATTAAATGAGTGTTTTGTCATTTTTATTTTAATGTAAATTTTTTTTGTCAATAAATAAGATTATTATTACATCTGGTTTTATTTAATGTTAGTAGCTAGTTTAAACCGACTCCAAAAAACATGGTTCTTGAAAAGAAATCTTAATTGTTGTACTGATCATCTTTGGCTCTTTTGACTAATGAGCTTGCCGACCACTGTAATAACCTAAACGCATTCGGAACACAAGGACTTCCTTATCTGGAAAATTCATCCTCTTACGACTGTTGGAAAGAATAATTTGATATTAGCCATCAATGATCGTTTCCCGATTTCCAATTTTTTTGGTTAACCTATATAATAACGAGCCAAATTAACTTATTTAACAATATTGGATCTTTTCAAGGCTTTAGGCCCCAAAAATTCTTTGATCACTAGAACAAAAGGAATTTTAGGTCTGATGATTTGGATTTTATTTTTAGGGTGCAAGGTCCAATGTCCATTCATCAACTTGTCCATTTTTGGACCAAAAATGGACAAGTTGCAAACAACACAAGACTAAAAGATTGTATAAAACAGAAAGATATATATGTATAATCTACGCTTCATTGTAAATTTGCTGTCCATTACTCGACATATCGTGCTGTTTGGGAAAAGTAATTTTATTTTCAAAGTTATCCATTGTGATATTCGGTTGTATTAAAAACAATCCTCTGCATAATACTTTCTACATTAGATGAATTAACGGGTTTTAAATCAGTACCTTTGTTGAAAAAGGTGTCCATTTCGCAAGTTTTTGAAAACATTCGTTTTGGCAACTTTGATTTCGAATACATTCCAATATTGATTCATTCATAACGTTATTGACAAGACATCCATTTTACTATTATAACTTCCATTACCATGTAATTGTGGACATAACTCGAAACCAGTGAATTTAGACACTGGTCCTTTTCTACCAAGGTACAGAAATAACCTAGATTTTACCACAAAACGTTATAAATTACTCCCGTCAGCTTGACTGCCAAAGGCCAACTAGAGATTACTCCAAAACCTTTCCGTTTCTCTATTGGCGTTGAATCGACACAGGAAAGGTTAGAGGGAGGAGTGTCAGTCGAAAGAGAAAAAAACTAAAGATAAACTTTATTTTTGGATGTTAGAGTTGCTTTTGGAATTGTTCGAAGTTTCTGTAAACGAGTAATGCAAAAATATGCACAGCATCGTTTAAAAAAATAAGGGCCTGCAAGCAGGTATCTGTTTAGCGATCAAGTACAGGCTTTCCCCGAATAGGTCTGGATACAACCAAGATCGGGCGCATTGGTATTGGACCGTATTTATCCTATGGTATTTTAATTAACGTCGCACTGGAGCAACACAACGGGCTATTTATTTATCCTACGGAGGATAAACCTTTTTGAATAATCATGTCTGATCAGCAAGATTTTTAACTGAACTTGCAACTTAACTTACAATTTTTTGAGAGCCTCAAAGTTAATGTTTAAGTGCCCTTTCACCACAAGAAAAAACAATTTTAATTCTTATAATCTGCATATGAAAACATTTTTAGACCATCTGTCTGAAAGAAAGCATTTTGCTAAACAAAAGATAATCAATTGCACTTTTAAGTCAGTAAATAGTCGTGGTAGTAATTAGTAGAAAGTAATAAAATCCTTAGCTGTGACACTAACCATTTTGAATCAACGATCACTGCACAAAAGAACATAATTGAGTGAAATCCCATCGAGAAAATATATTTAGAAGCCTTAGGATTCCTGCTTGAAATCATAACATAATTTTTATGTGGGTCATTCGACGCCTATTCAACACAGAACTCAACCTCGATACCTCCAATTTCAACAAAAATGACGAGACATCAAATATGGTAGTTCCATTGGAAATTTTGTTTGCGCAAAATTTTATGATACAATAACCCTTATGCATTTGAATTTGTAGAAAACGTTATTCCCTATTGGTGATGATATTTTTGAATTTGCTCTATGAATAGTGGTCGAAATAAAGGGATGGTTTGGGTTTTCCCCTATGACTGTACATTGCAGATGCACTCTTAATAGATTAAAACATATTTGCAATGACTGCAATAACTACTGATGTGTCCAAAATTTTTAAAAGCATTTCTTGTTGCATCTGCAGGCTCACAATTTAGCACAACGAAACCACTTGCAAGTTTTGCACTAGCCAAAAAATTCCAAGGGGAACTCCTTTACATATTATGTTGTAGTTTAAGATACTTGTGAAAGAAACTCCATGTAGCAATTGCAAGATCCAAGTTGAATAGACCACCTAGGATTGAGTTTCAAATTCGCAAACCTCAGGTTGCTAATCTGCTACTCCTCCACGTGGGCTACCACGGCACAAAGTTCTGGAAACAGGTAGGTATTTTTAATTAACGTCACACTGGAGCAACACAATGGGCTATTGGTGACGGTCTGGGATCAATCCCAAAGGGAAAGAACAGAGGACAACACCACTGGAAACAGCAGGGCAGCCAGGAGAGTTCGCGATCTTCAAGATGAGAAATTCCCTGGATCTTGAGAGATTTGGAGGAATCACTTTCAACGTCTTACTGTTTCTCCAGTTGTGGGTCTGCAGAAGGAAGTGAAAGGTGAATATGAATTCGAAATGAATGGATTAAAACCGAGCTTTGAATAGTTCAGGATGTAGATCGCAGATCAGTTTTACTCTTCACTTGTCAATTAAGCATATTTCCTTTCAAGCAAAGGTAAGGTAATATAAGTTAGTAATCACACCACTCAATACTTAAAAGATTGATGAATTACTGAATGTTCATCATTTCGAACTCATCAAAGATTCCTGTGAATAAGCATAAACTCTTGCATAGTAATACCATGCAATGGCATAGACCATTGGCAGTTTACAGGATGTATACAGTATCACTTCAATCCATTGATGTGGGCAAACAGATGATCACGTCAATTTTGCATAATAAATACCAAGCAAAGGCATTTATCAGAAGTAATGTACAGCAACACTTCAATCTATTGATGTGGGCAAACAGATCATATGACAATGTCTTGGATGTATACTTCAGAAGTAATGTACAGTATCACTTCAATCTAATTAATATGAGCAAACATTTGACAGTGAGGCATCCTTTTAGATAGGAAATACCAAGGAATGCCATTTATCAGTAGTAGTACACAGCATATTCAATATCACTTCAATCTAGTGATGTGGGCAAACAGATGATTATGTGACCTCTTGCATAAATACCAAACAATGGCATTGATCAATAGCAATGCATAAGATGAACACCATATCACATCAACCTATTAATATGGAATAACATGCTTGTGTCCTCTTGCACAGTAAATACCAAGCAATGTCATTGATCATTAGCAGTGCACAGGATATACACAGTATACTTCAACGCTTGGGATGGAGCAAATCGATGATTGTGACCTTATTCTGGATGTATACAATATCACTTCCATCCATTATTGTGTGGCAAACATTTGATTTTGAGACATCCTTTCGGATAGGAAATACCAAGGAATGCCATTTATCAGTAGTAGTACACAACATATTCAATATCACTTCAATCCAGTGATGTGGGCAAACAGATGATTATGTGACCTCTTGCATAAATACCAAACAATGGCATTGATCAATAGCAATGCATAAGATGAACACCATATCACATCAACCTATTAATATGGAATAACATGCTTGTGTCCTCTTGCACAGTAAATACCAAGCAATGTCATTGATCATTAGCAGTGCACAGGATATACACAGTATACTTCAACGTTTGGGATGGAGCAAATCGATGATTGTGACCTTATCCTGGATGTATACAATATCACTTCGATCCATTATTGTGTGGCAAACATTTGATTTTGAGACATCCTTTTGGATAGGAAATACCAAGGAATGCCATTTATCAGTAGTACACAGCATATTCAATATCACTTGAATCTAGTGATGTGGGCAAACAGATGATTACGTGACCTCTTGCATAAATACCAAACAATGTCATTGATAATTAGCAGTGCACAGGATATACACAGTATATTTCAATGTTTGGGATGGAGCAAATCGATGATTGTGACCTTATTCTGGATGTATACAATATCACTTCGATCCATTATTGTGTGGGAAACATTTGATTTTGAGACATCCTTTTGGATAGGAAATACCAAGGAATGCCATTTATCAGTAGTACACAGCATATTCAATATCACTTCAATCTAGTGATGTGGGCAAACAGATGATTATGTGACCTCTTGCATAAATACCAAACAATGGCATTGATCAATAGCAATGCATAGGATGAACACCATATCACATCAACCTATTAATATGGAATAACATGCTTGTGTCCTCTTGCACAGTAAATACCAAGCAATGTCATTGATCATTAGCAGTGCACAGGATATACACAGTATACTTCAACGTTTGGGATGGAGCAAATCGATGATTGTGACCTTATCCTGGATGTATACAATATCACTTCGATCAATTATTGTGTGGCAAACATTTGATTTTGAGACATCCTTTTGGATAGGAAATACCAAGGAATGCCATTTATCAGTAGTAGTACACAGCATATTCAATATCACTTCAATCTAGTGATGTGGGCAAACAGATGATTACGTGACCTCTTGCATAAATACCAGACAATGTCATTGATCATTAGCAGTGCACAGGATATACACAGTATATTTCAACGTTTGGGATAGAGCAAATCGATGATTGTGACCTTATCCTGGATGTATACAATATCACTTCGATCCATAATTGTGGGGCAAACATTTGATTTTGAGACATCCTTTTGGATAGGAAATACCAAGGAATGCCATTTATCAGTAGTAGTACACAGCATATTCAATATCACTTCAATCTAGTGATGTGGGCAAACAGATGATTACGTGACCTCTTGCATAAATACCAGACAATGTCATTGATCATTAGCAGTGCACAGGATATACACAGTATATTTCAACGTTTGGGATAGAGCAAATCGATGATTGTGACCTTATCCTGGATGTATACAATATCACTTCGATCCATTATTGTGTGGCAAACATTTGATTTTGAGACATCCTTTTGGATAGGAAATACCAAGGAATGCCATTTATCAGTAGTAGTACACAGCATATTCAATATCACTTCAATCTAGTGATGTGGGCAAACAGATGATTACGTGACCTCTTGCATAAATACCAGACAATGTCATTGATCATTAGCAGTGCACAGGATATACACAGTATATTTCAACGTTTGGGATAGAGCAAATCGATGATTGTGACCTTATCCTGGATGTATACAATATCACTTCGATCCATTATTGTGTGGCAAACATTTGATTTTGAGACATCCTTTTGGATAGGAAATACCAAGGAATGCCATTTATCAGTAGTAGTACACAGCATATTCAATATCACTTCAATCTAGTGATGTGGGCAAACAGATGATTACGTGACCTCTTGCATAAATACCAGACAATGTCATTGATCATTAGCAGTGCACAGGATATACACAGTATATTTCAACGTTTGGGATGGAGCAAATCGATGATTGTGACCTTATTCTGGATGTATACAATATCACTTCGATCCATTATTGTGTGGCAAACGTTTGATTTTGAGACATCCTTTTGGATAGGAAATACCAAGGAATGCCATTTATCAGTAGTACACAGCATATTCAATATCACTTCAATCTAGTGATGTGGGCAAACAGATGATTACGTGACCTCTTGCATGAATACCAAACAATGGCATTGATCAATAGCAATGCATAGGATGAACACCATATCACATCAACCTATTAATATGGAATAACATGCTTGTGTCCTCTTGCACAGTAAATACCAAGCAATGTCATTGATCATTAGCAGTGCACAGGATATACACAGTATACTTCAACGTTTGGGATGGAGCATATCGATGATTGTGACCTTATCCTGGATGTATACAATATCACTTCGATCAATTATTGTGTGGCAAACATTTGATTTTGAGACATCCTTTTGGATAGGAAATACCAAGGAATGCCATTTATCAGTAGTAGTACACAGCATATTCAATATCACTTCAATCTAGTGATGTAGGCAAACAGATGATTACGTGACCTCTTGCATAAATACCAGACAATGTCATTGATCATTAGCAGTGCACAGGATATACACAGTATATTTCAACGTTTGGGATAGAGCAAATCGATGATTGTGACCTTATCCTGGATGTATACAATATCACTTCGATCCATAATTGTGGGGCAAACATTTGATTTTGAGACATCCTTTTGGATAGGAAATACCAAGGAATGCCATTTATCAGTAGTACACAGCATATTCAATATCACTTCAATCTAGTGATGTGGGCAAACAGATGATTATGTGACCTCTTGCATAAATACCAAACAATGTCATTGATCATTAACAGTGCACAGGATATACACAGTATACTTCAACGTTTGGGATGGAGCAAATCGATGATTGTGACCTTATCTTGGATGTATACAATATCACTTAGATCCATTGTGTGGCAAACATTTGATTTTGAGACATCCTTTTGGATAGGAAATACCAAGGAATGCCATTTATCAGTAGTAGTACACAGCATATTCAATATCACTTCAATCTAGTGATGTGGGCAAACAGATGATTATGTGACCTCTTGCATAAATACCAGACAATGTCATTGATCATTAGCAGTGCACAGGATATACACAGTATACTTCAACGTTTGGGATGGAGCAAATCGATGATTGTGACCTTATTCTGGATGTATACAATATCACTTCGATCCATTATTGTGTGGGAAACATTTGATTTTGAGACATCCTTTTGGATAGGAAATACCAAGGAATGCCATTTATCAGTAGTAGTACACAGCATATTCAATATCACTTCAATCTAGTGATGTGGGCAAACAGATGATTATGTGACCTCTTGCATAAATACCAAACAATGGCATTGATCAATAGCAATGCATAGGATGAACACCATATCACATCAACCTATTAATATGGAATAACATGCTTGTGTCCTCTTGCACAGTAAATACCAAGCAATGTCATTGATCATTAGCAGTGCACAGGATATACACAGTATACTTCAACGTTTGGGATGGAGCAAATCGATGATTGTGACCTTATCCTGGATGTATACAATATCACTTCGATCCATTATTGTGGGGCAAACATTTGATTTTGAGACATCCTTTTGGATAGGAAATACCAAGGAATGCCATTTATCAGTAGTAGTACACAGCATATTCAATATCACTTCAATCTAGTGATGTGGGCAAACAGATGATTACGTGACCTCTTGCATAAATACCAGACAATGTCATTGATCATTAGCAGTGCACAGGATATACACAGTATATTTCAACGTTTGGGATGGAGCAAATCGATGATTGTGACCTTATTCTGGATGTATACAATATCACTTCGATCCATTATTGTGTGGCAAACATTTGATTTTGAGACATCCTTTTGGATAGGAAATACCAAGGAATGCCATTTATCAGTAGTACACAGCATATTCAGTATCACTTCAATCTAGTGATGTGGGCAAACAGATGATTATGTGACCTCTTGCATAAATACCAGACAATGTCATTGATCATTAGCAGTGCACAGGATATACACAGTATACTTCAACGTTTGGGATGGAGCAAATCGATGATTGTGACCTTATTCTGGATGTATACAATATCACTTCGATCCATTATTGTGTGGGAAACATTTGATTTTGAGACATCCTTTTGGATAGGAAATACCAAGGAATGGCATTTATCAGTAGTAGTACACAGCATATTCAATATCACTTCAATCTAGTGATGTGGGCAAACAGATGATTATGTGACCTCTTGCATAAATACCAAACAATGGCATTGATCAATAGCAATGCATAGGATGAACACCATATCACATCAACCTATTAATATGGAATAACATGCTTGTGTCCTCTTGCACAGTAAATACCAAGCAATGTCATTGATCATTAGCAGTGCACAGGATATACACAGTATACTTCAACGTTTGGGATGGAGCAAATCGATGATTGTGACCTTATCCTGGATGTATACAATATCACTTCGATCCATTATTGTGGGGCAAACATTTGATTTTGAGACATCCTTTTGGATAGGAAATACCAAGGAATGCCATTTATCAGTAGTAGTACACAGCATATTCAATATCACTTCAATCTAGTGATGTGGGCAAACAGATGATTACGTGACCTCTTGCATAAATACCAGACAATGTCATTGATCATTAGCAGTGCACAGGATATACACAGTATATTTCAACGTTTGGGATGGAGCAAATCGATGATTGTGACCTTATTCTGGATGTATACAATATCACTTCGATCCATTATTGTGTGGCAAACATTTGATTTTGAGACATCCTTTTGGATAGGAAATACCAAGGAATGCCATTTATCAGTAGTACACAGCATATTCAATATCACTTCAATCTAGTGATGTGGGCAAACAGATGATTACGTGACCTCTTGCATAAATACCAGACAATGTCATTGATCATTAGCAGTGCACAGGATATACACAGTATATTTCAACGTCTGGGATAGAGCAAATCGATGATTGTGACCTTATCCTGGATGTATACAATATCACTTCGATCCATTATTGTGTGGCAAACATTTGATTTTGAGACATCCTTTTGGATAGGAAATACCAAGGAATGCCATTTATCAGTAGTAGTACACAGCATATTCAATATCACTTCAATCTAGTGATGTGGGCAAACAGATGATTATGTGACCTCTTGCATAAATACCAAACAATGTCATTGATCATTAGCAGTGCACAGGATATACACAGTATATTTCAATGTTTGGGATGGAGCAAATCGATGATTGTGACCTTATCCTGGATGTATACAATATCACTTCGATCCATTATTGTGGGGCAAACATTTGATTTTGAGACATCCTTTTGGATAGGAAATACCAAGGAATGCCATTTATCAGTAGTAGTACACAGCATATTCAATATCACTTCAATCTAGTGATGTGGGCAAACAGATGATTACGTGACCTCTTGCATAAATACCAGACAATGTCATTGATCATTAGCAGTGCACAGGATATACACAGTATATTTCAACGTTTGGGATGGAGCAAATCGATGATTGTGACCTTATTCTGGATGTATACAATATCACTTCGATCCATTATTGTGGGGCAAACATTTGATTTTGAGACATCCTTTTGGATAGGAAATACCAAGGAATGCCATTTATCAGTAGTAGTACACAGCATATTCAATATCACTTCAATCTAGTGATGTGGGCAAACAGATGATTACGTGACCTCTTGCATAAATACCAGACAATGTCATTGATCATTAGCAGTGCACAGGATATACACAGTATATTTCAACGTTTGGGATAGAGCAAATCGATGATTGTGACCTTATCCTGGATGTATACAATATCACTTCGATCCATTATTGTGTGGCAAACATTTGATTTTGAGACATCCTTTTGGATAGGAAATACCAAGGAATGCCATTTATCAGTAGTAGTACACAGCATATTCAATATCACTTCAATCTAGTGATGTGGGCAAACAGATGATTATGTGACCTCTTGCATAAATACCAGACAATGTCATTGATCATTAGCAGTGCACAGGATATACACAGTATACTTCAACGTTTGGGATGGAGCAAATCGATGATTGTGACCTTATTCTGGATGTATACAATATCACTTCGATCCATTATTGTGTGGGAAACATTTGATTTTGAGACATCCTTTTGGATAGGAAATACCAAGGAATGCCATTTATCAGTAGTAGTACACAGCATATTCAATATCACTTCAATCTAGTGATGTGGGCAAACAGATGATTACGTGACCTCTTGCATAAATACCAGACAATGTCATTGATCATTAGCAGTGCACAGGATATACACAGTATATTTCAACGTTTGGGATGGAGCAAATCGATGATTGTGACCTTATTCTGGATGTATACAATATCACTTCGATCCATTATTGTGTGGGAAACATTTGATTTTGAGACATCCTTTTGGATAGGAAATACCAAGGAATGGCATTTATCAGTAGTAGTACACAGCATATTCAATATCACTTCAATCTAGTGATGTGGGCAAACAGATGATTATGTGACCTCTTGCATAAATACCAAACAATGGCATTGATCAATAGCAATGCATAGGATGAACACCATATCACATCAACCTATTAATATGGAATAACATGCTTGTGTCCTCTTGCACAGTAAATACCAAGCAATGTCATTGATCATTAGCAGTGCACAGGATATACACAGTATACTTCAACGTTTGGGATGGAGCAAATCGATGATTGTGACCTTATTCTGGATGTATACAATATCACTTCGATCCATTATTGTGTGGCAAACATTTGATTTTGAGACATCCTTTTGGATAGGAAATACCAAGGAATGCCATTTATCAGTAGTACACAGCATATTCAATATCACTTCAATCTAGTGATGTGGGCAAACAGATGATTACGTGACCTCTTGCATAAATACCAGACAATGTCATTGATCATTAGCAGTGCACAGGATATACACAGTATATTTCAACGTCTGGGATAGAGCAAATCGATGATTGTGACCTTATCCTGGATGTATACAATATCACTTCGATCCATTATTGTGTGGCAAACATTTGATTTTGAGACATCCTTTTGGATAGGAAATACCAAGGAATGCCATTTATCAGTAGTAGTACACAGCATATTCAATATCACTTCAATCTAGTGATGTGGGCAAACAGATGATTATGTGACCTCTTGCATAAATACCAAACAATGTCATTGATCATTAGCAGTGCACAGGATATACACAGTATATTTCAATGTTTGGGATGGAGCAAATCGATGATTGTGACCTTATCCTGGATGTATACAATATCACTTCGATCCATTATTGTGGGGCAAACATTTGATTTTGAGACATCCTTTTGGATAGGAAATACCAAGGAATGCCATTTATCAGTAGTAGTACACAGCATATTCAATATCACTTCAATCTAGTGATGTGGGCAAACAGATGATTACGTGACCTCTTGCATAAATACCAGACAATGTCATTGATCATTAGCAGTGCACAGGATATACACAGTATATTTCAACGTTTGGGATGGAGCAAATCGATGATTGTGACCTTATTCTGGATGTATACAATATCACTTCGATCCATTATTGTGTGGCAAACATTTGATTTTGAGACATCCTTTTGGATAGGAAATACCAAGGAATGCCATTTATCAGTAGTAGTACACAGCATATTCAATATCACTTCAATCTAGTGATGTGGGCAAACAGATGATTACGTGACCTCTTGCATAAATACCAGACAATGTCATTGATCATTAGCAGTGCACAGGATATACACAGTATATTTCAACGTTTGGGATAGAGCAAATCGATGATTGTGACCTTATCCTGGATGTATACAATATCACTTCGATCCATTATTGCGTGGCAAACATTTGATTTTGAGACATCCTTTTGGATAGGAAATACCAAGGAATGCCATTTATCAGTAGTAGTACACAGCATATTCAATATCACTTCAATCTAGTGATGTGGGCAAACAGATGATTATGTGACCTCTTGCATAAATACCAAACAATGGCATTGATCAATAGCAATGCATAGGATGAACACCATATCACATCAACCTATTAATATGGAATAACATGCTTGTGTCCTCTTGCACAGTAAATACCAAGCAATGTCATTGATCATTAGCAGTGCACAGGATATACACAGTATACTTCAACGTTTGGGATGGAGCAAATCGATGATTGTGACCTTATTCTGGATGTATACAATATCACTTCGATCCATTATTGTGTGGCAAACATTTGATTTTGAGACATCCTTTTGGATAGGAAATACCAAGGAATGCCATTTATCAGTAGTACACAGCATATTCAATATCACTTCAATCTAGTGATGTGGGCAAACAGATGATTACGTGACCTCTTGCATAAATACCAGACAATGTCATTGATCATTAGCAGTGCACAGGATATACACAGTATATTTCAATGTCTGGGATAGAGCAAATCGATGATTGTGACCTTATCCTGGATGTATACAATATCACTTCGATCCATTATTGTGTGGCAAACATTTGATTTTGAGACATCCTTTTGGATAGGAAATACCAAGGAATGCCATTTATCAGTAGCATTATCACAGCATATTCAATATCACTTCAATCTAGTGATGTGGGCAAACAGATGATTATGTGACCTCTTGCATAAATACCAAACAATGTCATTGATCATTAGCAGTGCACAGGATATACACAGTATATTTCAATGTTTGGGATGGAGCAAATCGATGATTGTGACCTTATCCTGGATGTATACAATATCACTTCGATCCATTATTGTGGGGCAAACATTTGATTTTGAGACATCCTTTTGGATAGGAAATACCAAGGAATGCCATTTATCAGTAGTACACAGCATATTCAATATCACTTCAATCTAGTGATGTGGGCAAACAGATGATTACGTGACCTCTTGCATAAATACCAGACAATGTCATTGATCATTAGCAGTGCACAGGATATACACAGTATATTTCAACGTTTGGGATGGAGCAAATCGATGATTGTGACCTTATTCTGGATGTATACAATATCACTTCGATCCATTATTGTGTGGCAAACATTTGATTTTGAGACATCCTTTTGGATAGGAAATACCAAGGAATGCCATTTATCAGTAGTACACAGCATATTCAATATCACTTCAATCTAGTGATGTGGGCAAACAGATGATTATGTGACCTCTTGCATACAATCATGCTCTTGCCTCTCCAAACAATGCCATTGATCAATAGCAATGCATAGGATGAGCACTTTATCACTTCAATGTTTGGATGTAGGAAAACAGTTCATTGTGTGACCTCCTCTTGTATATAATACAAGGCAATAGTAATATATGTACATGATGCTCACAGTATCACTTCAACCTACTGAGGTAGGCAGAGTCGAATGTGTGACCTACTGCATAGTAAATACCAAACAATGGCATTCACCATTTCGAGTCTCAATTGTTTAACTGAATCGTTTTTCGCAATACTTCTCAAAACTGATAATTGTATCTTGGATGCTTGCATGTTACAAGCACTCGTGAAGAGTCACAGTATGTAGTGGAATGAATATCACTGTTCAACAGCTACTAATAGTAGGTAGCTCCAGTTTAGGCAACCATCTCTCGTAATCCTCTTGTCAATGCAACTGTTTGCCCTTACTCCTTCAATGCATCAAAATCTTTGTCTTGGGAATCCAAACTCAGCATAAGTTGTCCAATCACGAGTTGAAATTGCCTTGGTCACAAACTTTTGCTATAAACATAAAAATTGAGTAACGTTAGTCAGAAATTGAATATAATTTTAATTTAATTGATATACAGGGTGTACCATAAAAATGTAAAATTTTTGAAGACTCTTAAAACATTTAATTAGAGTTCGGTTTGCACTAAAGTAGTAGCAAAATCCGATTTTTGGCGTAAGAAAAATAGTAATGACTCCATCTAACTGAAAATTTAACTATCACTTAACCATGGTTGGTTAGTTTTAGGTTTTATTGCACAAGGGCAATATTTAGCAAAGCTGCGCCAATCACAACATGGGAGGGTTGGTATAGGCTTTATGACACAAGGTCCAGAAAACATGGGAGGGAAACAAAGCAGAAGGGTAAGCAGGAGTAAAGAAATATCACTCTGGTAGCTCAGGGCTGCGATACCTGCACATACTCTTAAAGATGCGCTGGAAAGCATTCAGGAGCTTAAGGGAATAAGTAAGCAAGATTGTTACGTTAATTTGAATTTATGAACATCTTACAACACTTACTATAGCACTTCTATGTGCACCACTGCAAGAAATTGTGCAAGTGTGGCTCATCACCACTCAGATCCAGGAGTGCTCAACCCCTCAAGCCCAAAGGCAAAAACCCCCAAATTTTTTCTTTACCGCCCCCTCAAATCCAGTTAACCATATAACCTTTATTGGAATCTCAAATTTCCAACTGAATCCACACAAAGCTCTACATTTCGTATTTTGTAAATCAGTTAAAGATGAATGAAATTAAGGGATAAATTTGGTTGAGATAAATAAAACCAGAACAGCTAGGAAAACGAAGTTTATATTTATAACAGATTTCATGTATAAACAATGATATTACTTACTTTTCAAATGAAAATAACTATAATATAGTAAAAAGTTGTTTTGAAAGATTTTGAATGTTATATGAAAACAAATATTTTACCTTGACCTTTTGTATAAGAGGTTTTTTACGAATATAAAAATTATTCTAAAATTGAGTGAATGGAAAAGTAGAATTAAAAAAAAATTGAACACATCAATGAAGATCAATAATCAGATATTGAAAAAACGAACTAAATGTGTAAAAACTAATGATATGAGTATTAGTAATGTTTACTCGAGTTGCGTAAGTATTCATAAAACCTTACAAACTAAATTGTTTTAGAGTAGTGACAGAAAAACAGCTATCTTATGCGGAGGGAAAACATTCGAACACTAGGTTGAAAAAAAAATTATAGTACGACCAGAAAATAAACGCTTTGAGCACAGAGATTTACGTACTATTTATAAGATTTTAACAAGAGAAGCTTCTCTCTTCACTTGATATAGCAAACTTTTCGATAATTTCTTCATTTGTGATTTTCTTGAGAATGTCATTCTCAGATGATAGTATCAATAAGCTTGGCAACCAATGGCCCCCTAAGCTGCTTCTTAACCTGTTCTTTACAATCCTTAAACAGCTCATCGTCCTTTCGGCAAAGCAACTTGTGACAGGTAACAATAAAAGGATACGATACAGCATGGTGAGTTGAGGAAATGTTGACATACTGCAGGCATCTGTAAGGCCTAATAAAGCCTCTTTTCCCACTGATCAACAGACAAAAGCAATTCATTCATGGTCTGAATCTTCTTCCTCATCTCCATCTTTAGGGACTTCAACTTCATTTCCACCTTCACTTCCTGAAACGTCAGATTCCCTGTCTGGTGTCATATTTTTACACTTTTCTTTCTCTAAAAGTAGGTCGGAAATGTCAATTTCTGAGTGAGTAACCTTATACACATTTGCAAAAGTTACTAGTTCCTCTGTTATTTGATACTTTCAAGATCGTAAAACGCACAAGTCTTTCACTGATGGAGAATCAGGCAAGAATTTATATCCCTGCTTTTCTTTTGCTCTTGCAATTTTCGAAATTCCTTCATGTGAAAGCACTGCCATTTGTGAGATTATAGAAAGAGAACTATCAGAGAATCTGTCATTGAGTTGTTTAATAAGTGAATCTAGTACTTGAAAATAAACTTCCACTTTGATCCTCTTTAGAGGATCATCTATTATTTCATTGATAGCCATTTCATCCATAAACCTCTCACATTTTCTGCTTCTGCAGTGGAGTTGCAAAATATTATTCACATCAGCAAAGGCAAGAATTGAATCATTCACCTTATTCCACACCCGACTCACATTTTTACAAGTTTAGCTTTGGTTTCAGCAACAATTTTTGACACTGCTATAATCAATTATTTTTGATTGTAGAACAATTGTGTGATTGATGACAACACTTTGAAAATAGCTGAGGCAACATGTATTGAGCAAATGTTTTCAAAATCGGTAATTTGTTTCCACCGGCCAGTTGCCAGTGCCTTTGAGTCATTAGCAGCTTTTTTGTCAATGAATAAACTATGCAACATCTCCTTTATTGTGTCATAGCAGGTTACAACTGTTTGCAGGGCATCATTTCTGCTTGACCATCTTGTAGTTGCACTCTTTTCAGTCTCCTTATTTTGGTTGAACCTGTCCAAGTTTATAGTATGATCATGCCTTGTATGACATGACATGAAGACATAATTCCTCTAAAAGAAAATATATTTTTCATCTGGGGCATGTCCATAGATTTTTCCACAATTAGAGCAAATCAGTGCGAAGAACACTAGAGAGCGCTTTGGGACATTTTCTCTGGATTAGCGCTTTTACACCATTGAATTTTCCTCTCATATTTACCAGCCCCATCCATACTTTGACCAAAAATTCCACTTGGATCAAGACCAAGTAAATTCATGCATTTCATTATTTCTTTAAAAAAGAGTGGCCTGTTGGATCCCCACTAGTGAAGCCTTAATGAGTCTCTTTCAGGTTTGACATTTTCCTTTGGGGCACCATGCAGGTCAGTATGCTCAATATAACGAGCCACTAATGTTGAACATTCTTTTTTACCGTCTTGAGTTGAGTCTAGAATAGAAATGTAAGTCGTTTTTATACTATGATTTTTGAAGCAATGATGTCACTCATTATGTTAATTACATCATAAACGTTTCTATAACTCAAGAAACTAGACCCCAGCTTTCCTTTTTCAGTTCTAGCTTTATCAATTTTTTCAAGGTATACCCTAGCATCAGGACTATATTTACTCAATAGCCTGAAAAGACCTATGAATTTTCACTTTGTTACATCCTTTTAACGAAATCGAAGCATTTCTTCACTTAAATATCGACAACAATCGATGACAACTGACAGCACCTCTTGATTGTGATGGACTAGCTGATCTGATTGTTCAGCTAAACGTGAATCAATCCTCTTTTGAAGAGATCCATTGGATCCTTGCAATTTGTGCTGTGTGATAAGTAGGTTTTAGATTTTTCATGGAGCACAAAATCCCGGTCCCCTATGCTGTCCATCCTCTATAGCCAGTTGTTCCCATATTGACTCTTTGCGTAGGAGGGAAAACAGTACATGGCAAGCAAAATACAGCATCTTTTTTGGCTATATATCAGCCATTTTCTAACTTTTGCACTTTTATTTGACAAAACTTCATTCTTCCATGATGGGTTGAATTATCTTCCACTTGAAGGAAAAGTGACAAGACAAATCTTGATTTTCCAAATATATTGCTTTATTTCCTCAGCTGACAGTTTGATGATGGCATATGATGCTGGATCTCTCGGGTTTTTCAATCTATCATCAGGAGAATCTTCAGCTGTTAGAGTTTCCTCTTGTTGAATGGAAACTGAAGGTCTTTCAGCAGATGGATTGCTACACGATTCTACCTCTCCGTGTCCTAATTCAGTGTTTCATCAACAACTTCCCGACTTTCATTTTCATCAAGGTTTTCAAAACCTATGGCTTGGGTCATACTTGATGAAAAGGGTTGTATTTCTAAATCTTCTCAATGACGTTTTCAGAAATCGAACAGCACTGAACTAAAATTACTTTCCTTCTCCGAGACAGACTACACAAAACGCACACGGCTACCTGCATTCAGCTGGTGACTGAACTTGATCTTATCTATGGGACTACTAACAATCCACATGACGAACGGAAAACCCTCAAGGTGACAGATGTTTATGAAAGGGCAGGGTATCAGCGCTGCCAACTAAGAGAGGCTCAAAAAATTATGGAATAACTTCCTATAGTGAAATTCTTGTCATAGCAGGAAACAGTAGGCTTTTAAATAAATTCAGAGATAGTCTAATTACTTATGAAAATATGTATATATAACAATAAAAGGTTTCTTATTAAATAATTTCCACCCTAAAAAAAAAAACAAAATTCTGATGGCACAACTTGCACTATGATCCCTCCTGTGGGCACCCCTGCTCAGATGCATGAAGCACGTCAGCGACTTTCCAAAATTTCATGCCATGCACAAGACTGAGCACACTTGTTTTTAACATTCTTGTTTCTGGTAACTTGTGTACTCCATGCATGACCCTCCATCTGTTTTAAGTCCAGTAAGTCAGTGGATCTTCACGTTCCTTCATGTATATCAGGGTATGTTGATTAAAAATATCTTGATTTAAATTATGATTAAAATCATGATCGATTTAAATCATTTTATAAGTTTGTTTTCTCAAGTTGAAATTATTGAAAATTAAATAACCTAGTACAATACAAATCAGTTTAAAAGTTCTCTTCTACTCAGAAACACCATAGATTGATCTTTTTTAAAATCAACAATTACTGGCCTCCCTACTTTGAAGAACTCAATTGTATTGATTGGGATGTACTGGGTTCCAACTTGGAGAAATTATTTGCTTTATAACTGTTTTGGAACTCGTATTTTATTTACATAAATCATTAGCAATATTGTCAGTATATTCGCAATATCGCGTATTGGGCTGAACACGAACCATAATATTAAGATCCAAAGAATTCTGGGTCTCTAGAACTACGACCCTTTTTGATAAGAAACCCAAGAGGGATCAAACCATTCTACATATTTAGAGTTACTCATATTTGCATATTTAGAGTTACTCATATTTACACATTTATACTCATCTTCGAGGTCCTGGCCCTACCATAAAAATTTTGAAGTGTTCCAAAGGGTCGGGCATGCATGTTTTTTAATGGAAATGCTTATTTCTGTTTGAGGGATAAGAGATACCAGCGCCTAGAAGTTAGCACACATGTAAGGATGACAGTGGCAACTGATAAAACATTTCTTTGCTATTTAAAACAAGCATTACTTGCAAATCTGTTTATGAACAGATGCCGAGTTGTATACATACGAGACCAGTCCATACATTGTATGAAATGTTTTCTGGTAATTTTGACTCTTCACATCGAAAGATTGATTTGACTTTAATTCCTTCTTGAAGGGAGCATCAGTTTATTATTTCTGATAAAGGAATTTGGAATTCCTAAACCCTCAGACATGTTTAACATAAAATCAGTTTAGTTACTAGATAATTTAACTTTATTACCCAATTAAAAAAGCATTTCTAAATAGAATCACTTTTCACTTGTCTCAAATATCTCCTTTGGAATTAGGAAATGAATTTAGATTTTAATATTTATGTAGAAGACTAGAAAGTCATTCAATGTTTCCTCCTTTTCCATATTGATAGATGCTTCTGTATTTATATAAATATTTTCAACTTAAGTGATATTTTACATAAAATTGTGACCTTTCCATATAAAAATGAAGGATTAAATTTTTTCTCAAATGTATTGGAGGTATACTTGTGGGTTTTCCTCTGAAATCAGTGCTAAACAAGGATTTTATGACAATTCATCAACCACTAATTTCAGTATTTTTCTTTCATGAATTGTCACGATGTGATGCCAAATACATAATATTGAGTCTGAAAATTTCATATTGGCTTTGCCTAGAAGAAACGAAAGAAAATGGTTTTCTGGAATAGTTGGCAGTTATGTTATTTGTACTATTTAACTTTCATATTTAGTATCCAGGGCCCATCTAAAAAGTTCAAAGTTTTCACCCTAGTAGCCTCAAACCAGCACAGGATTCGAGACGAATCAGAATGTCAAATCTTAAAATGGCATCACAAGACTCAAGTATGCTATTTTTAACTAAGTAATGCACATAATGACCAAAAAGACAGCAATTGATTGAAATGACATTTTAAGTATCATGGATTTGATATTGTAAAAATAACAGAATTCAAATTAATGATCAACTGTTACAAGAATTTACCTGTTATAATTCCTTTAAACTGTCATGTATTATTGTTTAACTCACAAGTCATTTCTAGTTAGAAATCAAACTGAAATGCATGTCACATGTCTGACAAGTTAATTTGCCTTTATAAGCATAAACTTGAGTCATAATTAGATATCTCTTTAATGGAGAATTAGTTTAGTAAAAGAATAAACATGTTTAAGGCACAAAAGTATATTTTCATTTCCCAAGGGAAATTTAGTTGCCATATAATATACTAGACAAAAAAACATTGACATATTTTTAATGCCAGTATAAGTAGAATTTTTTAAATTTTAAGTACAGTACCAATTTCAGTTCAGATACAAAACGAATCCTCTCAAACATAAAGTGTGCTAATTAAATACCAAACATATGGAGAAGATCTTGCCAAATTTAAATTTAAAAATTAAACAGATTCCAATGTTTATTTCATAGTTGGCAAAACTTGGTGTCAAAACTTCGAAAATGACAATCCTTGAAAATTTCTCCTATAAAGAAATATCTATAAATATTTCAAGTCTCAATAGTTAAAAAGGATCAAATTTTTTTTGACTCTGGTGAAATAAACAGCCAAAATTTTGCAAATGAGAGCTAGCTTTATACATATTTTACTTTTAAAAAATTACCCTTAGTTCCCAAGGTTGAAAAATAGTTGTAAAAAGTTGCCTTTTAGCTTGTGGTAGCCCTGAAAATAGGACCATAGAACATTTAAAAAATAACCGATTCAGCAATGGTATGGTATTTTAATTAACCTCACACGGAGCAACATAATAGGCTATTCGATTCAGCAATAAACACACACAATACATCAATCATTAAATATGAAAGTTAATAAGACTAACCTGAAGCATTAGAATTTGAATGTTCCACTGATTTCCACATCACCCTTGAGGTACAGTTGTGTAGATGCGTTACCCCTTTATGGCGGGTTCCCCGGTAGGCCTATGGTTCCATTTGTGCTCCGTGGTCACATCCAAGTCATGCTCTGCATGCTTTCGGTAAAACCAACAACACTAGAAAACATTAATCCAGACTTAAAAAGTTTGAATAATCAAAACACAAGTTCATTCATTGATAGAGATAAGTTGCTCTTGGAAATGTTTACAATAGAAAAAGTAGGAAATTCACAATAGTTTTTTTAGTATAATACACCCAATGCATTATGGTTTCTGAGTTTTAGCCTAAATTGATAATTAGGTTATTGAAAACCAACAAGATATTTTACAAGAATCCACAACATTTTGGAAAAGTTAGTATGCTAAGGTACGATTTGGAACATGTTTCAGAACAGTTATTTCGACAATTTAGAGCAGCCTTCAAGTAGGTTGGCTGGTTTAGTTTTTAATGGCCATATTTGGCTAATCTGCACCAATACAAAACAAGGTAGAAAAAAGCAAATGTACAAGGGAAGGTTAGGGTAAAACAGAAAGGACAGATCACTCGGTTACCTCAGGGTTGAGATGACCATACACATCTAAAGGCGTGTCCCAGAGAATCATGAAATTCATAACATTAGATTTAATATGCTTTGCTTATTAGAAATCAAAGTACATGCAGGTACTTAATACTCAGCAGTAAACAAGATTTGATGTAGTTTATGCATAATTAACACCTAATCAAAATAAGTCAAAAAGCAATTCAAATATTCTTCTCCCCTGAACAGAAAGAGGCAAGAAAGAATTCTCAATCATTGTTAGTTGATGAGACAATGAACTCTGATAAGAGCTTAGGAAGAATTTCCATCCTCCACAACAGAAGGCAATATTAGCAGAAGATAGATCATGTAGCTCACTACATGATCTATCACATCAGTCACTACTCGCATATTTCTCACATGGGTCAAACTATAATAGTAGGTTGGTAGTGTAGTTCCATGTTCCCATAGCTTTTTTATCTTTCAGAAACTGTATTTTTTAAATATACAATCTTTTATGTACTTATTTTTGATATACACTGCTGGCCACCCAAATTGCAACACCAAGAAAGACAAGAGATATCACAACAAAATTTATTTTGTAGATAACATGTTGACCAAGTATCAAATGATTAAATTTATAGACTTCTGTGAAGTGTGGTTCCTGCCAAAATCAGTAGCCAGAGTAGCCGCCATTGTTGGAGATCACCGCTGCCACACGCCTCGGCATTGATTCAAAGAGACTTTGGATGTGTTCTTGGGGTACAGCAGACCAAGCAGCTTCCACACGTTGCCAAAGTTGATCTGGTGTGGCAGCTGGGGATGTATTCTGGGTCATTCGTTGAGCAACCATGGACCACATGTTTTCTATCGGCGAAAGATCCGGAGAGCGAGCTGGCCAGGGAAGCAATTCAATCTGGCGATTGACGAAGAACCCTTGGACAATGCGTGCCACGTGTGGTCGCGCATTATCCTGTTGAAATATGGCTGTGGGCAAGCCCTGAAGGTAAGGAAGGACAACTGCCTCCAACAACTCGGAGATGTAGCGCTGGCTGTTTAAAGTACCGGCAATGCGTACTAGAGGAGTGCGAGAGTGATATCCAATACCGCCCCATACCATAATACTCGGTGCAGGACCAGTGTGGCGGTGCATAACGCAGCTGTTCAGCATCCTCTCTCCACGGTGTCTCCAGACTCGAATCCGACCATCGTGGTGTTGCAGACAGAAGCGGGACTCGTCAGTAAAGACAATTTCATTCCATTCTGCCGTCCACATCCTTCTTTCATCGCACCATTGGCGGTGGAAACGTCTGTGGTTCTGCGTCAAGGGTAGACGAAGCAATGGACGTCTTGCGGACAGACCACTCTGCTGTAAACGGCGTCGAATGGTACGCGCAGACACTGGATGATGCGGTACAGACTGAATGTGCTGTGAATGTTCGTGATGTGGCTGAGCGATCCGTCACTGCCATACGCACAATATGACTGTCATCACGTGAAGTGGTGCACTGAGGTGGATGCGATCGAACACGTCGGTCCGTCGTACCCTCCTGCATCCAACGATCACATATCCGCATTACAGTTGTTTGGTTTCGTCCAACACGACTACCGATTTCCCTGAAAGATAATCCATAATCTCGGTAGGCCACTATCCTTCCTCTGTCGAACTCGGATACTTGATCAAAAGATGATCGCTGTGTTCTACGAGGCATAATTGATCGTTTTTTTTTTTAAAAAACCACAAGAAAAACACAATTGCCGTACTTCAAATCGTCGAAATCTCCAAGCCTTAAATAGCGCTTTGAAGTGGGCCCACAGGCGCGCGTGATGTGCGTCTGTGCTGAAATTCTAATCATTTGCATATCTCACCTCCGCTAATGCATGTTGTAAATTTCATATTATTTGCATGCTTCCTTCAGGATGTTGCATTTACGGTGGCCAGCAGTGTATTACAGAAGCATATTTATATGGTATTAAAACTCTGCCCTTGAAAACATTAAACCTCTCCAGATCTAAAATTCTTTATAAGGAAATTAAAAGAGTTTGGCCTACAGAAGATTTACTTTCCATACTGATGCCTAACTCTTTCCAAGCATTAAAAAATTTAATTTTGGTCAAGTTAGCTTCTGCGATGCATTAGTTCATATTTACTAAAGCACAAATAGGGTGTATTCATAAGCAAAAATATATGCTTAAGTAAAACACTACAGAAATTTGAAATTAACCCCTACTTAAAATTTTCATAAACAAAATACAACCAACACTAGTCAAAACACGTATGTCAGCATACACAAGGCAAGACAAAACTAACTTACTGCTGGCAATGTTGGTAGTCTTTAACATGCTTCAGAGTCAAGAAGTCATGTTCGAGGGCTTGTCCTGGCCTCAAGCGTAGGTCTGGATCTATTTCTAGAACTCCTTTGATGAAGTCCACAAAGACCTCCCGATCTCGAACATCAGCTACTAGATCGAGGCCTTGGAGTTCAGGTTTGTTGAACTAAAGTATATGAAATTAAATGTTTAAAGATAGAGAATTAACATATATACAAGCTTCAAAATGACTGATAAACAAAAAATGCTAGAATCACAATACCAAAACAAGAGCATGTTTATCAGCTTTGTTTTCGTAACATGTTCTCAACTTTTCCATGTTAAGAATGAAAACTTAAACAAGGGATATAAGCTAGAAACTCCTCATAAGTAAAACAAGTAATAAATTGTAAACAGAAGATAATAAGCTTGGCCTACTTAGAAAAGAAATGAGAATACTTTGGAATCGTACATAGGAGATTCAAATAAAGTTAAGAAATATATATAGTAGCTTTAGATTTTACCATTTCTTTTCATTGTACTCCATACACATGAACCAATTTCCAGACAGCAATTATATGTATCCATTTGTTTAAATTACTGGATTAATCTGAAATTCCGATTCTTTCCAACATACATGGCTCACTTGGTCATTAAGCAACACATATGGCTACTTATAAAATGTTAGATGGCAAAAATAGAACATTTTTTGAAATCAAACATTTGTGTGTGTGAATGCAATCCTGTAATTTTATTTAGTCGACGGAATTGATTGTTGTGGCCATTCTTCTCAACATGAGCCTTAGACCTAGTTTAATTTTAGTTGCTGTGTTGCAAAACACAATCCTATAGAAACCAGTTTGCCGATGCTTCTTGGAGGACCTCATCCTGGTAATAGATAATTTATGGATTGGTTTTGTAGTTATTCTACTCCTAGTGGGAAAATCCTCTTCATCTTAAGTAAGACACTTAAAAGGTATGACGTAGCAATAAAATATCATTTCACTAGGCAAGATAAGATTTTCTTTATTAACAGCAGAATTGTTTATATTACACATTTCAACTTTTGAAAAAAATGAGCTTTTAATTTTTAGAAAAATCAATTAAAAAATTTCCAACTTGTCCCACCTTTCAAATAGAAACATTAACATACCTCTTCCAATTCATCCAAATTGTCAATGGGGCAACTGGTTTTATGACAATCCTAAATTAAAATAAAAATTCTTGTTACATTTCAGAGTCAATTGGATTTATACCATGGTTATTTACACATGATACAATTTCTTTTGACAAGAATTACAAAGTTATTAGATAAATTTGTAACAATGAATTTGACAAAGATATCAGATGATTTATACCTTAAAGATGAAGCCCTCTTCGGATGGTTCAACAAAGTTGGAGAAATAGATCCCTTCCTCGAGTCTTGGAGGAAAGTCACTTTCATGACTCTGACCAATTGCCTGAAGCTATAGAAAGAAACAAGTTGATCAAACAGGATTTGGTTTGAGATGGCCATTAGCAGTAAGTTTAAATAACATTAATTTCATAAACATCTTCACAAATGAATTTTTTGACCCAGATAAATAAGGTTGCCATATCCTTACAAATACCACATTATGAATATTTTCAAACAAATTTCAGAATTGTTTTGCATTATATGTTTATCATATATGAATAAAATGTTTTACTTCAAATTATTTTGATATAAAATAAATTGGTTCAAGACTTGCTTTTGAGAAAAAACACGTCACCAATAGAAAATAAAACTTGCACAAAATTCCTACTTCTCATTAATTTTCAGCTTGCAAAAATAAGTGAAAAAATGTTAACAGCAAAAATTAAGACATGAAAATACAAATTTGAAATCAAATATCTATTTTTCAAATTCTTTGAGCATTGACAAGTATTTTATATGTATGCTTGAAGCACATAAAAAGGGTTTACATATAACACAAAAAGCTTTTCTCTACGAACAGCATAGAACAAGTGTAATAGCATACGGCCAGAACATGCCAATTCAGTGGAATTTTGAGCTTGCAATAAAAAATTATTTCATAGCTGCCTGCTTCAACCCATAATTATTTCTCAACATACTCCGTAATTATCAAATGAGTGAATTAACTTTTACATTCTAAATTTAAATTTCATAAATATTTAATAGTTATTCTAGCAGTGAAAATAATTCTAGCATATATTTCCCAATAAATTGAAATAAAAATTAACTAATATATTACAAAAAACAAAATAAAACTTAAAATTGCCAATTATAAAAAAATTATGTGCAAAATTGGAATGCTTTTGTAGTTATGCAGAAAATCTTTGTTGTGAGTGTCTTGCAGACTACAATACCAAATAAATAACTAGAACATCTTAAAAGTAAGTTACCACAATTTTAATAATTTAAGTGAGCAATTTTAATCATTTTGAGCATCTTCACTCATCACACGGTGAATGGTTTAAAATTGGTCATGCGAATGCGATTTATAATCACTGAATGTTTAAAACAAACAACACTGATGAGCAGGCTTCCAAGCAACACCTATTGGTCAATAGCCCAAGATGGAAATACTTGTCCGGCAATTATGATTGCAATCAATGAATACCGTTTATCATCTTCAAAGGACAAATGCTTTTCACTATAATTTTCTAAATGAATCTAGTACAAGCAAAGTTCTCAAATTATTTGGATAAAATAACATGCATCTTGTTTTCAGTTATTTTTCATCTTTATTATTAAACTTAATGCAGAAAGGAAAATTAAATTTAAAATTTTGATTTAAATCCTGATTTTTAAATAAAAATCACTTAATTTAAATCAGCATACCCTGTATTAGAATATTCGAATCAGAATAAAATGCATAATTTTCAGAAACTAAGCATTTTTTGATTTTGAACTATTGAATCAGTTAAGATTTGTAATGAGTCAATCTAATGAACACAAAAGACAAACTCGCATGCTTACAAATTCAAAGCATATTTCTCAGTCAGTCATGGCAGTTTGTTTTTCAATATATGCGAATTAAATCCTTCGACAAATACTGGATTAGTGAGCTTAACATAGAACTTTTTAAGTTTATCTTTGACTACTTCTCTAATGAAATAATTCAATTTCTTTTGATATGCATTTCCAACACTAAAGTGAAGATTATAAATTAAGCAAGCGCTTGAAATTTAATATCAGTGGCATTTTAAATGACAAAATCTACGACTCTTACCGACAATAATTATCAAATAAAATTAAATTACCACATCAGCTTCAGTGAAAGCAGGATACAAGATGTTGCCGATGAAAAGCTCAGCGAGAACACACCCCACAGACCACACATCAACTCCTTCGTCCGAAGGCAAGCCCACAATTACCTCCGGAGCCCTAGTTAAAATTTTGCATATTAGAAAACTATACATAAAAGAACTTGTAATTTCAAATGAAAAATGTTATTGGAATACAGAATACAAATTGACTTCATGTGCTTGGATAGTCAAATATAATCAGACTTAATCTACTTTTCATAAATTAAACAGCAAAATTTAAGACTATTTAAAAAATATTTTATTTTAAAACACTTACAGAAAATCACTTGGGAGCAAAAGCAAACCAATCCTCCCAAGCCATTTGAATAAGTTTTTCTAAGTTAGTTTTTATCCTTCATATGCTTGCATATTTTTCGTTGATTGTCGATACACTAACCTTTAACCCTCTACTACTTAAGTTACCTTTAAAACTAGATTACAGAATTTAATACACCTATTGCAGAAAATCTAGATTGATCTCCTAATTATATCCTGGAAGATTAAATAAAATATACTTGTTTGCATTTGCTGCTACCTGCTAACAAGTGAATCCACGACACAACTTAATCTGTTGTATTTAAGGTATATGTATACACTAGAACATTTTTTAAATTTAGACTTTAAAAATCCAGTTTTTCACAATACGTCATTGGTTTGCGCTTACTCATTTTAATGTAAAAAATTCTGATTAAGCTACTAATTAAGTATCTAATTTAAATATAATTAGCTAATTAGCATGGTTTTTGAACAGTGATATTTCAAATTCTGTGTTCAGAAAGACAATTCCTGTTGGAAATTATTCTTCATGTTTTGACCCTCCATCAAGATATTAGAGGGAATATGTTCCTTTTACAATTTTTTTCACGAAGTCTAAAAAAAAGATTTTTCAGGAATTTCAACATTTAAAAAATCAACTAAAAATTCATTTCTTAACCAATAATTTCGACTGAGGGTCAAAACATCCACTGTATTATATAGATAATGACATAATTATAATAGATCAATTCATTCTTGAGTTATCACTGTTCGAAAGAAGCATCCTATTGTAAAATATAGTTGTCCAGAAATGGAGCTTAAAGTTTTGGAAACCTGTTTGTCTATGGTGACAGTACCTAACCCAAACCCTTGTAACTTGAAAGCTATTTAGAATATTTACAAGATCTTGGTATCATTTGAAAGCTAAGGGATGGACACTATTTTGAATTAAAAAATACATCAATATTTTAGTCAATTTTCGTGATTTCTAGTGTATACATACACCTTAATGTTTAAAATTTAGAGATGCCAACTTTTAGACGATATTGTCAGGAATAAGATGGCTTTTGGGTCCTTCCATGTGAAGAAAACTAATGAAAACATTTTTACACCTCAATCACCAATTTTTCCAAGTTTTTACTAAAACTTAAATCTCTATTTTAAAATATTTTGTCCAATATTAGCCGAGATACAGGTTGGTTTTGTTCTAAGTAAATACAGTAAACCCATAGGAAAAGGAAAAATCATTTAGGTATGATACAGGAATTTAAAAAGTGGCCAATGATGCAAAATGATAGCTATCCTTGATTTGCTGCTGTCTATAAATGACCCTAACCCGAGAATGTTTGTCAAAATTTAGAATTTTTGTAATAGAAGTAATTTATTTCAGGAGTTTTATGAAATCAAAAAGAAAGGTAAAACGATTTTTTATGCAAAATTGCAAGTGAAAAATCACTGTTTAAGTGATTTTTCACTTTACACGTTATTTTGCATGTAACTCATGTTGCATGATTACAGTACACTAAAGCGCTGTACATATTGTAAAAATGAACTTATTTTCCTCCAAAACTTTGTAGAATTGTAACTAGCTTAAGAACCAATAGTCAAATTTTAATTCCTTGAAAAGTACCACTTCAAAGTAGGCCCATAATTAAATATTTAGATATCAAGGCTATATCAGATTACAAACTATTTTTAATTCATCTTATCATACACATGCTAAGTCTTAATACTTTTTAGAATACACTTTTTCCAAAGTGTATTTTAAGAACCATTAAAAAATTCATATTAAAATTAATTTGTAAAAACATTCATTTTAGAATAGTAACAATGAATGTGAAGGAAACTGAAATTCCAAACCAATATGGAATGTTCATTATTGGACCAAAATAGCAATTAGTTCTAGCTTCTGATTATATTTACCATTATATATGAATCTGCTAATTGATGATTAGAAATTTTAACACAGGTTTTGCTACAAAGAGTATCTATTCCTTTAATGTCTTTCTTTTAAGTTGTACAAATTGAATCATTTATAGACAGGCAAATCAATGAGATGACTACCATTGTTAATTTTACCACTTTAAATTCCTATATTAGTTAATATTGGACAAATACTTATAAAATCTAGATTTAAGGGTTTCACTGCCATGCCCCTATGACAAAAATTTAAGAAAAATCCAACCAACACCATTTAGGTGTTCCCATATGGAATGACCAAAAGCACTTTTAGTAATGATTATGTATAATTTTTGATTCTACTTTACACTTTTTAAAAGATTCAGTTATTTGTAATTGAGCCTCAAGAGAAAAAAAATGGATGACAAAAATATTGTTCTCACAGAAAAATATTTGTAAGCCTTGTAACTTTTGTTTTACATTACAAGTCTGCATATCTAGACTGACTTTAATTACTCCTACATGCTTAAATATGATTTCATTTACATTGAAGTAGACAATATCTTTCAACCTTATGCTTAAGTTTCCTACCTTGTATGACCACGAATATGCATTTCAATCTCAAATTTGATATTTCAGGAAATCTAAATAGATTTTCTGGTTTGTTGACCTATTGCCCTCTGAGTAATAATCAGACCAGATGAATTTTATAGGATAAATTCAGGCAAAATTAAAGGTACAAGATAACTACATAATATACATAATCATGCTTTTAGCTTTGAATCTATTAAATCTGTTTAAAGAATTATTCCCTTAATATAATTCAACCACATCTAAATTAAATTCCAATATTCTTCCACTAAACTTTTTCACACACAAAGTAGGTTTCTCCTGCACAAGTCTTTAACCGACAACAAAAACATTAGTTCAAATACTCTTCCAAGGAGATATAGTTGATAACAAATATTTTAACGAATCCTATCTTTTGGATGACTAGTTTCCAGTCAAGGCAGATATACGAGGCCTTTCCATTGTTTCTATCATTAAAAATTTCAAATTTTAACTTTGAACGAAATTAGTAATTCCATTTCTTTGTTAAAATACTCATTTGCACAAAGGATACGCAAGGACTGCAAATGAAAAATTTCATGTTTAAATTTTAGTTTTGGCCTATATTTTCCAATCAAATACTGAAGTCTGTTCAAGCCATCAGTTTTCATACATTTTAAAATTGCTTAATCTCATGCTTGGAGATTTTCGTGTTTGGATTTTGGCAAAGTGTAGTAACATCTTACAATTTACAATTCTTCAATTAGTTTTAAAATTTCGACACCAGGTCACTGCTGAATGACAATAGCATACCAGAAAGAGTGCTACATGGTAACGCGGATAAAAAATGCACCAAAATGTTTGGATTACAAGTAGAGTAAACTTTCCAACTTTATTGAAAAGAGGTAAAACACAAAATTTGGAACAGAACTTTTCCAATAACTGACATTTTCAGCAATAATTTCACCATTTGTCGTTTAAGCCCTGATAAAAGGTGAAATGCCACAATGGTTGATATTTCTGAAGTCAAGGAAGAAAACCAAAAAAATAACAATCGTAAAGATCTAGTCTTACCGATAGTTGAGGGTTGATATGACGCCCTTGATGGTCTTGTGTCCTCCCGAGCTTAAAGCTAATCCGAAGTCTATTAGCTTTAAACGGTACACTGAACCATGCACCCCCACAACCATGATATTACACGGTTTAATATCTGTGTGGATGATGTTCAGCTCCTATAAACAGAAATTAGATATTCTATCCTCATGTAAAAGAAACATTTGCCAATAAAACAAAAGTCACAAATGCATGCAAAAAATAAGTTAGTAATCTTTCAAATCCATAAAACAAAACCATTTTTTAAAATAAAAGCTGTACGAATAAAATGAAGTTCAAAATTTAAAAAGGCTAACTATTAAAATCGATTCAAATGAATTTTGTCACAATGCAAACTCATAAGGACATTTAATGGAGATCAGATGCTCAATGTAGAATAGGGTATTACCATACTGCTGCAAGGAACAGCTCAGATGCCATGAATGAAATCAAACCTTCTGCCAGCACTTTTTCAAGTAACTTGCAACAAGTAAAACAGTAAAAATCTGCATTTCAATTATTAATACACTAATGTTATTATAGACAAAAAACATCTGTAATTATAAATCATTCAAGTCAAAACTTTTCTTCCAATACAACTTCATAGCTGGAGCATTTTTTATTAAATTGTACCATTCTGTTCTGTTGCATGCTGGAAAGCATAATAGTTACTGCAAAATTAACTAATTTATGCATCTGGAGTTCTCTTCAAATTTTATTAACATACATAAGGAAAAGAAATGACATATTAAGATTACATTCAGGTACAATCAGTAAATTATCAAAATTTAAAGTAGTCATGTACAGAATAAATTGTAATTTCGAAATTCCCCATTCGAGGACTGGTGTCAAATTAACAAAAAAAACTTATCCAGGAAACTAAAGCTCTGTTTTGCTTTGGATTAAATTAACCGTTACACTACAGCACTCAAATTCCGCTACCTGAATACGGTACGACTGTTGTCCTGCCCGTAATTTAAAGGTTAAGACAGGCTTTTAAACAAAGTTATACGATGCATAAATAATGACAGGAACCTTACCCGTAAGGCTTTCAAAGCCACAAATAATTGGGTGCCAATAGGCCTCACTTCCTTTAATGGGAAGGCATGATCCATGCATTTCCTCAGGTCCTTTTCAAAGTAATCGAATACAAGGAAGGCCTGGGAGTACTGGTTAAAGGCATGATGAAGCTTGATAATATTAACCTGCAACAAAACATTAATGATTAGCTTAGTATAAAATCCAATTTTTCATCAAATGTAAATAACACCCAAGTAGCCTGAATCACTGATGAAGGAAAATTAACAGGATAAATATACTATAGTTGGTAGATTTGGGTTTTATAGGGCAAGGTCTGATAATGGGCAAGCTGCGCCAAACACAAGTTTAAACATTCAACCGCACACAACCAAAATAAAAATAATTTTTAAAAATGTACTTCAGAATAACATTTAAATAAACATGTTACAACAAGATACGTTTCTCTACTGTCATTTAGCATAACCAGAAGATTAATTAGACCTGGATCTATGGCTTAAAGTAGATTCTGAACCAAGATTCAGTGAGCTAATCTATTGGCTTTAAGCCAGCTCTTAATGCAAGAGATTACTCAGCCTATGCCTTATCTGCACAGAACTCTTTACAAATTCTCTACATTTACTGCTTCGAGGATTAATAAGTAAATTGGTTGATATTATGATATTGCAGGGTGTGAAAAAAATGACAATTTTAATAAAATCATTAAAATCTGATTTTGCAATTTTAATCAATTTGTTACTCCCATGTTTTAAAAGTACTAAACATAAACATGCAAATAAATGTAAACTCTAGAAAGTTATTAATATTTAAAAAAATTACTAGGGGTAATTTAGGTTAAAGATTAAATTGAAAATAATTCTTGGACTGTTTATTTCACACATCTGTATTCAAGTTCATGATACAAAAATCCATAATACTCTTAAAATTCTATATTACACATAAAAATTAAAATTGTACTTTCCTAAAAATGCTTAATTTAAAATTTTTAAATTTTCTGGTCTTTTTCATTACCCAACTTAAATCAAACTGTCAAGTAGAAAATATTCCTTCCATAAATACATAAGTAGCAAAAGTGGAAATATTTTATGAATGGCTTTTCAGTCTTCTACAAATATTAAAATCTAAACCAGTTCCACCATTTTAAAGGAGATATCCAAAACAGGAATAGGAAAAATCTTGATTAAAAAATCTGGTTACGATTTTAAATTAATTTTCTCTATGTGTTTAAAATTGTTAGAAAAGAGACATGCAAATCAGTGTAGTTACTAGATAATAATTTATATTAAACAAGTCTCAAGACTTAATATTTTTATGGTTGGATCCCAGCCTTCTTACAAACACAAAATTAAAAATTTACCGATAATATTGGTAATGATTTACATAAAAATGAAGAGTTCTCTAAAACATTTATATAGAAAGCAAATATTTTCTAGGTTGGCACCATTTGAATTCCTAATCAATACAATTATCTTTAGTGTTCTCCAAGTACAGAAGTCATCAGTTTTAAAATGGATCATTCTTGTGATGTTACCGAGTAGCAAATTTTTAAACCAATTTTATATCAAGCATTTTGACCCCTAGGCTATTTTTAATTTCAATATTGCTAAATTTAATTATGAATAAAATCGTTATCGAAATCTGCATCTCCCTGTGATATTGTATAAAGATTCCTGAATTAATGCATACAACTTACCTTTTTAAGGTTAATACGGCGTAACTCCTTTAGCACTGAGCACTCGTGTTTCCCAGCGAAAATGCTGTGTTCACCAATAAGGTGTTTCACAGCAACAATGCTACCAGTTTTTTGGTCAAGGCATTTAAGTACCTGAAAACAAATGTCAATTGATTATAAATAATTCTCGAGTTCTTCAGGAAGTTATATTTAAGTCAGCACAGGTTATATTAGTCTGTTACCTTTCATCATGAGCTTGTCATAGCTAATTAAAAACTAAAGCAATTAAAAATAAGAAATATTTACACCTGGAAAGGTTTTCGTAAATTATGAAGGACAAAAAAAGAATCTTGCATCTCGCGACAAGTATTGTCATGACATTTAAGTTATCTGACTGCATTCGGAGTCCTTTTAAAAAAGTACAAATTATAAGATTTTTCTTTTAAAACGAAACTTTTTAGGTAAAAAATTTAAAAACTTTGCGAGTACATTTTGTATACAAGCCAAGTATTAAATATATAAGCTAAGGTCTGATCTAATATACATGCAATATTCCTTTCCAATCGTAAGAGAAGGAATAACAGAAGAAAACATGAATTTTTCCTGGCTACACTGAAAATATCTTAAAAGTTATCTTTTCAGGATAACCTTATACCTAGCTCAGGTCCTTCGAAACAGATAAAAATCAGTACACCAAATTTCAAGTGTATTTTTAGTTATCACATTTCTTGTACAACCTTAAGCATGTTAAGCAATTCTGCATTACGAGAACTGGTAAGATATAGACATACTTGGAGCTAGAGTGCGATTATAAAACATAACCAATACATAAAGGTAAGCAATTATCATTGCTGTGTTCAAATGATAATGGCTGAGTTATATTTCTACAAGTGGCTTAGAGACAGCATATACGAAATACATAATAAATACATCAACACATAGCATCTAACATCCGATACTAATCTGACCTTTTAATGCAATACTCAAATTTCCAAACAATATACCAAAAGCTGATCTTAGAAAACATTGAAGTGTACCATCAAATTATAATGAAGACAAACAATAGTTGTAGAAAATTCTTAGGTAGTGTAACAAGGACGAGTCATTTGTTACAGATTGCATGTTAAGGGTAGCACTGCTGCACAATGACTTCTCTCTACTGACATTAGAGAATCTGGCATTTACATTTGTTTATAATTTCCGAGGGTAAAAACTAGATAGAAACTATTGGCCTTCAAAATCCTAATATTTTGAATACCCAGATTTAATATATATAGAAATATACAGGTATATTAAATGTTTTTAATTTCTGTATTCTTTGGCTCATGGTTTGTTTAGGATTTATGGCACAAAATGCAAAGGATAGGCTATGCCAAATACAAGACAGAATGCAACCCAATAAAATAGTTAAAATATTTAGAGCAGTAGAGATCAATAAAAATTAAATTTAAAGTGATGTAGGTACACTACATAAAAGACAAGATTAAAAAGAAAAATAACGAGTTTTATGTTAATGGTAATATTTACATGAAATGTATGGTTTAAAAGGTATAGATAAAACATATTTACTTGAAGTTTAAAGTTTTATACAATGTTGGTTTTCAAATAGATGGGGATTTTCACTTTAACTAAATAAAGTTAAAAATTATTGAACTCATGGAGTTTGCTTTGTTTTAGAATTAGATTTCTACACCCTTACACCATTCTATGTACCATCATACCAAAGTACCACTTTCAACCTGACCTCTACCCGATTTCAATGAAATTTAGTGTATATGTAGAACTTACATTTCTTGTAAGGACTAAAAATTTAGGTCACAACGCGACAAACTTCATAATATCGAGATCCACCTATGTTATTTTAAAACCCATGAAATAAGCTTTTAATTTACATAAACAACCAGCTAGTTACTTCATGGTTCAGACTAACTAGACAAAGATTAGGTTAACCAATGAACTAAGGGAGAAACAAAAGAACCAACATCTTAAAATGTTTATTGTTTAACTTCGTGTTACATAAGGATGATACAACCTGAAATTTCCCCCCGCATTTTTAAAAGGCAAGTTTTAGAAAAGTTAGAAGTTTTAATTTTTCAAATTTTTTAGCAAAATTATATGCGTGTCAAGTTGTATATATACAACTTTGAACCTTGCTTAATAAATTTTTTAAATAACTGAAAATAACCTCATGGGTATATTACAAGATATTAAAAGTAGAGTTATAGCTAAAATTTCAATGTTACTTTTAAACAAATCAAACTATTGTTTTAAAAACTTGTATTTTTTGGTTTATTAACAAGAGTTATTAACTTCTTGTTAATTAACATTCTTTTAATTTTTGTTGAAATTTGAGATATTAAGGTTAAGTGCTAGGTTGAATTGACATGGAATGATCCACATGCTTAGTTAACATAACACATGGTTTCAAGCAAATGAAATATTAAGGTCATAAATAGCAAGGCTATTTCTCATTTTTAAAGATTAATATGGATTAACAGATGAAAACAATGAACCAGCTTACAAAATTTTAATTAAATGTTATCCTACTAAAAACAATATGAAGAATGCTGAAAATAATTTATAGATTATTAATGCATAAAAAACTTAAACAATGACCATCCTTTTTAACAACCCTATAAATCAGACTACTTTCCTCCAAATCAGGAAAACAGACCCTAGCACTCCTTCGATTTGCTGGTAATCCACCTCACCACGTTATTTTAACTTTAATAAGTTGCACGATAGAAGTTTAAAACTACACATACACACAAAGTAACCGTGGCTAGTGGCCAGCCAAGTCATTTAGTTCGTTTCTTTTTCAGTTTTGAATATTAACAAATCGAATAGGATCCATTTGACTAATGAAAATTTGGAATCAATTTCGCATTAGCTACTACAAAAATCGAAATAATTGTTAAATCAATGCATCACGAATCAGATTAAATTCTTCATTTACTTTCTATCATCTTTCTTTACAATACAGTAGTCTCCATTCAACGAAATTCTATTTAATGAAACTTTCTACAGAACTTTGACTTTGAATGACATTTACATGTTATTTACTCTCCATATTATGAAAGATAATTTCTATATCTGTTTAAGGTATAGAGCTGTCTAATTTTCTACACGTTGATTTTACTACATTGTGACTACTGAATGTCCTACGGAACATGACATTGCAAAGTGTTAGGAAATGTAATGAAGACATTACAGTGAGTGATGATAATGAAGAGGTTATTAAAAAATCTTCACAAGAAATGCTAACAGCATTTGATATAATACAAAGGGGATTAGTTTCAAGAAAATGTTAGATGTTTTAGTACTTACAAAAGTAAAATTTTTTACGAAAATTGTGTTCTTTATAATAAATCTGTACAAAGCAGGATTAGACTTTTTAAAGTTTAGGATATGTGTTTAAGCCAATAAAGTGGATAGGCAAGTTTCAGTCTTTGTTTCTCATTTTTATAACTTGATTTACAAATTTCTATTTAACGAATTTTCTTTATAACGAAGTTTTTAAGTAGAACGATGAGACTTCGTTAAATAGAGACGACTGCATGATAAATTATAAAAATAAATATTAGATAAGATTAGCAGATCTCCCATAAGTCAGTGTATCCATGTGGCCTTAGGTCTTAACAAGTCTGTACATGCCTTTTCCAAATCTACGAAATCAACTTGAAATACAGTACGTTTCATTATATATTCTTTAAAGCGCATTAAGACATAATTTAATAAACAGATTAAGTGAGTTGATTTGGGTTCATGGAACAAGATCCAAAATAGATAAGCTATGATAAAAGCAAGATAAATTGAGATTGAATCAATAAATTATGTTAAACATGTATTTAACGAGATGATAGTTCAAAATTGTGTTGCTCACTGCAACGTGATGTATAACATAAAATACACAATAAATGCATTAAGATGCAGACTTCTTTCCTTCTTAATATTGTAGCTACTTAAGTCATCAATATTTTTAAATTAGCATATATCCATGTAAGTTTAAATGTGAACTTGTTTTTCTCTCAATACTATGTAAGGCTTAAAGCTAAATGAAAAGGTTTCCTCAGGTTAGTTTCTCAAACTTGAATGAATAACTATTAAAAAATCATTTGGTTTTGAAAGCCTATTTAAATTTATTTCAAAATATGTGATGAATAAGAACACCTCTTCAAGTAACTAACAGATGTCCCTTCTGTAACTGTTGGAATCGGTCTCAATCTCTGCAGAGGACTTGAAATTATAGTGCAGTATGGTGTATATACACGAAAGTAGAAAGTTATGTTAATCTTGAGTGTATATAAAAGATAGCAGAAGAAAGAGAAACAGACAAGACGTCTTGATTTTGAATACATGTTATATTTGTAAATACGAGTTGGTTTCTATAAAATTAATTTTTAATAATGTCTCGTAAACTTTAATGTCCTTTGGCCCCAATCGATCAAAGCCAACAATGATTATGGGCCTTAACCTTAAACTAAACTTTGCCATCTCAAATTTAACTTTTCGTGCAACCAGCTGTTACTTGTAAACTTGAAGTTTGAAACAGAGTTTGCTACTACCAGTATCTAGTATGATGAGGACTCGAGAAACATCCATGTTTTCCTTCCCGAAGTTATCGGATTTCAACTATGCCACGTGGAAGACGGACATGACGATATTCCTATTCGACCGTAACTGCTGGGAATTTATCACTAAAACAGAACCTCTATTATTGGAAGATGCTCCAGAACAAGAAAAAGAAACTCGTTGGAGAAAGCAGAGAGCCAACACAACTATCTACCAGGGAGTAGATGGAAAATATCAAGTCTTGATTTCATCTACTGAGGACAGTAAGGAAGTTTGGGATATATTGAAGACCAACTTTAACCCAGCACCTAGAGCATGATTGACAGGTCTTGTGGACGAGTTTTCAATCCGCTACCAGCCAGTGGACGAATCCATTGGAATATTCTGCAAACGAGTGCATGAGAAACTTTTACAAATCAAAGGTGGAAAAACTTAAATATCATGGCCGATGGTGACTTGCTTCTGGTAGCATAAACAAGATACAAGGAGACATGGACATCTACTCCTGATCACAGCAGATACGTACTAGACCCAAAATTAATTAAGTCAAGCTCAAAAAAGTAGACTGTTGGTCGTATGGAGCCCGACCATTTTGCAACTACTGCAAAAAGTTAGGACATTTCGATTCGAAATGCTTTAAGAAATGCAAACAGAAACCAGGTAGAGAATTATTCTACATGGAGGACAATCCGAGAACTGATCCTCAACTTGCCTATGCAGTTTCAAATTTTCAAAATGAAACAGGGAATTTCTTATTGATTCTGCTGCAACTGCTCACTTCTGTAACGAAGTGCGATATGTCTACGACATTCAAAGATCTGTCACCACAGAAGATCCTAGTCGGAAACAAGGACAGCACCTCGGAAGTGTTAGGTATGGGTGATATTCATTTAACACGAGAAGAAATTTAATTATTGGTGTTCGTATTGACCTTGTGGGAAACCAAATTAAATGAGGAAATAACAATGATTATTTATAATAAATATTTGTTTACTGTTCCAAGAATTGGAAAATTCCATGTCTTAAAAGGTTATCCTAAGATCAAATTATGTATAAGTTGGATCCTGTAAATTGCAATTTTAAATCAAAGACTGAACATCCTAATAATGTGGATATTTCTAATGTACCATCTACTTCTAGTGATGAATCCAACTTTTTAGACCAGCAGCTGTACGACATGTATGATCAGTGTTACAATGTCGAAATCCCGAAAAGTTATGATGAAATGCAAACAAGGATAGAATTAAATTGAATGCTGCCATGAATGGATTCAAATAATGAAGGATAGGCAAGTATGAAAATTATTGGATGCATCCCAAAATACAACCATAATTGGAAGTAGGTATACAGCTTAAAAATAGACGAGAAAACATACCTAAAAGGTATCGTCTGCTCAAGGTTTCAAGCAAAAACCAGGCATTGATTTTAGATTTTTCACCAGTTGTGAATTATTCTGTTATTAAATTGTTTGTACTATTGATTTCTATGTTGGGTTGGTATCAGTTAGGTTGACGTGAAAAGTGCTTATTTGTATGGACGCCTTAAAGATACTATGAGACAACCAAAAGGATTTATGCCGAAAGGGTCGGAAAACAAAGCATGTCTATTGGAAAAGGCTATATACAGTCTGCATCAAAGTAGCAGAGAAAAGAATTTGGAATTAGATTTTTAACTAAATTAGGGTTCTCAATTAAATTGGTGTAATTGTGTATACAAATTTAAAGATGCAATTTGAATTGTTTATGTAGATATGGTTTTACTTTTGAAAAACAACATTTAATAAATGAAGTAATCGATTTATTAGACAAAAAAATTGGATCTCAGTCCTAGGTAAAACTAAATATTTGTTAGGCATAAACTTTCAAGAGATTGAAAATTCAAAGATCTTCCTAAAAGTTTTGTGAATTTACCTTTTAAAGTTGGTTGTAACTTACCTGATAAGGTTAAAGAGGAAGAAATAACCGAAAATCAATTAATGAGAAAATTTCCCTATCGTTCTTTAATAGGATGTTTATCATCTTTATTGGACAAATCCAGACCATATATTGCATTTGCTGTTAACATAATGTCGCAATATTGCAATGGTTATGCTTACAAACACTGATCTTACGTTGCTGATATTATGAACTACGTTTTTTTACAAAGGATTTTAAAATTAATATTTCTAATGAAAAAGTTCAAATTTTTTGCTTTTTCTGATGCAAATTGGGGATGTAATCTCACTCAAGCAGCGGCTATTTAAGTTGGTAACACTCCAATATATCATGTACAGCTTCTAAACAAAAGTGCATAGCTCTTAGCTCAATGGAATCCGAATTTGTTGCACTAACCGATTGCATTAAAGTTATTTGGTTTAGAAGAATTATAAAGGAATTAAGTTTGTGCGATTACATAAGACCCCTAGTGTATTGCAATAATCAATCTGCTATCTATTTTTCGAAAAATAATCAAGAAAATTTTAAAACTAAACATTGATATAAAGTACAAATTTATTCGTAAATTGATAAAGGATGAACTATTCAACTTATTGTTAAATAAATTCAAAAATATTATAAAAATATTTTGTTAAACGTGAATACGTTTTGAATTATAATACATCTGCAGAGGTTTTACAACCGATGGGGCCGCATGTTGGAATTGGTCTCTACCTCTGCAGAGGACTTGAAATTATAGTGCCATATGGTGTACATATATGAAAGTAGAAAGTTACGTTAATCTTGAGTGTATATAAAAGATAGCAGAAGAAAGTGATATACGAGACGTTTTGATTTTGAATGCAGGTTATGTTTGTAAATACGAGTTGGTTTTAATAAAAATTTTAATGTCCCGTAAACTTTAACTTCCTTTGGCGCCAATCGATCAAAGCCAACAGTGACATTTATTGTAAATATTACCACATTTACAATTTTGTTGTGCCCGATTCTATCAACTAATCTATAAACTAAATGCTCCCATTTATTAGAAACATTCACGAAGCACACTAACTCGTAAGCTAGCTTAGCCTGAACATATGGAACAAAATGTTGAACCTTAGCAATTAGGCTTCAAATCATCAAGAATGGAATACATATGGATTTTTAAGCATAATTCATTTAAAATTAACCATATATTTGATTTTAAGAAGGATCAAAACCCCAACTTAAATAATGCTACAAAAAATCAGCTTAAAATCGTGTTTCGTGCAAGCTGCATTAAAATTTAAAACCACTGTAATTTTAACTATTTGTACCATATCTGTTCTATGCATAAATGTAAATCAGGAAACCCTAATTTTAAAAGCCATTTTGGATTTAAAGCATCAAATTTTGTGTTTTTTAACTTTACCTCTGGAAAAACTAGAGGTCATGGTAATGCACTGGACCTGAACAAGGCTATATATGGAACCGTAAGAAACCTGTCAGAAGCCTACACAGATCCCAAGGCATATTCTATAGTCTACCCCCGAATATATTCTACGAAAGAATATCAAAATAGACAGGCGAAGTGCCTTTGAAATTAGACTAAAAAAATTCAAATCACCGCAATGAACATATTACTAGATTACTCTGAAAAGCTGGAATTACATTAAAAGTTTTTAGGCAATAGCTTAAGAATTAATAAACCTTTATATAACCAATACAGCTTATACAACAGCCAAAGACCAAAATGATTCATTCTTAAAATTGTCTACAGAATGATTCACTGTTCATAAACAGTCACAGGAGTTTTAATATTCGATATCCAACCAATTAACCCAAGGTTACAATAGGATGAAAAAATTTAAGATTCCGTTTTAAAAGTAGTTATTTATTCAAATGCAAGTTAAATGTTAACCAGAGCAACAAGTCTGAATAGACAAGAAATTACCCCAATTCCTCCAGAATAGAGTATTAAGTTGTATTTGTGGAAGACATGGTTCCTATTTCTCATGGTTTTTAAGACTACACATTGCACTTATAACACAATAGGTCTTTAAAGGCTCTTAAAAACTGAAATGAAAAGGCTTAAGGCCTATGGGAACCCTAGAAGAGTCAGTCTGGCTACCATTTTACTAAGAAAAAAAGGATGTTTTTTTACAGCTTCATTTAGCTTTTAAACTCATCATATTCAAAATATCAAATTTGGTGTATTGAATTGAAATCAGATTGAATCAATTTCTAGACTCGCGCTGCATACGAAAATTACCTTTAATTTTGTCACAGCAGAGTACATTATCTTTTTACACCATACCAATTCGATACTAAATATCTACATTGTAAAAGGTACCTAGCTATACTATTTCTCAAGATGCAATTGAGAAAAAATCATTTTCGAAAAGTAAACTTAACCCTAGTCAAAAAGCCTAAATTTATTCACTGTAGCTTGGCATTCATTTCAATAAAGAGTACATTAAAAATTGTTAATGTTTTAATAAGTAATTACAACACTTCAAAAAAATGATAGACTTACACGGCCAAAGGACCCCTGTCCCAACACTTCCAGGGGTTCGTATCTCCTACCAATGAGCTCAGGGTAGGCGATCTCAGACTGAAAAAATAAAAGTTAAGTAAAGTAAATTATAACTGCAATCCCAGAAATTCAAATTCTTAAACACCACTCAGAAAGAGGAATCGGTTTGATCCAAAAACTTATTCACCAAGGATCCATAATCATCCGCTTCAAAATTACAAGTCAAAATTACAAGCTTGTTAAAATCCGATGAAAACCAAGGATATCCATTTATTCTTATTTTAGGCCATTATTCTCGGTTTATGCGAATGTTATATTTCTAAATAAACTTAACTACAATCCACATTTGTAAAATTTGTTAACCCTCATTGGTAGGGTTATGAATACGTGAAATGTACGCAAATTTTACAAACCTTCCCAATCTAAGGTTAAGATCTCAGTATTAAAAGCAAATACCATAAAGATTCCACGGGAAAGATGAAATTTCCAAACAAATCCAGTTTAAGCCTTTCAAAGGTGCGAAATTAATTAAGAATATATTTATGTCCTAAATATATAAGTGGTAAATAACAAGCTCCGTGTTTCATTTAAGCTCTTAAAAAGTAGTTTTACTTAAATATGTTTAAAACTTTAAAATTCGCGCCAGATTGAATTGGATTTAATCGAGCTCGTGCCATTTTAGCTCTTGCCCATGTAGATACTCCCATGATCAAATATACACTAAAGATTTTAAAAGTATTTAGGCAATGGTAAAGTTATATTTCTGGACTAAATATGACGATAGTGCATGCAATTTTGTTAATAATCCAAATTTATCTTTAATAGCGTAATTTAAGATAACTTTTTACTACACGGATAAAAATAAATCAAGTTAAATGTTACTTTAAGAAAAATTTATTGTACTTACGTCGTTAGAGGCCATTTTCAGTTAATCAAAATTAAACTACTAAAACGCAAAATACTAAAAAGCACTACGAAAGAGCAAGATGACTCGTTCAGAATAGAGCATTCAAATGAACAGAATGAGAGCTCAAATGTTCAGGCTTAAAATACCCAAGTAATAGTTAAAGTTAAAGTTCAGAGCTGGTAACAGTTAAAATTTAACATTAAGTAATATAATTTTTAAGAAACTAAAAAAATTAAAAGAACGGTATCTTCCGTTTCAAAATTAAAGAATAAATAACTGAAATTAACATATAACAATATTAAAATTAGAAAGTGCAATAATGGAGCACGCTGAGAAACTTTCTACATATCAGTTAATTTAAATATTTACATTTCAATCTAGAATTGTTTGATGTACTTTAATATTTCACTTTTTAGTTTATTCAATTATAAAATTTATAAGCCAGTTAAAGTTTATAAGTCATAAAATTATATTATAGGGGGGGGGCCACGGTGGCCCGGTTGGAAGAGTAACGGACTAGCAACCGAAGGGTTGCGAGTTCGAATCCAGCCAAACACCGTCGTGTACAAAGGGGGCTGGTGCACGTTAAATCTGTCGTGGCCTCAAATGTCCTCACGTTGGCGTGGTGTGGAAGTTTGGAGAGTGGGGTGCCAGCTCAGGTGTTGCCTCGTCATCTGACCGTGGTTCAAAATTACGTGGTGCTGTCCTCGGATCTTTCCCTCTGGGATTGATCCCGGACCGTCACCAATAGCCCGTTGTGTTGCTCCAGTGTGACGTTAATTGAAAATACCGAAAATACCAAATACTAATATTATAGGGGGGGGGGTATTTCAATTAACGTCACACTGGAGCAACACAATGGGCTATTGGTGACGGTCCGGGATCAATCCCAAAGGGAAAGATCCGAGGACAACACCACGTAATTTTGAACCACGGTCAGATGACGAGGCAACACCTGAGCTGGCACCCCACTCTCCAAACTTCCACACCACGCCAAAAAATTATATTATAAACACAACGGTTGGTAGTTGAATTTACGTCGCACTGGAGCAACACAACGGGGTATTGACGACGGTCCGGGATCAAACCCGAAGGGAAAGATCCGAGGACAACTCGTAATTTTGGACCAGTCAGATGATGCATAAGCACAGTAGAATAGATTAAGTTACAATAAGCATCCTCATGTGAAAAGCGATTTTAAATGTGAAGTTCATGACAAAATTATTTAAAAGTTAAAATTACTTTCCATTTAAACTTTAGAGATCAATAAAAATATTCACTAAAGGGGCCGCGGTAGCCCAGTTGGAAGAGTAAAGGATTAGCAACCGGAGGGTTACGAGTCCGAAACTTGGTCCAACCAAAGACCGTCTTGTATGAGGGGACTGGTGCACGTTAAATCTGTCGCGGTCTCAAACGTCCTTACGTTGGCATGCTGTGCAAGTTTGAAGAGTGGGGTGCCAGGTCAAGTGTTTGACCTCGTCATCTGGCCGTGGTTCAAACTCACGAGGTGTCCTCGTACTGATCCCGGACCGTAGCCAATAGCTACGGTCCGGGTAGCCAATAGCCCTTGTGTTGTTCCAGTACGACGTTAATTCAACTACCAACCTACCAAGTATTGAATAAAAAAATAAACCTCTGAAGCAAAAATTATGGAATAAGACAAGCTTGGAAGGCAATCTTCAAATGGACATGTAGATATTCAAATTTGAGTCTAAACAACCTTGTTTATTTTTTCAATCAACGTTATTTGTATATTAGGCCAGGTAACACCAGTAGCATGACATCACACAAGTCGGATTGTATGAGTACTTAATTAAAAGAAACAAGAACTTTTCACTTTACTAGGATGAACCAGCCAGTCCCTAACTGATAATACCAGTAATTAATCATTTCTTCATTGAAACAGGCAAACTAGTCTATTCCCCAATACATTAAATCCCAAAGTTAATGTTCTTACAGTCAATAGACTACTAGAATAAAGGGTAACCAATCTGAAGTTCACTAATCTGTCTTTTCATGGATAAAAACTAAAAACGAAAGGTCAAACCATCGAAATCTATGAAATCAGCATAGTAGACTTATTCTAAGTGTTTGGTGCTTTTTTGGGTTTATTAAATATAAAAAATGAGCTTGTGTTCAGTATTTGACCAGGTAGTCAATGAATGGAATGGTTGGTCAATTACTGAAAAACAATACTCGTTGTCAAACTTCAAAAATTAAAGATGAAAAATCTGATGAAATCGAAATGCAAAATAACAGCTAAGCCAAAAATGAAGAGAAAAGCTGTGAAGTAGGTAGAGGATGAAGAAATATCAATGAAATTTGTAGGAAGGAAATACTTTCTGAACAAGTATCCTAATTTGCACTAGACCTTCTGTTATTCCTGCATTGTAAATCATATGCTATACCCTAGTGACTCCTCAAAAGAAAGGTCCAAAATGGAAGAGATTGTCACACGATGCTGCATCTAAAAGAAGGATAATAGAATGCAAAATTAAGGATAAAAAGCTAAAAGAGGAATAAAGAATCAAAACAAGGTACCTCAAACCAAAAGAGAAATTAATAGAGAACTGAAGTGGAAGAAGGAAATACATATAATGTAAAAATGTTTAGCCAAGCTGTATTTGATAGAAATACATTGGTGATCGCTAAAATATTTGCACTGTTTCAATTTAAACCTTATTTAAAAATAGTGGTTAATTGCTGGTTCAATTATTGGTCTGGATTTTGAGATAAAAATTCTGTTAATCTATCACATATTAAAAATTGAACTTTTATAATTTTAACCAACCTTACAAGATGCTAAGTACAATTTTTCAAGAGCAATTGCAATTTAGATCAAGGGAATTTTTTTCATGAACAATGTGCACTAATTAGTCAATTGCTGGGTCACCTCACTGGTCATTTGCTAATTGTTGTAGGATAGGAAAAGGTATCAAAATCCTTTTCTTACAAATAATTAATGATGCATCGATAAATGTATCACAGTGTGCAGTTGTCGAGATCAGTAATAACTGTTCATAGTGTTCCACAAACAAATGACTATTAATTTATACTACTTATGTGTGCAAGAGGTTGATTCCATTTTAAAAACACAGAACTGCTAAGGTTTGGTTATTCAGGTTTTATGTTGCAAGATCCTAAATAGGACAAACTATGCTAAGTGCCTGATAAAATAATAAAAGAGTATAAAATCACAATAAAATGTAATTTTTAGTAAGTTTTAAAATTTAACAAAAGGTTATTGAAAAAAACTGAAATGGATATAATATGTAAAAACGTTAAAAATTAGAGTTTTATGCAAATTCTGCATAGTAACAATGACAAAAGAAAGAAGAATGCAGATCATTTCTCAACATTAGAAACATGTTTTAGAAAAATCATGTTTCTAATGCATGCTAAGCATAGCAACCAAAACAATATCAACATCTGAACTTGATGGAAAAGAACAGAAAGAAAACATTCAGTAAAAACGAGTGTCGATAGTAAAATCTGATAAAAATGTATACAATTTTAAAAATTTAATGGAGTATAGGAATGCAGAGGTTTTAATGGGAATTTTCTCCAATCAAATCCTGTGGGTTTAAAATTATTTGATGATGGTTAAAAGTAAGGCAAATGATTAAAATGTGATGACTAAGTATAATACAACACAGTTGCACATAATGGAGGACTTTTGTCCAGAAGCAGATGATTCTGAGTGAAATGTATGTCCTATTCAAAGGTAAGCCAATTTGACATCCATCCCTTGTATTGGAGAAATTGGACACTGATGAATGGTTATTAGTGCAATTTGTTGTTGATTTGTAAGATTTTACGACTTGCAACCAGGTATGAATGAAATTTTTTATGGACATATTGATGACTGATAAAGTAGTGCCTGTAGCAAACTGTCTTTGCAACTTGATCTGCCAGCCGATTGCCTTTAATTCCAATATAGCTAGGACCCAACACAGAACAAAATGTCAAATCCCTTGCTTTCCAAGATTGATTGTCTGACACAATGAGGTGGGAATTAACATAAGCCTCCAAATGTTGTAGCACACTCTAGCTGTTTGTATATATGCAGTTGCTGTGGATATAAGTAGATATCTGCTGAAAATAGGGACAGTTTCAACAGTATATGTAGAGCAGGAAGTATGAAGGCTGTAATTGTAGGGAATATCATTAAAAAATTTGTTTAAATAAAAAAATGGTAGGTTGCTTTTAAATCCAAATTTGAACATAACTTGAAGAATACCATAAACCATGCTCAAAGACGAAAAAATAGAAACTAAATTATTTTTTCTCACGAAGACATTAGGAAATTGTGTCATGAGATATACAATGTTATCAAAAGTGGATCTTCCTTTTTGGAATCCACTCTGGTGAGGAGAAATGCATTTGTTTATCTCGAGTATATAAATGAAACGGGCATTGACTATACGTTCAAGGGTCTTGCACAGGCAACTCGTTAAAGCAATTGGTCTGTAATTCAAAGGATTTTTGGAATCTTTCCCCAGTTTAAGGATTGGAATTACAATAATTTCTTTCTAGAAGTTACAGCAGTTTCCCATTCTGCTGCAACTGCTTATACCAGATTCTGTTATACATTACAATATTAGACAGGAAGCTTCTAGTTAAATGGGGCGGATATGATATGTAATTCCATCTGCTCCTGTATAGTATTTCCTTGAGACAGTGCCTTCTTCATTTGAAGCACTGCAAAGTTGTAGATGTAGGAGAGGTTGCTCTTGCTTATGAAATTCAAAGGTTTTCTCTCAGTTCGAATGTTAGTCACTAGAAAAACAAGACTAAGAGTCAGAGCTGGACATGCCTTCGAAAGCCTCTTCGATGATGTTGACAATGTCATCAGGGGAGGAGTAAATAACAGTCCTGGTTTCTAAAATTGGAACTAAAAATTCCTGATATGGACTGTTGGCTTTAACTTTACTCCACATTTCTATTTCGTGTTGCAGATTTGGTAGAAGAAACGTATCTCACCCAAGAATCCCTCTAATTTTTGTGCTTAATTTTATGAGCATAAACCTTGTTGCTTTCATATGCCGTAAGATTAGTAGTTGAGTATCTCTAAAATATGTTACACAGCTTTCTTTGTTTCTTAGTGGCAGAGACTGACAATTTTCCTTCCACCATGGTTTGCAGTATATAAGTGGCTGGGAGGAACTTTTTGGAATAGCAGATTTTTCAGCTTTTATTATAGCTTTGTAGATGCAGGTAACTATGGTATTTATATCACCATTGTTGGGTAATCACTGCAAGTTGTGAAAATGCATTCCAGTTTACTCAATGAAACAAGTAGGTAGGTGGAAATTGACTCACTCTACTGGTACTGACATGCGAGACAAAAAGAGGGAAGTGATCGCTATCATGTAGATCATCTCCAACTGAAAAACTCAACAATGGCAAAAGCAGAGAAGAAATGGTCAGATCTATTAAATGAAAAGTCTGGGTTGATGAATGTATGTCTTGTTATTGAGCTAGCAAAGAGAGTGAACTGTGATCAAATGCTTGATCTCTTGCCCCGACAGTTTCTAATATCATTTCTCCAGAGGGTACTGTGGTCATTGAAATCATTGAGCAGAATGAAAGATTCTGGAAGTTAGAGAACCAGAAAATTAAGATTGTCTTAACAGATAACATCACATGGTGGCAGGTATACGCAGCAGACTTTAACTAAGGAACTGATATTCTTTCGAACACAGCTACAGCCTGTAAAGATGTGAATACTGTAATTAAAGTACTGGGGAAATCATGAGAAGTGAAAATACACTTGCCTCCAGATGCTGAAGTACTACGGTCAACACCTTTTCTAGTACAACTCTCTGCTTATCTTGGATGTAATTGAAAACTTCAAGAGGATCTTCAAGAGCCAAGCATTCTGGATGGTAGAAGGATATATCCTTGATATCTCTTTCATGCCCCAAATCATGGCAATTCCAAGAAACAAAGGAAGCAAGGTTGTTTTAACTCAGGAACAGACCATTCTTTTATAAGAGAAATCCTCACTCAGCAGAGCAAAATAGTCATATGGATGCAATTGTATTGCATCTAAATCTCGAGCTGATCTGGTGATTTTAAGAAGAAAGGTCTGTGCTGAGCCACCTTCATTCAGTTTTCAGCTTATAAGCATGGGCAGATTGAGATCAAGCTGCAATTATTTAATGTGGCGAGGGATTTTCTTTCATACATAACTGGCTGTTGAGTCGATTTCAAAAGTAAATGAGTGACTATTAATAGCAAGATATCAGGGTCGGTTTGTGTATCTTCTTTCCATGTGCCTTTAAAGCAAGCTGATACCCACTATCAGTGTTAGAGAAGTAACGAAACATTTGGCCTCAGGTTAAGGGGTATTCCAATACTTTTAATACATATATGATCATAATTTTTAGTTGTGATTTCCTTCTGCTCAATCCTTGTTGGACATGATCAAGAATAAGTGCGGTAATACCCTTTAAAAAGAGTTCATGTATCTTTCTTTTCTTTGGCATTCAAAATTATCATGGCCCACTTTGCCACAATACACTCTTGTGGGTATTCCATGGCAGGTGGCTATAGTGTCCACAATTTTGTCAATTGAAACACAGTGGATTTGGAATATACTGGTGGATGGAACATTGAAGCTATGTGACCTTTATGGTCTGGTGCTAGAAATATTAGGATGAGGTGATTGGTATCACGGCATTTGTTTATACCACCAAAAACTTCAATACCTAAAATTTTCCACGATACCTTCCTTCAAAATATTCAATAAATCTTTGGGAGAAATCACACCATGTGAAACATGAAGTCTAGTGTGAATGGGCCAGACATTTGGCAAACTAGAGAAGCCTTAATAATCTGGGCTTGCTTGTTTGTTGTGATGCTTACCAATGTATCTTCCAAATAAATTTGTAACACTTTTTATTTCTCAGATGGAAACAGTGATGTCTTTTTCAATAAGAAAAGGCTGTCTTCAAATGCACCAACAATTCTTATAAAAATAAAAGATATTCCATTTAATATTATTCTTGATGAGTAGCTTTGTTGCTCATGGTTGGGAGTAGAATTTTCAGGAAATTCCATATTAAAAGGGAAAATTTTACACCCAGCAGTACCACACACCACTGAATTCAACAAGGCGATGCAACTGAATTGGTGCAAACAGGGTCCATAAGTGCAGTCTGTTTCTGAAGAAGTCTGCACTTAATGAGATTACCAGTAGATGAACCGTTTGCTTGTTCTCAAACTGGAGGCAGTTAATCTGACCAGCCAATTGATTGACACGGGAACATATGTACACCTACAGTTTACATGAAGCTTTGGCCGAAGCAGTGAATTGAGTACATATGCCACCCCTCAACTACCAGGATCCCCTTTTCTAGGAACATGGGTCTCCATGCACTGCAAAAACATTGGTGATATAATCCTCAAGAGGAGCTGGTTGCAACAAAGCATTTCAAGGGGAGCCCTCACCTCTGAAAAGGCAACTCATCAAGGACAGGGAAAAAAGACAAATACATATGAAGAGGTAAGGGTAAAATGGAAGGGTGGATAGATCACTCAAGGTGTATGTATACACTAGAACATTTTTTTTAATTTTGACTTTAAAAATTCAGTTTTTCCACAATAGGTCATAGGTTTGTGCTTAAACTCATTTTAGTGTGAAAAATTCTGATTAAGCTACTCATTAATTATCTATTTAGATATAATTAGCTAATTAGCATGTTTTTTGAACACTGATATCTCAAATTCTAATGTGTTCAGAAGGACAATTCATGTTGGAAATTATTCCTAATATTATTCTTCATGTTTTGACCCTCCATCAAGTTGCTAGAGGGAATGCGTTCTTTTTTACAATTTTTTTTAACAAAGGAAGTCTATATATATAAAAATCAAGGATTTTTTTCGGGAATTTCAACATTTAAAAATCAACTAAAAATTCATTTCTTAACAATAACCTCAACTGAGGGTCAAAACATCCACTGTATTATAGATTGACACAAAAGTGATAATAGATCGATTCATTGAGTTATCACTGTTCGAAAGAAGCATCCTATTCTAAAAATATAGTTCTTCAGAAATCGAGTTTAAAGTTTTAGAAACCTGTTTGTCTATGGTGACAGTACCTATCCCAAACCCTTGTAACTTGAAAACTATTTCGAATATTTACAAGATCTTGGTATCGTTTGAAAGCTAAGCGGATGGACAATATTTTGTATTAAAATATCGATCGATATTTTGGTCAATTTTCGTGATTTCTAGTGTATACATACACCTTAAGGATGTGATGCCCATAAAGAAAGCTTTTAAGGTAATAAAATACTACGAATTAAGCTATTGGTTTAAAATGAAGTTCTTGCAAGTAAAAGGTGTGCATGGCTTTCATTATATATAGTTGGTTAAAAGCGATAACGTGTTTACAGTTCGCAAACTCCACATTATCCTGATTTGATGATTGCCTTTTCAGAAAGTCAAGTACTTTGTGGAAAGAATTTTTTAGAAAATGTAGAAAAATGTTCAATTTTGAATAAATGTTCTGATTCCGCTTATCAAGAACCACATCGCGACGATCGTCGTCATATGACCGTGGTTCAAAATTACGTGGTGTCCTTGATCTTTCCCTTCGGGATTGATCCCAGACAGTCGCCAATAGACCGATGTGTTGCTCCAGTGCGGCATTAATTAACTACCTCATACCCCTGAAATGAGCAGGGAAGGTAGTTGAATTAACGTCGTACTAGAGCAACACGACGGGTTATTGGCGACGGTCCGGGATGAATCACGAAGGAAAGATTCGAGGACAACTTCGTCATCTGACCATGGCTCAAAATCACGTGGTATTGTCCTCGATCTTTCCCGTTGGGATTGATCCCGCACCGCCACAAATAGCCCGTCGTGTTGCTCCAGTGTGACGTTAATTCAAATATCTACCTACGAGAACAACATCTCGCAATTTTCAACTACGATCAGATGACGAGGTCAACACCTGAGAAATGAGCAGGGAAAGAAAAAGAAACGTTTCCAAGAATCAAATGTCCTGGGATCTTTCCCTTCGGGATTGATCCCGGACCGTCGTCAATAGCCCGTTGTGTTGCTCTAGTACGACGTTAATTAATTACCATTACCCAGAATCAAATTCCACGCTCACGCTCCTCCATCTGATTGGACGAAACGTCTCACTTTCTGCAGAGTACCGGGCCACGGTAGCCCGGTTGGAAGAGAAACGGACTAGAAACCGGAGGGTTGCAAGTTCGAATCCAACCAAAAGACCGTAGGGCACAAAGGGGGCTGGTGCACGTTACATCTGTCGTGGCCTCAAATGTCCTCACGTTGGCGTGAAAGTTTGGAGAGTGGGGTGCCAGCTCAGGTGTTGTCTCGTAATCTGACCGTGATTCCAAATTACGTGGTGTTGTCCTCGAACCTTTCCCTTCGGGATTGATCCCGGACCGTCAATAGCCCGTTGTGCTGCTCTAGTACGACAGTAATTAATCACACATTACCATTCATAAATAAAGTGCGTTATCTGACCGTGGTTCAAAATTACGTAGTGTTGTCCTCGAATTTTCCCCTTTGGGATTGGTCCCGGACCGTTACCAATAGTCCGTTGTGTTGCTTCAGTGTGACGTTAATTAAAAATACCAATACCGAATTAATAATACATCTAATTGGGCAACGCCAAAACATCGAGTCATCTGACCGTGGGTCAAAATTACGTGTTGTCCTCGTTCTTTCCCTTTGGGATTGATCCCGGACCGTCACCGCTAGCCCGTTGTTTGCTCCAGTGTGACGTTAATCAAAATACCTACTTACCCAAAACATCGATAAAATTTACGGTCTCCCCGATATGTATCATTTTAGAGCATTGGGGCAGCGGAAGTAAAATGTCTTTTTACTACAAAATTGATGGGAATGGTAGTTAATTAACGTCGCACTAGAGCAACAGAACGGACTATCGACGACGGTCTGGGTTCAATCCCGAAGGGTAAGGTCCGAGGACAACACCACGTAATTGTGAACCACGGTCAGATGACGAGGCAACACCTGAGCTGGCTCTCCAAACTTCCACACCACGCCGACGTGAGAACATTTGAGGCAACGACAAATTTAACGTGCACCAGCCCCCTTTGTACAAGACGGTGTTTCGTTGGAATCGAGATCGCAACCCTCCAGTTGCTAATCCGTTACTCTTCCAACCGGGCCACCGCGGTCCTCTACTGCAGAATTAAAAACGGGCAGTTTTGAATTTCGGATTTGAAATGAACTGAATCCAGAAGAGAAACGAATCAACCAATCTTATTATTTGACATAACTGTACACCTATAATACACCCTGGGTGTATTTCTCTCCTCTGTGTCAGTAAAGCTTTCACTGTGTGTCAATTACTTGTCATTGTGTCGTTTATTGGATATTGTAATTAGGAAGAATGGAGACAAAAGCCTGATTCTGCAGCTATAAGTCTCAAGGAAATCAATCAACCAAACCATACACCTTCAAAAATCTCATAAAAAGCATTATAAATAATACACAAGCTAGAGACATAACTAGATTTCTCATCAGTTGAAAAATTTTGATTTCTTTATTTTATTTGTCTAAAAGCCTCAAGAAAAGCAACCAACCGAAATTACTACTACTAGCTCTTCTTGAGACAATTTTTTACAAGTAAGTAATCCATTTTATCGTATTCTATTCAATGTATAATTGTTTACATATCAATGCCATAACAAGGTTTGTTTCATATAGTTGGACTTTTAATCAAACATTACTGAATCCTAGGGAAGCTTAATAATTAAGTATAGGTCTGATTGTAACTTTTTACTCTGTTGACGTCATAAACAATGAGTGAACGATCTGAAATTCTGTAAGAAATCTATATTTAAGGATGCAATAAGTCTGATTGCAGATAAAACTCAAGGAATCAACTCATATTTTGGTATTCATTGGGTTTAATCAACTAACTCTTAATTGTAAGAACTAAAATTAAATATAAATTTCTGAATGAGTGAAAGCATATATTGTTATAAAAATTAGCCAAAGTGTATATTTAACTCTTATTGTAATGTTTTCACTTTTAATTGTATGTTACACTACCTTATACCAGAGGCACAATTAAACAGATAAGTCCAATAAGAAATATTTCAGAAAACCATTTGCCTTAAATATAGATCCAAAATGCAGCAAACAATCGTGAGAGTTCTAAAAAGGTAAAGTTAACAAGAAGAGGAAAAATCAGCTCAAAAGGCAAGAAATCTACATACCGACGATTATTTTTCACCATCTTCACTGAGCATTCAGAGTATCACTCATTTCTTCCTGCCTTTCTTGAGTTCTCTGGTTTGATCTAGTGAAGAACAGCACTATATCCATTTTGGTCATGGAAGCCCCTGCATCAGCGAAAGTTCTTGAATGAACTGAAAAGCTGCAAATTCAATGGGTATCAATGTCACGATATTGCTCTTTTCATTTCAATAGTGGTAATCTACTTTTTAATTTGAAAAATGGAGTAACATTTTAAGGTGATGTAGCCTTTAGTATGTTCTTGTTATATCTGAATACATATATGAGACAAATACCAGGGGAAAGTATTCAAGTATGTGCACTCATCTTAAATACCGTCTATTTTCATAAAATTAATTTTTTTAAAATTTAAGTGGTACATTGTTGTTTTTGTATTTAAGGATGCATTGTTTGTTTAAAAGTACATGTGTAATTCAATACTTCCAAATTCACATTTTGATAAATCCATTAAATGAATGAATATGCAAAATTATGGGATATATATGTAAGATTTTATTAATCATTGGTTTATTTCCCTCGAGAAAAGAAGTTTCTCAGGATGCTTTCAAGAACTGTTTTAAAATATATTGTTATATTTTTCACTATTTATTTCTAATGTGTATATCTAACATATATTAATACTATATATATATATATATATATTATGCTATTTGCAGAATTTCAAAACTTAACCTCCTATATTGAGTGTAAATAAAGTGATTTTAAAAGTACAAGGGAATATACTATTCGAAATATTTGAAAATTAAATCATTCTTTGTTATTTGATTTGAAATGTTAAGCTTTGGCCAGTAAGAGCCAGTAACTAAAAATCCTTATTATGCCATGCTAGTAGAATTTAAGCTGCATATGACTTATTCATTGCAACAATGATGATACTTAAAAGTCATGATTTTTCAGAAGATGCACTTGAAGTTTGAAAGTGCAAATGTTTCATTTAAAGTAAAACTGCTTCCTCATTGTGAGTTTTAGAAGCTTGGGTCATAATTTTAGATGAAAAAGTACTTGTGGAAATAATTTATTCCAATAATTCAAAATTTACAATTTTTGTTATGCCATCAAGTTTGACAAGTTGTGCTTGAAAGTAGAACCAAGTAAAACAGCCTGATAAAAATAGGAAGTTCTATGTTTTTATAATGAAAAAAAAAGAAAGATTTTTTTAAAAATTTTGATTAAGTAATTTAATTGTATAAACCTTATTTTACTTTGACATGAAATATAAATCTATCTTTGATAGAAATATTTATTACTGCGGAAGTATAATAGGTGAAAGTTATTCCCTCACACTTAAATCAGTTGTTCTGTAGGTTGTAATAAAAATGTTACACCATTGACTCAGTTGAAAACCAAAAATGAAATGCAAATGTTTAACATTGAAAATTGCCCTTTCCAAACAATGATTATGATATCTTCTCTCAACCAACTGCTAATGTTCATACTCAAGTCAATGATTTAACAATATTTTAAAATTGAAAATTTATGCCAATTTAAAAGCCAAATTTTTAAATTAAAATTTGTGCCAATTAACTGTTGCATGATTTTCCAATAAGTTGCAAAATCATGCAACTTATCCACAAAAGAAATATACATAAAATTATATATAATGATGTTAAAAGTGCATTGACTGAATTTCAACCCATTTTATGTGAAATTACAATATAGGAGAATATAAAAACTATTATCATAAACAGAAGTATTAACAAATGATATTTATAAATATTTAAAGTAAAGGAGTCTTGGAAGTGTTCTTAAAAAGAACCAAAATTATTATTTTCAATCATTGCACACAAAACACCGAAGATCTTTAAGGTTGAAATTTATTCAGATGCCCCCAAAAAGTAGCAAATTAAAATTGGAAACAAACTGTATTATGCACCAATTGTAGCACAATATTTCTCCATGATATTGAGATTTGGGTTGTTCCAAGGTCTGCTAAAAGTTGGATTGCACCACTTGTCCAATCAGTTTTCTGCTTTCAAGAATTTTAAACATATTTCTATAGAACCTGTAAAGCAAAAATTAACAAATTTAGTACAGTACCTATTTGCATTTTTCAATCAATTAGAAGAATTAAAATCACCCTGAAAGACAGTTACTCATGGTAGATTGAAATAGTCTAAAGGTTGAGATCAATTTGCCTTCATTATGATATCACATGTCAGTAGCAGTAGAGTGAGCCAACGTCCACCTACCTGCTTGTACCATCGAGTAAATTGGATTGCATTCTCACAACTTGCGATGATAACTGAAACAATGGTCAAATGTGATATAAATGAGGCAGTGAAAAATGTCACTGATGTTATTGAACCTACCAACGTGACCATTTCTTAGAGTTCCTCTAAGCCACACAGACTTTGTAAACCATGGTGGAACCAAGCAATCTGCTTGCAAAAAGCAAAGGAAGTTACAAAACATATTTCGGAGATACCCAACTACTACAAACTTGGTCGCTTTTAAACAGGCTAAGGCATTCACTCATAAGATGAGAAGTCAGAGCTAGAGGTATTCTTGGACTAGCGACATTCAAGTTGTAGGCAGCGCAGGTTCAATTCCTGTGAGGTGTATTTCTCTCTTCTGTATCAGTAAAACTTTCATTGTGTCTCTCTATTATTTGACATTGTATGTCTTGAGTATGGCCAAATATGGCCCTTGCGCCATAAAACCACGAAATCACCCAACCTATCACATCGTCGACATCAAGCAAGCAGTTGTGGAGGAAAGTGAAGGGAGACAATCTGTATCGGGACTTTTCTATCCCCATACTAGAAACTGGTGCTCCTGTTTATTCTATTCCACTTGACATCACCAATGTCATTGGAGAGGCTTTTGCTAGTGTGTCCAGCTCTGACTCCTACAGTTCAGCTTTTTAAGCGACAATGTGTCAAGCTGAGTGAACACCAATTAATTTCAAAAGCACATGCCCTCTCTTATAACTGCAGGCGCATGATGTTGGAATTGAAGAAGCGGCTATCTAGGGCTCATAACACAAGTCCTGGGTCGGATGAAATATCATCAAATGCTTTGCCACCTACCCCCAGATTTCCAACAAAACATCCTTCTTTTGTATAATCGAATCTGGAGAGAGTAGAAATTTCAAACTGGAATGAAAGCATGGTGATATCCATCCTGAAGCCGCAACTAAGTGGCTTCGCTTCCAGAAAGGAAGGTCCACTCTGGATAACATGCATCTGGAGACACTAATCCAAAATGCTTTTGTGTGGAGGAACCATTTTGTCGTAGAGAAGGCATGACCATACATGGCGACACGGTATTCTCTGACATATGTTCCAATTTGATTTAAAGGGAAATCTTTCCAGTTTTATACAATTGTTTTTAATTATGCAATTTTAGTCTGCATTGGACAAAATTTTTCTGCTAATTTTATCCAAGCTGAGGGTGTCCCTCATGGGAGTATTTTAAGTGTTACTCTTATCCTTCACTTTAATAACATCCACTCTTCAACCATTTGTTCATGGATCATTATACACTGATGACTTGCAGATAGTGCCAGGGAGAAGATATACGCTTGATTGAATGATAATTTCAGACTGCTGTTAATAACTTGGTTAAGTAGTGCGACCTGAATGGGGTCATACGCTGTCCTCAAGCTAGAGCTGCTGTGTTCATTTATGTAGGAAACGAGCCTACATCCAGACCCTACAATTAAAATCAAGAATTCACAAATTCCCATAGTGAACGAGATGAAATACTTTGGAGTAATCTTTGACAAAAAACTCACCTTCCTGCCTCACATTTTACACTTTGGAAGGAAGTGTGAATATATTTAAAGTACTCTCCAATACATCCTGGAGAGCAGATCGTAAACCATTGCTCCAAATGGATCACTCTATTATCTTGTCTCGAATTGACTACGGATGTATTACGTATGGACACAGCAAATGCGACCAATTTACGCAAATTGGACACTGTCCATCACTGTTCTATGCTCTGGTGCATTTCGCACATCTCCAGTTAACAGCCTCTACGTGGAATGTTACCAGCAACCACTTGACCTGCGACGGAAGTTATCTATCAACTATTATAACATTAAATCATTGTCATCCAATCCCTTGAAACATGATTCTTGCCCTAGGTTTGAATCGCCTTTACGATGCTCGTTCCTCTTGCATTAAACCTTTTTGCAGAGGATCTATTCCATCATAAACAATTCTTACCTTACGGATATAGTTCCCCAACAGAATAAAATTTTTCATTTCTCACCATGGGACTTTCCATCTCTACATTGTATCAATTCCTTCACTCTACGCAAAGTCTGACACTGCTCCAGCAATATATTAACTATATCACTTACACCCCTGTCAGTTTGACACCTATTTACCAGTTTTCATGAATGTGTCTAAAGGAGGAGATTATGTAGGTTGCGGAATTGTGTTTCCTAACACTATTTATAGTTACATAATTCATACTTCCTACTTTGTCTATACTGCTGAAGTGGTGGCAATTTACTGTGCCCTTCAGAAGATATCCTCTAGTACCCACTGTAAGTACTGCCTTTACACTGACAGCATGAGTGTATTATAACAGCTGGAGCAATATACCATCACTAGCCATCCTGGCATGTCAAATGTTTTTAGCATCTTGGCATACCTTGCCATGCAAGGGTTTCTGTTTTATTGGGTCCCAAGTCACAAAGGGTAACGAGCTTGCTGACAGTGGTGCGAAGGCAGCTCCCGATCCATTGCAGCAAGCTGTTCCTCTTAGTGATATCAAGATGTCACAAAGGAGTTTGTTGACTCCTTGTGGCAAGAGTTGTGGAACCTGTAAGTCCCCAACAAACTGCATTGTATAAAACCCATCATTCATCAGTGGCCAGTGCAGAGGATGGATGCCAAACTGACCTGCCTTCGCTTTGGACACATGATTCACTCATCGTCATCTTTTAATAGGAGATTCAATTCACGCTCTACTCCATTTTCTGTGTATCCCATTTTAACTGTCTGCCCTGTTTTTTGTCATCAACGTATAAATTTTTTAAGGCACAATTTTAAATCTCCCAGATTTGATTGGGGAAAATCCCCATTCAAATATCTTCTGATTTTTAAATGACATTGGCTTTTTAAACCTCATTTGATATATATATTTTATTATTCACAACTCATTAATCATACCACTTTAAAGTACACACCTTGTTGGTGGTCAACATGTTTTAAAACCTCAATTCATATCAAACATGGGTTTTTTATATTAATTGCAAATTTTAATCTGATCTTTGATCAAAATTAAATATCTTCTTCCACATGTTGTACTTTCATCTTTATCTTAGACTATTAATTTTTAAATATTTTATACTTTTATTGTGGGTCACATTCTTTCTTGTGTTTGGCGCAGCTTGTACGCTTTTGAACCTTGCACCATAAAACCCTCAACACCCAATCCATCCATTATGGCAATATAAACTAAAATTTTAAAGAATTGGTTTTTAAATTATAATATACCTGCAGCCACTATATAAGTCAGGATAGTATTCTTCGTCACTTTTACAGAAGACTCACCCATCAATGTCATACAGGTTGAAATTTTCTTATGGAGAAATAACTGCCTTCAGCTTTCCAGTTGTCCTGTAAGACATACTATTTATCAGGATATGAAAAAATCATTAAAAAACGGATTTATTTAATTTAAATAAGATTTTTATGATTTTAATTCCTTGCCCATACAAATTTAAATTTGTTTGACATGACACATGTAAAACATTAAGATATATATAACATTAATGATTCAGGAAATATACCTGGGGGTAAATTTTTGAACAATTGAAATGCGACATAGGAATTAGTAAAGTAAATCACATGATAGAGAAGAGAACAGTGTAAATTTTTCCATCTGGTTCTAAACTGGCTTAGATTACTTTGATTTTAACCCATAATCAGTGACTTGAACTTTTTGGACCTAGATAAATAAGGTTGAGGGATCCAACGACACCACATATTATACAATTTTTGTATTAAGTTATTCAAAATCATATATATTTCAGAATATTTTGCATTTTTTACTAATCATATATGAATAAAATTTATAGAATTTCCTTAATTATTTTTGTATAAAATAATTAGTTGGTTCAAGACTTGTGTTGAGAAAAAGACTTCAGCTGACATGAGAAAAAATCATCACTCAGGGTGTGAAAAAAATCTTGATTTTTTAAGAATATAATTAAAATATCAGATTTTAATTAATTTGTTGTTCCTATGTTCACATCAAACATAAGACATGTAAATCAGTGTAGGCTCTAGATAGTATTATGTTATATATTAATATATAAGAGGGTTAAATATTTATGGTAAATATTAATATTACTTGAGAGTTAATGATATATGACTGAACTAATTTTTGAAAGATCAAACAATCAAAAACATTTTGGGTTTTGTTGAATTCAATTTCATAATATAAATCCATAATACTTAAAATTCTCTATTAAAAGTAAGCATTTTATTTGGAAACATAAAATTTTTAATTTTTACATATAATTGCATTTTAATTTTCAGGCCTTTTAACTGAATGTTGTTTTAAGCGTAAAAACTAGTCAAACTGTTAAGTTGAAAATATTCTTTATATAAATACAGAAATGGCAAAAGTGGAAAGACTTTATTAATGGTTTTCCAGTCTTCGATAAAAATACTAAAATCTAAATGAGTTTCCCCATTTCCGAAGGAGATATGCGAGACAGTATGAAAAAAATCATGATTAATTTTAAAAAAAATTGGGTTATTTGATTTAAATCAGATTTTTTGTTCGTTTAAATTGAACTTTTATATATGATTTTAATTATTGTGTTTCCCCAATGTCCTATGCGTTAAAACTTGTTAGACATGAGATATGCAAATCACAGTAAATACTAGATAATATTGATTTATGTTAAACATATCTGAGGGTTTAGGAATTCCACATTCCTTTATCAGAAATAATAAATTCCTTCTTGGAGGGGCAGCAGCTTAAGTCTAACCAACCTTTCCATATGAAGAGTGTTAAAATCAACCTAAAACATTTTGTACAATGTATGGAGTGGTCTCACGTATAAAGCTCAGCATCTATTGATAAACAGATTTGCAAGTGACACCTGTTTTAAGTGAGCAAATATACCTCTAGGTGCCCGAATCCCTTTTGTCCTTCAAACAGAAGAGGTAAATATTTTCAATGAGGAATAATTTTGTAGAAATGATTTTTAAACAAAATTAAGGGGAGTTCTAAAACATTTATATATAAAGCAATTAATTTCTCCAAATTGGAACCATTGCATCCCATTCAATACAATTATCTTTAGTGTCCTCAAAATAAGGAGGCCAGTAATTGCCAGTTTTAAAAAAAGGACCAATCTGGGTGTTACTGAGTAGAAGCAAAAATTTTTTTTTTAATTGATTAGTATATTGTCCCCTAAGTTATTTAATTTGCAATGTTATTAAACTTAAGAAAAGAAAATTAAAGAGTGATTTGAATCAATGATTTTTTGAAATAAAAAACACTTGATTTAAGTCATGATTAAAATTGTAATTTAAAACCAAGCTTATTTAAATCGGCATACCCTGCTATTTATCCAGTATAAGATGGGCCATTTTCATTTTTTTGTTAAGACTCCTTTTGGGGATGATAGCCTATTATGCTATTATTTGGAAGAGCCATTTTCTAACTCATTGCACCTACTGCCAATGCTTGTTACTATTTGTTTAGTTCAGAGGATGGAGGTTACGAAGCATAAGAAATGTCCTGCTTGTACAACTTCTTTGGTGTGTACGGGCATCACAACCCTGAGGTACCCAAGTGATTTTCCTCCCTTTCACTTTTTGCTTTCATAGCATCCTGAAAAAGAATAACAGCATTTAAAATAAAATGATCTTTCAGAAAGTGTATTAATGCATAAAAAATTATAAAATGACAACTACCTCTCTTTACGAAAAGAAATAGGAGCATAAACATGGAACAATGAAGGTCAGACAACTTTTTCTTGAATGAATTCAGTGGTTCCTAAAGACTTGATAGATCAGAAACTGAATATTGAAAAGGGTGTCAGAAATAGTTTCCATGACACTTTAAAGTAGGAATCGTTTAGCAGGAGAAAGATGAGATTTCCCCTTAGATTCAATCAAGAGGAAACTAGACCTCGATTACCATTTATTTTTCTATATTAAGATTTATTTTCTCATTTCAAAAATCTAGTTTTTATTTCTAACAATTATGCCTTTTCAAACATAGACAAAATGTTAAATAAACAAATTGTGTTATCTAAACATTATCTTTCTTTTGAAGAGCAGTATATTAAAAATTCACCACTAATACTTACAATGACATCAAAAGGAATATTAAATCACTCGTTCATGTGCTGTTCTAACAGTATTCTTTGTGAACTTCCAGATTGAACTGTATGTATGAATTCCAACAGTCACAGCTTCTGGATCATACATTCCAACAGATTGAAGAATGGGCAAGGATTTCAGATCTACACGAAAGAAACATTTTAAAAAATTCAAATCAAATTACCATAAAAGGTCATCACTTAAAGTAATCACACGAGTAGCTTTGAACTTAATTTTTCTAAGCACTGAATCCAACCCTTGTCAAACATCTAGGAAATATACAAATAATTTTTCTTCAATTCCTTAGGATTGGGGTTCTTTTATAACACCAAAAAAAAAAAAACTCAATGATGGTGACCAGATCAATACAAGACCTATGAGTAGATACAAACCCTCAATGATGCTACCTTTCCATTTCCCCATAAATTGATTAAATAATTAAAAATGCCTACTTGCTTTACTACCAATCACTATTGTCTTAAAATTAATAACATTTTATAAAATAATAGAGGTTGGATTTGTTTTATAAGACTTATTTACTCATCCAATTTAATGAATTGGATTCTCTTTCAAAGCTTTATCCCACCAAAAAGAGCGAGTATGTTGTATGATCCTTTCAACAATTTCAAGGACTTTTAATTCCAATACTGGTGTTTCTTATAACCCAGTGGGGCTATTGTGGTTCAGTGTGTATACCTACTGCGCTAGTATGCTGCGAGCTCTAGGTAACACAGGTTCGATTCCTCCCTAGGTGCATTTCTCTCCTGTTAAACTTTCTTTGTGTATGTATGTCCATTACTTGATATTGTATGTCTTGTGTAGCATGCATAAGTATGATTCTTTCCCCATAAGACCCTAAAACCAATCTTACAATCCAGTTGCTTGTACGTTTATTACACTTTAATTGTCTCCTGTTTTTAATCAACACATCAAATTTTTCAAAAGATCAATTTTAAATCTGAGATTTGATTGGGGAAAACCCCCATTCAAACCTTTTCATGTTTTTATGTTCAGTTGGTTTTTTAAATCTCATCTTTTTCCATCTTTTAAATTTCACACTCAAAATTTTATAAATATGTAAATTAAATTCTTCAGTTTCCTCAGTTATGCTGCAGACGATGATCCTGTTTTATCATCTGACTTGTTTGAATATTCTATTCTGATCTATACATTTTGCATGTTTTAAATCTACTTTTTATCCTTGTCTTAGGCTGCTAATTTTTAAATATTTCATACTTTTATTGGGTTATATTCTGTCTTGTGTTTGGAGCAGCTTGTCCGCTTTTCGACCTTGCGCCATAAAACCCCAATATCCAACCCAGTAGCTTGTAAAGGGTCTAGTGTTATTGAAATCGGTTTTAGTGAATGGAAAGGAAGAGTTGTGTATTTGATGAGAATTCTTAAAATTGTTCGAATTACTTGGCCAAGATCATATGTTATTGGTCTAGGTTTTTGAATGCAGACAAAATAAAAATATATAACGTAAAAGGGCTTTTTAAATTTTTGAAATACTTTAGGTAAATATTAAGGGTCCTTAGAAACTAAAATGAATTAGCAGAACATGACCATAGAGCGGCAAACCACTTTTGAAAACAAAACCTTCAACCCTGGCTGTAAGAAATAAGTGATATTTACGTATTTGTGAATGATACTGGGTTTCCAGGTCAATCTGCAGATTTCATGGGAGTATGAAGAAAGGTCTTGGATTCAAAACCAAGCACTGTTTACTGAAATATACCCTCTTAATTGTACATGCAGGGTACTAAGTCGTAGGCTAGTGAGTCCTCTTTTTACGTGAGTAGTATATGACGAGATACAAGTCATGCATTGCCCCTGTGAGGATATTTATATTTCTGGTTACTCCTATGTTTACTGGCTGGTGAACGTTAAATCTGTCGTGGCTTCAAATATGCTCACATTGGCGTAGTGTGGAAGTTTGGAGAGTGGGGTGCCAGCTCAGGTGTTGGCCTCGTCATCGAATCGTAGTTCAAAATGACGAGTTCTTGTGCTCGATCTTACCCTTTGGGATTCATCCCAGACCGTCGCCTATAGCCCGTTGTCTTGCTACAGTGCGACATTAATTAACTACCTGACCTAACCTGTGTTCTGTCTGTCTACCAGAAGAATAGCTCCAGACACCGAGTCCAGATACTAGAAACAGGTCTCCTATGTTTTGAGTGGTAATGAGTCAGGTGAGGTTTGGGCGAATTTGGCAGTGAGTGGTTTAGTGATACCAACCCCTGGAAAGCCAATAGTTGCTAAGTACGCCAAAGTGACAAACTGGAATGCTTCAAGAATTTTCTTTACAAAATGAGTTAGGTCTGTATGTCCTGGTGTGTTTTTTAGCAAAAGAGAACACTTGAAACTTAAAACGTTTATTGGATAAACGTTCGAACAAGAAATAGCAATCTTTGTCTCAAAGAGCCTCACAAATACGATCGGTCTGCAATACCCTATCGTCTTCCTCACTCTCGTCGCTGTCCTCCTGACCTTTCTTCTACTCCGAACACTCGCAAGTGAAACCTCTTGCAGCTTCAAGTGGTCACCTCTCTAACCATGTCACACTTTCACCTCTGTTTCCGAATCAAGTAGGGGTTCGGTGAAGGAGCAGAATATTACACTAGTCTCCTAGTCTGTACAGCAACAGACAGGTACAGACTTTCTGTCTAGTTCTCATGGTGGACAGACAGTAGAGATGAACCTCAATAGGGATTAGTTAGGAGGGACGAGGTAGCAATGTTTATATAGCAGTTTGCATTTTTGTTTGGTTTGTTGATGTACATTTTTATGATTTTATTTCCTGAAAAATGTACAATGTGGAAATCTCAGGGCTGCCACAGACAAAGCACTTGTGAGATAGCGTTAATTTTTTAAAAATAGCAAAAAAAAGTCTCAAATTAAACCTTATTTTAGGTGCTCCTATACAAAATGAGGGCCGCGGTGGCCCGGTTGGAAGAGTAACGGATTAGGAACCGAAGGGTTTCGAGTTCGAATCCAGCCAAACACCGTCGTGTACAAAGGGGGCTGGTGCACATTAAATCTGTTGTGGCCTCAAATGTCCTGACGTTGGCGTGGAAGTTTGGAGTCCCAGCTCAGGTGTTGCCTCTTCATCTGACCGTGGTTCAAAATTACGTGGTGTTGTCCTCGGCTCTTTCCCTTTAGGATTGATACCGGACCGTCACCAATAGCCCGTTGTTTTGCTCCAGTGACGTTAATTGAAATACCCCCCTATACAAAATGAATCGAATAAAACACAAAATGTGCAAATTAAGCATGAAACATGTTGAAGATCTCCAAGAAATTTAAACTTTAAAATTGAAAAATGCTCAATAAGGTATTCAAGACAATCTAGCAAACACGTATTCCTTTGTGATATTTCTTTCATGATAGCCACAGCTTATCGCCAAAACTTGGCTTGGATCTAAAAACATCTCACAAAAGAAAAATTTTTCCCGTCCTCTATTAGTTGTAAAAATGGCCAATTTTCGTTGACCTTTAGCGAATTTTCAAAAAGAGAGTCGCTAACATTTTCGAAAAATCGCCACATTTTTAAATTAGCAGCTTTTGAGACTATTTTATGAAAAAGTAACCCCCTAATCACCAAGGAAATAAAATAGCAAACTTGCCAGTGGCAGCTCTGAAATCTTGCGAATATACAAGTTATTTCGAAAATATCAGGCTAAATTGTAATGTGGTAGAGGCCTAAAATAAACATTTTTTTATCAAGGAATGTATGTCTGGAAGTATCGCGTTTAGATGGAAGAGTGCGTTGTTTAGGTCAGTATAACATGGTTTTTGTGGCGTAAGGCAGTTCACCTTGAGAAGTTATTTCTACTGGACTAAAGGATGCAAAAAACACAGCTTTGAGCCTCAAAATACGCCTAAGTCAACCCCCCAAAAGCGAAATACACTGCCCCAATCTGACAACTGATTGAGAAATAGTTTTTGGCATAGGAAAAAACGATCGCAATGGTTATTCACGCTGACAATTCCAAAAGCCTCGGAGTCCTAATACTGTACGAAAAAACTTCATTATAAACATGCCACATGCGAGAAGGCAGTCAACCTTGAACCAGTTAATTTCTGAATAGATGAGAAAGCGTCTTATGAAAAGGCTGCCATACACAAAACCTTGAATGGCCGTTGATATTGCTCCACCCTGTCAACTCGAACTATAAAAATCGACGCTAAATAGGTCAATTATGGAACGGATTGTTTACGTTTCCACCAGTCCCTTCCCTGGAAAAATATGGCCCTTGTGCCATAAAACCCCAAAACCAAAAAAAAACAGTCCCCTCCCCTCGAGACCACATACTATTTAAGGGTGTATGGGATTCACGATGTAGCCTAGTCATCTAATCTTTTCGTCGAAGAAAAGCCAGAAAGCACAACTGGCCACGTATGCGTACTGAAACTGCAGACATAGCATGGTTACCAATATAGTTCAATATTACAAAACAAAACAGAAATTTAGGAATTTAAACTTAAGACTACCAAGAAAATTTCGAAAAAATGAAGATGACGAATCATTCATTCAATATTCCTGATTATCTTTTCAAGCAAACACATTTTTTGCTTGAAAATTCCATTCCGCATGTGAAATAACAGCTTGTTTTAAAATTAAATGTCTTCAGTACAGACAAAACAAAGGAAATCGATTACAATTTTTCAAAAAAAACCACGGGAGGTCGATTTTCCAGTGTTTAAAACCAATGCTTTCACAACAAATGTTTCAAACAGCAAAGTTGCATAAGAATACCTTAGTAAAGTAAACAACCTTGACCTTCATTCAAAGACAAAAAGTAACTTTTCGAAACTCTTAATTAGAATAATTTATAACCTTGATACCATTCCAGGTCAGCAAAGTTTCGTTTAGATTTTTGCTCAGATATACTATAAATTCGGAATTTCAAATAAAAATAACGTCATCTGACCGTGATTCAAATTACGTGTTGTCTTCGGATCTTTTCCTTTGGGATTGATCCTGGACCGTCACCAATAGCCCGTTGTGTTGCTCAAGCGTGACGTTAATTAAAATACCTACCAAATAAAAATGGAAATTAAACATTAATTCTGGCGTTGCCAGTTATCTTACTTTTTTATCAGTAGGTTTTTCGCTTGCGCTTTTCGCATTAAATAGACTCGTTTCCTTACAAAATGTAATGCAAAATTAAAAATGTCTTTAATCTTTGCATATTTTCAGTCAAATATTCATAAAGTATTGTTACTTTGAAAAGAAATAAAAATAAGTTTCACTATAAATATTAGATTTTAAATTCTTTAAATACTATCTTTTGAAGAGAAATCGTTTCTTTCTTCAGCAATACTTATACAATTTCGAGTTTCGTACCCGCAATCGGAAAAATACTGAAGGTTATTCCCGTGGGACGGTCGAATTGATTTTAATTCCCTGTGCACACCTAGGACAAACAGAATAGATCAAATTTGATGTGGATTGTTCAAACGGTGTAGATTTGGAAAAGTTAGACGCCAACACTGCTTTATATATAAATGTATATTAGAAATGATGTTTAAAATAAAATAATATATTCGATGTGATGTTTGGTTTTAAAAACTGCGCCTATAAAGGCCTAAAATAATAAAAATGATAAATCGAACTTTCAAATATTATGTTCAATCATTTCCGGCGTTGGCGATGATTTTTTTTACTGCAACTCTAATCACTACATTGTCTATTTTTACGATTAAAAATGTTATGAAATGATAAACAAAACTTATATACGTACGTACTTATTTCTGAAAAATGTATAGTATCAATTCATGTGTAGAAGAATGATAATTGCGAAGAAATAAAAGATGAAATTTCAAACTTGAGTACGATTCATAACATGAAATTGATTAGTTAAAATATCATTAAAGCATCCCACAGACACTAAATGTGAAAAGTATTTATACTGTCGGCTTAGAGCAGAAACTCATAAACAAACAAAAAATTTACAGCACAACCGATCAGAGAATAACTATTAGTTTTTAGATCAAAAATAAAAATTAAACATTTTAATAGTGTTATAATTTCTTTCAAACCTTTTTCAAAAAGCCAATTTATTTCTCATGAAAATAATTTAGTGTCAAAAAATGCATTTCCTAAAAATGTCAGTTAATGAGTTTCTGCTCTAAGCCGACAGGATTTTTCTTAACTTAATATCAATTTCTATTTAAAAGTTTTTAAAAATTGTCAGGTTTCGTGGATTGGTAGGTAGATTGTTGAATTAACGTCGCACTAGAGCAGCATAACGGGCTATTGGCGACGGCCAGGGATCAATCCCGATGGGAAAGATCTAAGGACGTCTAGTAATTTTAAACCATGATCAGATAACGCCATTTTCCGTGGAAAACCAAAGCAGTGCGTGATCAAATATTGAATAAGTATTGCCAAGTTATTTTGAGATATTTATTCTTTTGCATAAAACTTATCGAACGACCAACTGAAAAGAGAAAAGTAAACTACAGCTTATTGAAATAGCATAAAAAAGAAAGAAATTTTAATTTCTTTCCATCCACTTCTAAATATTCAGCGCAGCTGGAAAATGTCCTTTTCGAAAACATCCGAGACTCCTGATTTTGTGCGTTCACTGAGCTAGCAAACTTTCGAGTTGTAGGCGGTGCAGGTTCGATTCCTGTCAGGTGCATTCCTCCCTGGGTGTATTTCTCTCTTCTGTGTCGGTAAAACTTTCATTGTGTGTGTCTATTACTTGATATTGCATGTCTTGTGTCTGGCCTTTGGCACTAGAACCCCTAAATACCAACCATCCAACTGAATCCTGAGCGCTGCTTCAAGTTTTAGCGATTCCAATATAGGAAAATGTCCCGCCGTGGCACTGCTACCTGCACTCATTGCGCTGAACCAGATCACGACAGTGATACGTGCACTGCGCCACCCGGTTGTGTAAACTACAACAGGGACCATCCGGCGTACTCAAGATCGTGCATTAAATGGGATTTTCAACAGGAAGTTCAAGTCCTCTAAAACATCACCTTCGTTTAAGCACACAAGCAAGTGGAACCTAGGACACCTAAAGTCGAGAAATCATACGCTTTGGCGATCAAATCTACGAAGACCATTCAAACTGACATCTCCACTCAAATTGACTCGCTTCTTTACCTCCAGTAAATTTACCAATCCTAAGTACGCAAGAACAAACCCAAAAATCCTATTCAACCCCGGGCCGCGGTGGCCCGGTTGGAAGAGTAACGGACTAGCAACCGAAGGGTTGCGAGTTCGAATCCAGCCAAACACCGTCGTGTACAAAGGGGGCTGGTGCACGTTAAATCTGTCGTGGCCTCAAATGTCCTCACGTTGGCGTGGAAGTTTGGAGAGTGGGGTGCCAGCTCAGGTGTTGCCTCGTCATCTGACCGTGGTTCAAAATTACGTGGTGTTGTTCTCGGATCTTTCCCTTTGGGATTGATCCCGGACCGTCACCAATAGCCCATTGTGCTGCTCCAGTGTGACGTTAATTGAAATTCCCCCCCGAAGCAATTCAAACATAAAACTATCTCGATCGACGGAAGTGACGGTCACGTGCAATCGCTAAGAGTAATTCAAATTTCAATTATAGAAATGGCAGCACGAATAGATATATGATAAGTAATTGGTAGGTAGACTGTTGAATTAACGTCGCACTGAAGCAACACAACGCTCTATTGGCATAGGTTCGGGATCAATCCCGATGGGTAAGATCCGAGGACAACACCTCGTAATTTTGAATTATGGTCAGATGACCCAGATCTTTCCCTTCCAGATGGATCCCGTAGTGTCCAATAACTCGTTGCTTCATATGACGTCAATTCAACTACCTACCGGTCAGATGACGAATTTAAACTTTGCTAGGTAGGTAGTTAACGTCGCTTTAGAGCAACGAAATGGTTTATTGGCGATGGTCGGGTATCAATCCCGAAGGGAAAGAATCGAGGACAACACCTGAGCTAGCACCCCACTATCCAAATTTCCACACCACGCGAACGTGAGGACATTTGAGGCCAAGACAGATTTAACGTGCACAAGCTCCGCGATCACGACGGCCTTTGGTTGGACGGAGTTTCGAACTCGCAACCCTCCGGTTCCGCTAATCCGTTACTCTCAACTGGGCTACTTCGGCCCCATTTAAACTTTGGAATGTCGCAGGTTGCATTTGGTTATGGTTTTTGAAATCTTTCACGAATAAAGTTTATTTCATAAAATCAAGACCGAATTTTTTTACATGCTTAAAGGCCATATCACGGAAACATCGACCTATCACTTGATATTTCAAATTGCGTAATCGTCATCTGACAGTGATTCAAAATTACGTGGTGTTCCCCAATTTTTCCCTTCCGGTTTCATCCCGGACTGCTGCCAATAGCCCGTTGTGTTGCTCCAGTGTGACGTTAATTAAAAAATACCATACAAATACCTACCTCATAATTTTGAACCACGGTCAAATGACGAGGTCACTTCTGACCTTCCCAAAATAACAGTAACATTTATAAAATTACATTTGGCAACACGTAATTCAAATAACAGCCAAACTCGAAAACATGACATGTTAGCTATATTGGCGAGTTTTCAGTGAATACATTAAATTCTTGTCTTTATTTAAGTTATTTATTGATATCTTTGCTAAGAAGGTATGCTATGTAACAGAATCATAAGTGCTCAACTCTACGGAGAGTTGCAACACTTTAATTCGTGGATCCCAAAAACATGCTCTCATTACCCATGGCTAAGCGTTGTTAAGGTCTAATAAATATGTTAATTCTTCATGACTTAATAATCATTTAAAGAACATGACATGGTGTCAGAAGTGGGGTCACGGAAAAGAAAATAACAAATAAATTAGTTTCACAACGTGCGGATAATTGAGACATTTGAGCCGAATAAGCCTAAAGATGGAGAAGTTCAAGCCGCCAGGGGAAATGCAATTCAGCACGGGCAACGTTGCAGAAGCTTGGAAGAAGTGGTTTCAGAAGTATATTTTGATGATTTATTTATAACTGGTGTTGATAAAAACTCTCATGATATAGCTTTACTTGAAGTTTTGAAGAGAGCACAAGCTCTTAATGTAAAATTTAATGCTGATAAATTACAATTTAGAATGTCTGAGGTAAGATACATGGGCCAGATAATTTCAGATAAAGGTATAAAGCCTGATCCTTCACATATCAAAGGTGTAATGGATATGCCTGTTCCTAGTTCTAAAGGAGAGGTCAGAAGACTATTGGGTATGATTAATTACTTATCTAAATTTATACCAAATTTGCCCCAAATTACAGCCCCTTTAAGGGAGTTGATAAAACAAAATGCAGAGTTTGGATGGGAATTTGAGCATACTACAGCATTTAATAAAATTAAGGAAGTACACCCCCAGTACTAAAAGTTTTTAATAGTTCTGAAAGTATCACTATCCAGTGTGATAGTTCAAAAGATGGGTTAGGTACTTGTCTAATACAAAATGGGCAGCCTGTCTCTTTTATGTCTAGAAGCCTCACTGAATGTGAGAAAAACTATGCACAAATTGAAAAAGAGCTGTTGGCTATAGTATTTTCTTTTGAAAAGTACCACAATTTTGTATATGGACGACACAGTTATACAAAGTGACCATAAGCCACTCACATCAATTATAAATAAACCTATGTCTAAAATCTCATCCAGGCTACAGCGAATGCTATTAAAACTTTTAAAGTATGATTATGAAGTGCAAAATGTATTTGGCAGATACATTATCAAGGGCATTTAATGGTGATACTCGGGTCAACGATGACCCTGAGATGGAAAATATTGTACATAGTATAGCCAAATATCTACCTATGAGTAAAGCTAGGTTAATGCAATTCAAGAATGAGACTAATCAGGACAGTGAATTACAAAGTGTCATTAAGTTCACCATAGAGGGTTAGCCTAAGGGAAACAAAAATATGTCACACAATTTTTCAGGTTTATTATTTCTAAGTGATAAGATTGTTGTCCCTAAGACATTAAGACAACAAATGTTAATGTTGATCCATGAAGGCCACTTTGGAATTGAAAGGTGTAAACGACGAGCCAGAGAAGTGATGTATTGGCCGGGCATGAACACTGACATAGAATCTGTAGTGTCACATTGTGAAAAATATAGGCGTTTCAATGTCAAAGAGCCTTTACAACAGCATTCTATTCCTGACAGACCGTTTGAAAAGATTGGGGTGGATATTATGGAATTTGGGAATCTAAGTTATCTTATAATTATGGATTATTATTCCAAATGGATTGAAGTTTCAGAGCTACGAAATAAAACAGCTACTGAAGTAATGTTCTTAAGGATATGTTTTCAAGATACGGAATTCCGAATATTGTTGTTTCGGATAATATGCCATTTAATAGTTATTTATACAGAGACTGCTAACACTTGGGACTTGGAGTACATTTTTACCAGTCCATATTTCCCACAAAGTAATGGTCAAGCTGAAAGGAGGGTAGGTATAGCTAAATCCATATTTAAAAAGGCTAAGGAAGAAAATAAACATCATTTTGTTGGTCTAATGGAATATAGGAACACACCTATATCAGGACTTCACCTTTCCCCAGCTCAGTTAATGTTCAGTCGAAGACTGCGAACAAAATTGCCTGTAACAAACAAGCTGCTTAATGCAGAATTGTTTAATAATGTAAGAGGGCTGTTGACTAAGCGTCAACAAACCCAAAAATGGTTTCATGATCGTTCTGCAAAATCTCTGAGTATACTAAGCCCAGGTGATGCAGTACGAATGCAAAACATGAAAACGAAGACGTGGGAACCTGCAATTGTAATCTCTCAAGATCCCAATTATCGCGCTTACACAGTTAAGAATCAACTGGGAAAGGTTTTTAAAAGAAATAGAAAACACCTGATTAAATCAAATAGTAATTTTAATGAATACAGTGGTGATTTTAATATTGAAAACATACCTGATGTAATAGGAAGCAACATAACAAATCAAAGTAATATAAATAATAATTCTAATGTAACTGTCACTAAGAGTGGACGCATTTGTAGAAAACCTAGACATTTAAATGACTACATATTGTAACTTGAAATGTACATTTGAAAATTTATATCTTTGTATGTAATTGTTATTGTATCATGTAATCTTGAAATGTGTTAAAATGTATTGAATATAGTGTACACATCTAAAGGGGATGTAACAGAATCATAACTGCTCAACTCTACGGAGAGTTGCAACACCTCAACTCGTGGATCCCCACAACATGCTCTCATTACCCATGGCTAAGCGTTAAGATCTAATAAATATGTTAATTCTTCATGACTTAATAATCATTTAAAGAACATGACATGCTAAGTTCTAGGTATCCTAACACCTTCGATTCTAATATTTGTATGGTTGAGTTTCAGTCTGTTAACATGACAGATAAAATGAACCCGTTGTGTTGCTCCAGTGTGACGTTAATTGAAAATACCAATACCATGAAAGATAAACATAAAACCGATAACATTGATAATCTAGGTAAATAAAATAAAGAATAAAAATGCGCCAGCCTACACGCGTGGAGAGAAAGGAAAGAGACTGAAATTTTGGCGGGCTTGATCGCTTCTGTTGAGGAAGGAACAAGTTAAATTGTAGACTGCTGCTGTTGACCTGGCTTCGTGAGAAAGTGGTTTGTCCCACGTGACAATGCCGATTTAAATCAAGTGATTTTTATTTAAAAAATCATTGATTTAAATCAATTTTAAATATCATTTTTCTTTTTGTCGTGTTTAATAATATATGAAATGAAATATATCTGAACACAATGCATGTTATTTTATTCAAATAAGTTATGAACTTTGCTTATACTGAGTTCACCCCAAAATTATATTGAAAATCATCCTCCCTAAATAACAGTATTTGCTAATTGGGATTACAATTACCAGACAAGTTTTTTCAGCTTGGGATATTTTAAGACACCAAATCTAGCATTAAAACTTTCCCCCTTTCATGAAAAAAACCCAGGAACATCTGGGAAAGTTGGAAGGAAATTCCAGTGGTTAACTGAAAAAGTGTTAGAGTAGAATTTTTTGACTTTAAAAAATTAAACACATAACTTGAAAAACTCTTTTCTGGGCACTTATTTTTCAAAATAAAAATAAGCACTTTGAAGAAATGTATGAGCCCTGCCTGAATTTTGATTATTGGGAAGATGATATTACAGTTGATGTATGCCCCTAACTATAAATTCTAGCCATGGGATTATTTTATACAAAGATCTTTTCAATAAACCAGAGATGGAGTTAGCAAAGTTGCAATCTCGAAATGTTAGTTCTGATAGATGCATTTTTTATTAGATGCAATATTAAAATTATTAACATAACATTTTACCTTACAAGAAATGCCTACATCTATTAAAGCAGGGAGGATACTTACTTTGTAATGTCAGATTGCATATTCTGACTCTATTCCAAACTCTGATGCTTTCTTTAATTGGAAGAGGTTTGGACCCTCCAAGTGTTCACATCGGTCGACTTTAATTTGTTCCTGATGCTCAAATCTCAAATAAGGTGAAGAAAATTGTCCTCGGAGATCATTCTTCAAATCTTCCCCTTGATGGATAAAAAGCAAATCATAAGCAAAATAACATTCTTAAGCAAAAGAATAATTGAAAGCCAGACACTTAAAGCAAATGCTTTTTCACCTACATAAATTAAAACGATGAAATCAATAGCTATCACAAAGAAAGATCTCAAACTTTCACAAAATGTATAAATATGAAAGGAGCAATTCTATCGACTAATTGCATACTTATCATAACCTTCAAGAAACCATACTTTATAAATTAAATATTTCATCGACTTGTGATGCTTTTTGCTTGAGTTTGTATTTCATACAGCAATGTTTTTTGAAGATTCACAATTATTCCAAGTAACACCTAACTATGGTTTTTAACCAATTAAGGGCCGGAATTCAACCATGTATATATATATACACCAAGTAATACACACAACTATGGTTTTTAAACCAATTAGTTTATAAATAAAGAATTTTCACCTTGTGGACGCAGAATCCCCGGCTAGTTAATTTGAAAGGGGAATCACTTGCTTCAAGCAGTTACCTTAACCTTTTTAAACAGGTCTGGTAACTATGTGAAAACCCTCAGGGGTATCCACTAACTCTGCTGAGTGGATCGCATTTCATTATGGAACTCCAAAGGAATATAGAAAATTACAAATGAGCAGCTCTTTGATTATCTCCATTGCATGTTGACAAAAATGTGACATTGTTGCCTTCCATGGGTTACTCCTATTCAAGAGAAGAGTACAAGCAATCAGTGGTAAAAGGTTCCAACAGATCTTCACTATAGAAACTGAAAAAAAAAATTATCATCATCCTTTTGGGTTCTACCTCGCACAAAAAACTCACTGTACGTGTAAATTACAGGCTAGGTAAAGTAAAGAAAAGAAAGTTGAAATCAGAACTAGGACAGTCTTTTGAATGAATCTTTTAATAGTGTTTGTGTGCTTGATGGATAATTATGGCCAAATGACTATCTTATGCACATTGATATTCTGGCTCGGGAACAGCTTGGCCAAATATAACCCTTGCACCATAAAGCCCCAAAACAACCAACCAGCCTGGCTCAGGAAAATTAATAATTGCTTGCAGTTGCACTTTTTTTGTTTTTATTCTTTAGATGCCAGGGCCTCTGTTAATGAACATAAAATATTTGTAAATAAATAAATTTTGATTATACAGATCACTTCAGTATAATACATCGTAAGGAAAAATAGATATGTCAACTATACAGAACCACTCCCAAGTAGCCTAAAGTATGTGAAGCGCCTGGTGAGAACATGTATCTCAACCCCATTGAAATGTAAAATTTAGTCAAAAAACATTTGAATCAGAATTAAAAATACTTTACCAAATAAAAAATAATAATCTTCCCACTTTTACTTCTATTCACCTTTGTTGATTACTTGACGCTGTCTGTCTTGTGTTTGGAGCAGCTGAGCCAAATATGGCCATTGTACCATAAAACAAAACAACCAATCAATTTTTTAAAGTTTTTACTATCGATTTTGTGTTTAAACTTGTACATTATTTTATGTGAACTTATTTGATGAACCCTGCCTTTTAATTTATAAAAGTTTTTCTTGACCCTCTAAATGGTGTGCTTTCTCCAGTCCTCCAAGCCCCTCGAAGGCACATCTTAAGTGTGTACGGGCTTCACGAACCCGAGTGAACTGCTCTTCTCCCATGGGGTTTACTGTCTTTGGTAAACACGGGAATCGCACTCCCGGAGTACCCAAGTGATCTTTTCTCTTTTCCTCCTACTGTTCTATCTCCCACTCCCTCTTGTTTTCCCTTTCATGTGTCTTGTGAACAGCATTGAAATTGCGAACAATTTTGCTTTGAAAACCATCATATATCATCAATCATATCAAGATTCCATTTTGAGTTTTCCAATTTGATTTGCTTTTTTAAAAAAATTCCCATCACTATGAGTTATGTTTAATTTTTTATAAAATGTCGGTATTTTTCTGACCCGCATGTTTGCCGTATCGGATAAATGGAATCCTGGAGTACCAAATGCGTGCCCTTTGGCCCATGCTTCAACATAGATGGGTGACCAGAGTGAGCCCGTTCTGGTCAATTGGGTTCTCTGGGTTTCACCAATTCAGAGTGCTTAGCCCCCTGTTGTGCTGGGCTTCACTGGTCGTAAGTATTTGGGGTTATGCTGCAGCTAGAGATGCCCTGGGTGAACCTGCGAATACACATCCCGATACTGTATCATGGTGGTATCTTGAAGTGTGTGCTGAAGCAAGGTTCCAATGCCAGCAACTACTTCCCCTTGTTGGACTCCGTGGTGGGTATGGGTTCACCATGAAGTTAAATATTTAATCTATGAATCCAAAAATTTCTTTGTGCCTTAGAAGAGGCCTAACTCCCTCTAACAATGTTAATTTCTCAATAACTAAATTTTTAATAATCAATAATCCTGAAGGGAAACTTGTCACCTTTTCACCATTTGCTGTACAAAAATATATCCAGTCTGCTGCTGGTGAACCAAAAACAATAAAGAAATTGCGGTCTGGTGTTCTTTTCATAGGAACTGTATCTGCATATCAATCTGAGCAACTAATGAAATTAAACCAAATTGGCCAACTAACAGTTAATGTAACTCCACACAGAACTCTAAATTCTAGTCGTGGAGTTATATCTGAATCTGATCTTTTTAATAGATCTCAACAGGAGTTTATCGAAGAATTGAAATCTCAGCATGTTTGTTCAGCCAAATGCATCTGCATCAGATGATAAAAGTATTAACACAAAATATGTAATAATAACATTCAACACACCATACATCCATTAAAGCAGGATACTTAAATTGCTGCGTTAGACCGTTCATTCCAAATCCACAAAGATGCTTTGAGTGTCAGAGATTTGGGCATTCCTAGGCTTCATGCCGATCACCTGCAATTTGTGCCAGATGCTCAAATCCCTTATGTTTGGCACAGCTTGTCCACTTTTGGACCTTGTGCCATAAAACCCCAACATCCAATCCAATCCCCCAAGAAGCGTGATATATATATAGGGACATATTTTGGAAATCGCAATTAAGTTAGTAGTTTTTGTTATACTCTGATACTAAAGTAATGGGATACAAAAATTGCTTTAAATAATTAACAAGAAAGTGAATAAAAATGAAGAAATATAAAACTAATTGGTAGTAGCAATAAATAATAGATGTTTCCAACCTATTAAAAAGGGCCACGGTGGCCCGGTTGGAAGAGTAACGGACTAGCAACCGAAGGGTTGCGAGTTCGAATCCAGCCAAACACCGTCGTGTACAAAGGGGGCTGGTGCACGTTAAATCTGTCGTGGCCTCAAATGTCCTCACGTTGGCGTGGTGTGGAAGTTTGGAGAGTGGGGTGCCAGCTCAGGTGTTGCCTTGTCATCTGACCGTGGTTCAAAATTACGTGGTGTTGTCCTCGGATCTTTCCCTTTAGGATTGATCCCGGACTGTCACCAATAGCCCATTGTGTTGCTCCAGTGTGACGTTAATTGAAATACCCCCCCAACCTATTAAATGTGATAAAATTTAGTGATTGTTTTATGGCAACAGTTCCATAAAAACAAAAAAGAATGTTTACAATGTTTGATGTTTATCAGAAAATAGCTGTATGTGATATCTTACAGCTAAATCTCATTTGGTTAAGTGATATATTGTTCTGTTTTGGTGACCCAATTCAGATAAGGATTCAGCTTTTATTGGTAATACATTTTGAAATTATAATTATGTTAGAAAATAATTCTCATTACACTGATACTAAAGTAATGAAAGTTTTGAGTTCATTGAATAGATAGTTCATAGAAGAAAATCATTGAATAGATGTTCCCATCTATTCAATGTGATAAAATTTAGTGATTGTTATATGGCAACAGCTGTATAAAAACAAAAATAATGTTTACAATGTTTGCAATTTATCAACAAGTAGTTGTATGTGACATCCTTACAGCTAAATCTCATTTGGTTAAGTGATACATTGTTCTGTTTTGGTGACCCAATTCAGATAAGGATTCAGCTATGATTGGTAATGCATTTTAGAAATTATAAATGTAAGTATTGTATTACAAAAATATTTTGCATATTTTCTGTAATCACTTTTTTTAAAGTAACTAAAAAGAAGAAATGATTCAAGAAATCAAATTATCACAATTTATAAATTTGAAATGGCAATTAGCAATAGATATTATTGACATCAGTTAAATGATAAAATTTAGTGATTGTTATGGCAACAGTTTGTGTGTACAGAAACAGAATGCCTGTTAGATCTTTATCAACAAGTAGCCATATGTGATAAACCTTATAAATCTAATTTGCTTAAATGATGTCTTTTACTTCCTTCCCAAGTTAATTTAAGATAGAACTGGAACAGATCAAGGAATCAGCAGTTTAAAGAAAAATTGAGGTCACTGTGTTAATTTGAGTGCTTTTATTTCCAAACTAGAAGTTGAAAGAAATTGGGAATTCAGGAAGAAAGCTGATCTGGAGCTGACAGTAACAAATGAAATTCTAGTAATGTATGAATGCAAGAGATGCAGGTTGATTAAATGCAGCAAATTACCAGTGATGCATTTATTACAATGTGACACTTCAGCAGAAGCAATAAGTTGATTGAGAGAACATCAGAAGTCAGTATACATTTATTTTAATTACAAGTTGAATATTTTGACTACAATTTACTGTATTTTATGTCAATGGCAACATAATTTAATCTTATTCATTTTCACACATATGAGGTTTAATTCAATTTTTGGTTTCATGTTGTTTCCCCACATGTTTCTAATCCTATATTTTTTTGGATTGGTTGTTTAAATGATTTGTTTCAACCTCTTATTTGCACAGCTTGTCCATATTGAACGTTGTGCCATAAAACCCAAAGATATCAATCATCTCAGTATGACAATCAGTTGTTATAGATAATTTTACTTGGTTTTGTGTTAGACACAGCTTGTCTTTTTTTGCACCTTGTGCCATAAAACTTCAATCAACAAACCCATTGAAGATCAAAAGGTGAAAAACTTACTAGCAAAACTCATCGCCAAAGAAGAAAGATTAGGGGACGATGACACTCATTTGTATTTGAGTGCATTTCTAGCTAAAGGAGAGGAGAAAGATTAAAAAATAGTGTTTTCATTGCAAGAAATTTGGACACAAATAAAGGATGGTTCATTCATACAGAAATGGCGTTACATAAACATGCTCATGCCATAAAAGAAAAGGCACAACTGCATAGAGATTGTTGGTTGCTTGCTGGCTGTATGACATTATTTTCTGAGCATCCTAACAGATGAATCACATTGACATTCTATATGTCATGAACAAACTCTGCTGGATGGAATGTTGGATTTGATTTACTTTAAAAGAGATCAAATTGCAGACATTGTAATAAAAGATTTGATAAAGACATGATTTGAGGTTAAAACTGTTGAACTAAAATCTTAATGGGGTATTGATATTAAAAGGCAGTAAAATTTAGTCTTCGTTGAATGGTAACAGTATAGCAATAAAACAAAATTTACAATATTAGTTTCGTTCTATCAACGATATACATTTGTCAACCTTTTAAGTAAATCTCATTTCATTTTGTCATTATTTCCACTTCCTTTCCAAGTTAGTTTTAGATTGCCACACAACCAAATAAAACTATATACAAAGAAATAATATGATTGAACAAATATTTTTCTAAACGTAACACAATCAAAATTCACAATTGAGTTTGTAATGATGTTCTTATAAGACATTTGTGATTGGTACTTAAAACAGTCATATTTGTAGAGTTATGTTTTCATATAAAAAATCGTAATAAACAAAAAGCAAGCTTACCATCGTATAGTTTGCTTCTTATTCAAATACAATTTTTCTTTGATGTTAATCTGGCAGTATGTTTGCTATGCAGGCAGGTTTGAATAATTTGTTATCATAGGTGACGATTGAAAATCTTTGAAATTTCATTTCATCTTGATTTCCCAGGGTAATTTAATGCACATATCTCTGAAGAAGTTGCTCATTGTAAATAAATATAAAACACAAGAAATGCAATAATGGAAAATATTGTAGCATTCATGTAGTTATGAATAGTTTCTCATTATCAAAGATCGATTTATTTGGCCTTTATTTTAATAATGCTCTAACCAATTAATCTGGTTTCAGGCTCTTCAACAGAAAGTGGAAGCTTGAGACACCAATTTGATGTATCAACTTTGTATGCTTAAAAGAAATAATTGAAAATCAGTGGTAATCAAACAAGATGGTCTTCATTTGAATAATTTCAGGTTGGTGAGATTTCATAAAGAATTCTCATTCAAGTAACATCTTTTTCAGCAAAAATGAAGGTATGTCTAGATTTTGGATTCTAAATTTACAACAGGAATTTTGAAAATCTAGCTTCATTTGCTTTTTCACAAATTCTAAACATTTTAATATTTCTTCAATTAAAAGACACTTCAGTGAAGATTGAAGTAAATCTGAGAGAGAGAGAACTGCCAATAGTTCTCTTTGTGAGAAAGCAACCTACTATTCTTCAATTTTGCATGGATTTTTTTGCATAACAGGGTAAATAGATATTGGATGAAGGGAAACACTGATCACTGTGTTCACTGATCTGTTTTTGTTGATATAAATGATAATGTTCAGATAAGTGAATCAGTGAATGAATATTATACTTTAAGTGGTTAACATGGCTGAAACAGTCTAGTATTTTGTGTTCATAAGTGCATTGTTCGTGGAATATGTGCTTTAATACATTCTGATTTAAAAGGTACAAAACAGCATGTTAAAAAGTTTTAATTTTTATATTGTTTCCTGCATAAAAAGTATGTATCTAAAGTGTTTAATTTCGCAGTGTTCTGAATTTCTATGGATGTGAGAGAAAAAAATTACCATAAAGCGACAAACCAATCAATGGATTTGAGAACAATTAGTGCTCCTATTTTTATTTTATTCTTATCTTTACCTCTGCACAAGAATCCTAGTCTGTACCTTTATTGGATTTTTATCATCATCAATTGGCATGTCTGAGGAGTAATCTGATTTCTTTCAATCGTTTTCCAGATACATGTTAGTTTTCGTGCGCCAAATGAAACTCTTTGATCATGTATTTTTATTTAGCCCTATCCTCTAGCAGGTTAAAGGAATCGCCTATTGCACTAGCATAAGAACGTACAATTCAATGAAGGATATCATTTTCACATTAAGATTATCACTTTGACAGAACATTGACTGAGTGCCACTTAAAGAAATGCCATCCCAAACATATGCATTACCTACACTATTATGATTTCTTTCACAGTTGTTGCTGAGAGAATAGTGGACCCCTGAATATCTTTAGATGAAAACAGATATGGAATCATTGCATCTGTATCAGTCAGTGAAAAGTACAGACCTCCATTGGTTTTCACTCCAGCTGATTTTGCCCAACCAACATGCAAGTCATACGCTTTGGCATGAGGTGAGGGAACTGCTGGTCGTCTAATATGCATACAAACCAGCTTTATGAAGCCTTCCGCTAATAGTTGAAACTGATATCAGCCTTCCCGTACCTACACCAAGAGCACATCTCAGCTGAGTTGGTGTAGAGGTAGGTCTTTTGCCTAAAAGTAATTAACTATATCAGTCCCCTATAGCAATTGCAGCTCTAGGCCTTTCTTGGTTGTTCCTTTTGAATACTAAATTCATTCTTAGAAATGAATTCTACAATGTATGGATTAAAGAGAATCATTGAGCCATATTGCCTCATCTGTTTGTTTCTGTCTTGCCTCCAGTCAGCTAACGGCTCGCCATAACAATCTTTGGGATAAATGTTGTCTCAAACTCACTCCCACAAAATTGCCTCCCTCAGGGGCATCTCTTTAGGTGTGCATGGGCATCACAATCCCGAGGTATCCTAATGATTTTTCCTACCTTTCAATTTTACCCTCTCCTACCCTTTTGCTTTTTCGTTCTCTGTGTCTCATTGTATTGTCTGTCTTGTGTTTAGCAAAGCTTGATCAAATATGGCCCTTGCGCTGCAAAACCTGAAACCAACCAACCCACACAGAATTGATGTATGATTTTATCATAAATTATTTATCCATCCTGTAGGATATACCACCCACAATAAATCAAGGCACATTGTGAAGTGAAACACATGAGGAGTAAGCCCTCCATATGAAGAGATTTAACCTATCAGAAAAGGAATACACCAGAAAAGTTCATAAAAAGGCTATCGAATAAGCAAGACGTAGTTGATTCAACTTCGAACAAAATGAAATGCTTCAGCTGCAGTGAGTGGGGCAAATCTTCAGAAACTAATAAAGAACAAAAAGGCCAAATCAAGGCAAAAACTGCTATCAACCTAAATTACTGGGTACTATCTGCAAAGCAGATAAATAAAAGTAAATCAATCATATGGATCCTGGATATTGGTGCCATAGAGCACAAGATATTTGAGAAAATACTTAATTTTCAAACATGCCTCCACGGACTCAAGTTGACAATTCAGAAAGGATCAAAGTAAATGGAATAAGTGACATTGTACTCTCTACATGAAGATACTAAGGAGTCAAGAAACATTACATTATGTGTTATACATCCCAAATTCGGGAGGAAACCTGCTTTCAATAGGAAGAATTGAAGAACGAGGAGTCAATTTTGAGTTCACTGACGGAGAGGCAAAGTGACAGATAGGATAGGGGTGTCATCCTGATATCTAAGAAAAGGAATTTTTGAAGAGCGAAACTGTCACATATATTGCAAGAACTGTCGATTGGGACGCCTGCATTACAGTGCAGTGAAAGGTCTTGATTTCACTGTTAAAAAACATGAGCCAAGTAAGGTGTCAAATGTGAAGTTGCAAGCACACAAGCCAAAGAGGTACTGGAGATCATACTCGGATAACCACACGATCATTAGGTGTCTCAAATTACCTTGTTAAATTTACAGGCGACTTCTATTATACAGTGGTGTATCCAATGAAGATGAAGAATAGTTCTCAGAAAATTCGATGAATACAGGTGTATGGCAAAGAATCCCCAGAACAGGAAAATCAAAATCTTAAGAAGTGACAATGGTGGCGAGTGCAAAAGTGAAACATTCAACAAGTATCTTACCAAACTTGGAATACAGGCAACTAACAGTGCCAAAATCACCTCAACAAAAAAGACTGAAAGGATGAACTAGACTATTCAACAGAACAAGATGTCTTCTGACTGAGTCTAGGCTAGATCTGAAACTTTGGGCAGCATCCACATCAGCCTATCTTCGAAACAAATGTCCCTCAGCTGCAGTTAAAGGAATCACTCCAGAAACATGGTCAGGCAAAGATGTAGGCTGGAACGTTCTGAGTTTTCGGATGCAGAGTTTGGAACCATGTACGTTCATATTCAAGATGGAGCAAACTTGACACCAAAGCTAACAAATGCGCCCTTGTGGGACATCCTGATGGCATAAAGGGTTACAAGCTATGGAATCTGAAGGAAAACATTTTCTTCATTGGTCGAAATGTGACCTTCGAGAAAAATGTTTATCCTTTCAAGGCAGAGCAATGCCACCTAAATCTTGCAAAGAAAGAAAACACTGTACTTCACATTGAAAATCAGGATACAGAGGATACATTTCCATCTGAGGTAGAGGTATTCCAAGATTTTCTCACAGACAGTGACACCACAGCAACTAACAATAATCCTGATGAAGTGATAAACCTAAATCCAGAGTTGGTTGATCAACAACCAAAGAATTGTTTGAACCAACTAAATGAAGAACCCTCTCATGGAACTGGAAAAGAGGAGAGCGATCGAGGCGCTGAAGGGACGGTGGAACTCATTCACAAAATAGTCAGACGTGTGGAGCAGAACAACTGGAGCATCATTAACAATCCCGCAATACCTGAGCATAGCAACCCAACTGAAGCACCAGGACTACAAAAGTCCCTAATTATTTACATGATTATGTACTGTATAATGCAAAAGAAATGGGATGTACCAGAGGCCAGAAACCCAACACCTGTCAAAGAAGCTCTAACATCAGCGAAGTCAAAATGTGGTGAAGTGTCATGGATGAAGAGGTTAAAAACCTACAGTGTGGCCAAACCTGGGAACCAGTCTACGAAAAAAATATAATTTGTTAAAAATAAAAATCGGATATATTTGATTAAAATTTTTTTTATCTAAATCGGATTTTTATGATTTTAATTAAACCCTTACCCAGGGTATGCCAATTTAAATTAGCTTGATTTAAATCCTGTGAATTTTATTAAAAAAATCATTGATTTAAATCAATTTTAAATTTCATTTTTCTCGTATACTGAGTTCACCCCAAAATTATATTGAAAATCATCCTCCCTTGAAGACACTAAATAACAGTATTTTCTGATTGGGATAATAATTTCCAGGCAAGTTTTTCCATCTTGGGTCATTGACCAATAGGTGTCATTCACAAGTTTGCTCATCAATGTTGGTTTTGTTTTAAACATTCTGTGTGACTAATGGTTTAAAATCGCACATAGCCAATTTTAAACCATTCACCATGTGATCAGTGAAGATGCTCAAAATATATTCACTCAAATTATTAAAATTGTGGTAACTCCTTTTCTTTTTAAGACGTTCTAGTTATTTATTTAGTATTATAGTATGTTCATAAAAAATATAAAGGCACCTAAAATGAAAAGATTTCCTGCAGTATAACAAAGCATTATAATTTTTTGCACATAAATCTTTATAATTGCAATTTTATTTTGTGTAATATATTGGTTAATTTTTATTTAACTTCATTCGGAAATTTTACTCTTTTATCCCTTAGAATTCTTTACACTGCTAGAATAACTATACAATATTTATAAAATTGAAATTTGGAATGTAAAAATTAATTCATTCATTTGATAATTGAGAGAGTATGTTGAGAAAAGATTATGGATAAGAGCAGAAAGCTATTGGAATTAATAAATATTTATTGCAAGAATTCCACTGAATTTTCATGTCTCATTTTGCTGTTAACTCACAAAAAAGAACAATTTTTCACTATTAATTTGTTTTGCAAGCTAAATATAAATAAGTAAGAATTTTTCGAGACACAAGTTTCTTTGATTTTATTTTTTATTGGTGACACAATTATTTCTCAAAAAAGCAAGTCTTCAACCAATTAATTATTTTTCAAAATAATTAAAGTAATTCAAAACATTTTTTTCATGATAAATATATAATACAAAAAATTCTTAAATTTGTATAATTGAAAAGAAATCATATTATAGTGTCAGTGGGATCCAGCAACCTTATTTATTTGGGTCCACAAAATTCACGTCTCTGGTTATGAGTTAAACTCAAAGTAATCTAAGCCACTTGAGAACCAGATGGAAAAACATTGCTCATGCTTGGCAATTGGGGCACTGTTCTATTTACTCTATCATGTGATTTACTTTTCTAATTGCTGTCATGTTTTAATCTTTCAAAAGTTTACCCAAGTATATTTCCTAATACACTAATGTTTTACATAAGAATATTGTGTAAATAAATCAAAACTATCTAGAAACTACACTGTAATTTCGTGTCCAACAAATTTAAACTTGTACAGGCAATGAATAAATTAAAATCATAAATATCCGATTTAAATAAAAAAAGGTCTGATTTAAATCAAATAAATCCGATCTTTCGGATTTGTTCAAATCAGATTTTTATGATTTTAATTAATCTCTTACCCATACAATTAAAAAATTTGTAGGACCTGAGAAATACATATCAGATTAGTTTTTAGGTAGTTTAGATTTATGTTAAACATTAATATTTATATGATGGATAATATTCATGTATTAGAAAGCAGGGTAAGTTTTTGAAATATTATAAAATGCGATACAGGAATTCATTAAATGAATCACACAATAGAGTAAATAGACAGCACAACAAATACACTGCATAAGCAATGTTTCTCCATCTTGTTTTCGAACGGTTTCGATTAGTTTGATTTTTATCCATAACTAATAGCATGAAATTTCTGGACCTAATAAATAAAGTTGCAGGATCCCACTAACACCATATAAATTTTTGTATCAACTTTATCAAAAATCAGACAAATTTCAGATTTTTTTTTGCATTAGATACTTATACATGACTAAAATATACAGAATTCTCTTAATTATTTTTATATAAAGTAATTAATTTGCCAGACTTGTTTCTGAGAAAAATTATGTCACAAATAGGAAATAAAATAGAAGGAACTTGCAACAAAATTCGTGAAAAAATTCCTACTTAATGGTGTTTGTAAATAAATAGAAAAAATAAGATAAGGCATGAAAATATACATAAATTTAAATCAAATATGACTATCAATGCTCAGAGAAAATTTAAAAAGTATATTAAAGTTTTTTCCAAGCACACAAAAAGGATTTATACATAACATACAAGAAAATGAAGCTTTTCTCTATGAGCAGCATGGAATAAATGTAATAGTATTACCCAGAACATGCCAATTGAATGGAATATGAGCTTCCAATAAAAAAGCCATCATATAATCGTTAAAATAGCTTTCTCCTTCAATGCATAATCTATTTTGTTAACACTCAATTATCAGATGGGTGAATTAACTTTTACATTACAAATTTCAATGCCATAAATATAGATTAGTTAATTATTTGTGATCAATGCATAAAATTTCCCAATTCAATTTAGATAAAAATTAACCAACATTACAGAAACCAAATTAAAACATTAATATTCCCAATTATTCAGATTTATGTGGAAAATAGGAATGTTTTTATGATATTGCAGAAAACTTTTTTCATTGTGACAGTCTTTGTTTTTTCATAAAGAAACTAAGCACTTGATATATTTCTTAAATTATTTGAATCAAATAACATGCATCTCCAGAGTTATTTCATATAAACTTAATACAGAAATGAAAAATAAATTTAAAATTCCATGATTTTGTTAATAAAAATCACTTGGTTTAAATAAAGATTTAAATCAGCATACCCTGCTGGAAACTAGTGATAAAACCACTTGAAAACAAATTAATCACATCCAGATTGTTATTTCAGAAGAAAAATGAAGGAACCGTGAAAAGTTTGAGGCTCGAGTAATAGCAAAAGGTTACCTACAAGTACACAGCGTTAATTTTCCATAAATCTTCGCACCAGTCATTAAGCTAAAATCCATATGTATTTTGCTTGCTATACCTACTGTGGACGTTGAGATCCACCAGATGGATATAACAGCAGCATATCTGAATGGAGTTCTAGAGGGGAGGATATATATAGTGCAGTAAGAAGAATGTATTGAAAAAGGGAAAGAACACTTTGTCTGTCACCTAAAGAGAAGCTTCTATGGTCTTCGACAATCTAACCATGTGTGGTACTCCTGATTGTATGAGTTCTTGACCCAATATGGGCTGAGGACAAATACAGACGCTTGTATTTATTAGAATTGTCAAAGAGGTGTCATAATCAGGGTCTATGTGGATGACCTTATCATTGAAAAACTTCAAAACATGAAGGACCTCAAGCAAGAGATCGAAAGAAAATTCACAGCAAGACCTTGGTCCAGCCAACAAGATTTTATCAATGAAGATAAGCAAAGATGACGGTGAATTCACTGCATATCAAATTGCATATATAGCCAAGATCCCAGACACATTCAAAATGACTGAAACCAAGACTGCAGCTACACTACTAGACCGAAACAGACATATCTGAAAGGATATCAACTGTGGGAGAACATAAAAGAAAAGAGTAAACACATAGCATACAGACAGGCTATTGGAGGCCTCTTGTACCTGGTTTGTGGCACTCGTCCTGATCTGGCATATGCATACCTATACATTAATCAGTTTAATGAAAAAACCACAAAAGAGCACTCTAGAGGAGTGAAGCATATGCTAAGAAACCTCAAAGGAACGAAGTACAGGAAGCTAAAATTCCAAAAGACTGGAGATAGACTGCAAATTTTCTCAGCCCAATTAGGGGAGGAGACAGAACAGACTGAAAATCTTTCAGTGGATATATGTTACTATTCTTGGTCGAGCAAGAAACTAGCTATCACAGCCTGCACAGAGCATCCTCTTTGGCAAATTATGTTGCAAAGGAGGTTTTGTGGATCAACAAATTGCTCAAAGAATTATGTGACAAATCTGTCTTCCTCAGGAAGTGTTCTCGACAACTAAGAGGCAATCTTCATAGCAAAAACCATGTAACATCCGAGAGAAGTAAGCATATTGATAACAAATACTTCTTTCTGGGTAATTTAGTCTGACAAAATCACTGAATTTGAACATGTCGCATCCAAAGGAAACATTACACTTACTGACCAAAAGAATGTCTGAGAAAGCACTATTTGACCTGAACTATGGAATGACTTAGTGGGAATACTAAAAGGAACCTTGTTACGAGTTCCTAGTGCTCTATTTTTAGCTTTAAAATTATTTGAAGCACTCATGTGGAAATGCCAGTGTGATAAACAAGGGGGCATGTTAAAAATACTTCTCACAATGTGATTGTTACTTATGTATTGTACATTTGATAAATCTGACAACATGAATCTTCTACTTTTGAATTGATGTGGCAATCTCATAAAAACAAGAAGTTATCTTTCGAATCACGGCTTGTGTGATCGTTGGTGATTTCTTGTGTATTTATTTGCGAATTAACCATCTAACATAAGTACCTTCATATGATACCTTTTAAATAAATACAAAATTTGTTAAATTAATTATTTCTACCTCCTTCCCACATTAGTTTATGACAGACCTGCTGTATAACTAACAAAAATTATGTAGGACTGGTACAGCATTTTTTAAACTTTCTACAATCAAATTTGCAATGCAGTTAGGCTGGAATAAGAAGCTATGATTAGTACTTGAACAATCATTGTTAAGTTACGGGATTTCATCGTATTAAAAAAATTGGAATATAAAAATATATAATTTAAAGTTACCTCTGTACAATTTGCTTCCTATTCAACTGGCATTCTTTGACTCACTTGGGAAAAAATTCTCAGAGGTTTGAGCAATATAATAACACTATTGATGATGAAATCTTCCTTCTTTGATGAACCATGTAAGTCTGGCCAGTAAAAGTATTTAATATTGCACACTCCTGAAAAATACACAATGTGAAATAAACATAAGAAATGAAAACAAATTATCAGTTTAACCATAATTCTCAATAATTTGATATCATAGTATGTAAAATTTGGCTTGATTTTGATATTACTCCGATGAATCAATCTCTTATTTCAGACACTTCAACTGAAACAACTTCAGAGACTGAGTCTTCATACAACAGTTTTATGTATCAGTTCTTTGCTGCTTGAGGGAGTACAGAAATAAGAAAAATCATTTGAATAAATTCAGCTTAGTGGGATTGCATCAAGAATCGTCAGGAAGTGAAATCTTTTCCTCCAAAATATAAGGTATGTTTAATTTTTCCTTCTAAATTTTCAACAGGAATTTTGAAATTCTAACTTCATTACATTTTTACCCATTTTCTTGCCTTTAAAATGTGTCTCAACCCTAATTCCACGATGCAACTTCAATCATTATATTGTCATTGCAATAGTCAAATTATTTGGATGGCAAATCAAAATCGTTTCATTGTATTATTTGGTAACTTTCCTAGAGACTAGATCTGAGGTATATTGATGATCACGGGTGCTAGTTCTAGGAGCCCACTACCCTAATATTTTTATGATTGGGACCTAGTCTTCCCAGACCTTAGCAAATTCCTGTGAGGCCATTGTTTGGGGAGGCCTCAAGAAGATAAGCAAATGCTGTTGAAGTAGTCAACTAAAGTTTATTCTAAACAACATCTTAATATTTCTTCAATTCAAAGACTAAAGTATAAAGTAGATTAAATTAATTCTGAACACAGTCTTAAAAAGCAACCTGAGGTTTTAATTTCGTATAGATTCGCACGCACTTTTGTTGCATGGTAGGAAATAGATGTTGAATGCAGATATGCATGTTAAGACTTAGAGCTTGAAAAGTAATATTTTGTGTTTTTCTGTCTAGCCCCATGGCTGCATCTAATATTTTATGTGTTTTGTTTATCAAGAGTACCCTTTGATACATTTTGATTTTAAGTTGGAAAATAGCACATTAAAACCCAACCACCAACTGAGCTGCCCAAAATACTAATCTGCTTTTCTTCCCCTATACCAGTGAGGAGGGTAATCAGTCATCCCCTTGTCACCTCAAGCATTGCTAAATGATCATTATGTGTTAGGAGATCAATTTCTATCTATGTAACATCTGTTAAGTCTATCTGAATCAGGTAACCTCGCGAGATTTTTTTACATGAGCTAAAATATGCAAAAGCCCCAGTGTTGCGGTTAGTGTAAATTACAGGTTGCTGGGAATCAAAGTCTGAGAGACTGACTCAGATTCTTGAGTGAACAATTGAGTTTATGTCTATAAGTCAGCTTCTCTTATACAAAACCACTTCCTTTGACCAGAAACAATCCGAGAAATGATGAGAACATTAGCCCAGAAGTGGTCATGTGGAGTATGCAGAAACCCAATACTCAAAAGAACAAAAGTTTAAGAATGTATACCATAAGAATGGGATGATCTAGTTAGCTGACTTTTATGTTTTCCCTCACCGGGAAAAACCAGTTTCAGCCCCCTTTGGCCTTTTAGAGTGAGAGTTCAGATTTCTAACAAAAGGATAGGAAGTATCCCATGCCTTTTCTTGTCCTTATACTTGAACTCAAATTGAGTGGAAGAATCTACAAATGATGCGTCTTGATGTCACTGAAGTAGATAATGTTTCATCTGCCCTTTAATAATAAAAACCATTTCCAGACCCCCTCTGTACTTCAGAATAGTTCTCGAGAATTGATAACAATGAGAGAAACTATCCTGCACCATTTTTTGTGTAAAGCAACAGGGAACGGCGATTTAAATTATAGTTTAAAAAATTCTGTATTAAGTTTAATAGTATTGAAGATCAAATAACTATGAACAATATACATGCTATTTTATCCAAAGGAGTTAGAAGTTTGCTTGCAACTTTCACCCCAAAAATTATACTGAAAATCATCCTTAATTTGAAAACACTAAATAACATCATTTGTTGATTGGGATCATAAATTCCAGACAAGTATGTAATTCCCACTTGGGTCATTCACCAAACGTGTCACCCACTGGCCTATTCTTCAGCTTAGGTTTTGTTTGAAACACTCTTTGAGATTATAAATAGCATAGGGCCAATTTTTAACCATCCTTCTAAATGTGATGGGTGAAGATGGTCAAATTATATTGACTCAAGTTATTAAAATAGTGGAAACTTGTATTCTTTTTTACATGTTTTAGTTATTTAGTATTGTATTCTCTTCATAAAATAAATACCTGGTCACAATGAAAGGATTGTCTGCAGTGTCACAAAAGCATTATAATCTTAGCTATAATTGCATATTAATCTTTATAATTATCAATTTTAATTGTCTCATGTAATGTATAGGTCAATCTTTATTTAAATTTTATTCATTGATCACTAGGATTCCTTAACACTGCTAGCATAACTATATTTTATGAAATTGAAATGTGAAAGATTAATTCGTCAATCTGAGAATTAAATGTGTTTTTTAACAAAATAGATAATGGTTTGAAGTGGAAAGCTTTTTAATGATTATGTTGATTGCAATGGTTAATTTTTATAGACAGTTTAATACCCTACAGAATTTGCTTCATTTTCTTGCGTGTTGTGTATAAACTTTGTGTGTGTGCTTGGAATATAACAATGAAATACTCGTCTATGCTCAAAGAAAATTTGAAACTTTGGCATTTTTGATTTCAATTCATGTATTTTCATGTGTGTAACAGATTAGAAAATAAATCAAAACCATCTAAAAATTATGTGATTTGAGTGTCCAATGTTCAAGAAATGTAAGCTTGTAGAGGCAAATAATTAATTAAAATCGCAAAAATCTGATTTAAATCAAATGAATCTTATTTTATTGATTTTTTAAAACAAATTGTGATTCTTTCCTATAAATAGCACATGACTCGTGCTTCAGTCAAATTCTGTGTTAAAAGCAAAGTTTTGCTTGTCTTTAATGTGAGATTTAATTATGATATTTTTTGTGCCTACACATATATAATAACTAATGAGATAATATCTGCAAAAAATAGCTTTGAAATTGAATATAATGGGTTATATTATATTATATAATTGAATATATGACTAGTGAAAGATCATCGAAGTAAAGAGATATTTTGGGTCTACAATTCCAAAAGAAAGCCATTCCCAAAAAATTCAAGCTACTTGGAGATTCTACTTATAAGGACGAATTATTGATAAAGGATTATTTGCATCATATTGTATTATTTTTCTGATTTTCTGTTTTAAACATCAATTTTAAGGCAAAAGATATTTTTACTTCAAATTATCATGAATTTTTTTATACCATGCTTTAAAAATAAAGAATTGCAAATTTATTGCCGATAGCACAACTGAAAAAATAGAACCCACTATATTCCTGTAGCAAAAGCTTTGAAATAAAAGACATTAGAGGGAAATAAATAAATGAAATTGCTCTTTTAAAACATTTGAAAAATATTGACTTAAAATTTATTCTTAAAATATGGTGTTTGGTTGAAAATTGAAAAATATTTTCCTAGTTGTATTATAAAAAGTTGCAGTTTTTCTAATTTTGCACTATACTTCATGGAAAGAAAGTGCTCTAATGTATATAGATAAAATTGTTTTTCTAACTGCAATTTTCTTTGATTAGTGTTTTCCTTACAAGTTTAAAAAATGTCATGTACAATTAGATCAGCAAACACGAAGATGTCTAATTCCAAATTCGACTTATAAGTTTAAAAGAGCACTTTGTGTATGACCCTCCCGCATTAAAATGAGTTTAAAGGAGGGGGAAGAAATAATTGGTGATAGTAATGATATTTGGCTGTTTTGATGACATGGTCTTGATATGCACACGGGAGTCAGGGTTGAATGTTTTATTTTGTAGATTTCTGAATCTCAACACATTTTGCAAATATTCTTTAAAAAATGGTTTGTTATTCAGCTTAAGAAGTCACGCCTTATCTCCAAAACCTAGTACATTACTCTGACACATATTGAATGACTTTGAAGCTTCTTTTCTTGAATCATGATTTTATATGCCTCAAGTTAAAATTGATGGATTAAATTAAAAAATTTAATTTTGGAAATTTTTAAAACAAATTTTTCTTAGATATTTATGCAACTGGTTCAAGTTTTGTGAAAATAACCAAAAATAAGACTGTTTAGTTGGCATGTTTTTGTCCATATTTAGGAATGTAACTAACTCATATTTCAAATATATAATATTAAGTTACAAATTAAACATTGTGAATGTAAAAGTTTAATGTTGATTCTTTTCATAAAAAAAGTACATATGGTAGCCCCTCAATGTTTCACTCATTTATATACCTCTTTTTTACATGTCCTGATGAATTTCATGTTTCTTGATCCATCTGCAGGAAATCTGTTTCCATAAAAGTTCAAAGGTTACTTGTTTCAAGCAGCAAAATTAAACTGAATTGGTTTTGATGTCTCAAAATTGAGAAGGTATTTCTGTTTTTAAAAATATTCCACCTTATTTAGTAATATATATAGGTGATTCTGTGTCAAACTGCACAAGGAGTATTTTGAACCAGACCCTTCAATTTTGTTTTAAATCTCGGCTAATTTGTTGTTTAGTCATATAATCAAATATGAAAATTTTTTAGTTTCCTGTTTGCAAGTTTTTTGTTTATAATAATTTTAAATTTGAAAAATTGGGCAATTTTTCTTGATTCTAGACTCATTCTTCATTCGATCAAACTAAAGTACTTATTTTGAAGACGAATATACCTTCATAACGATCAAAACATTCTGACTGATCAAATTCAAGGTCATTCAATTCGACCTTAAATTACAAAAGAGCGCTTTTCCAAAACCTATGTATGTATTCAAGGTGTGACTTCATGGGTAAATAATAAGTAATATATTTGAAGAAAATAGAATGATATAATCAGTACCTATAAATATCTATCGTTTGACCTGTCTGATTGGGTTCATATAGGGCTATTTGGTAGATGAAAATATAATCTTCCTAATGATATACTACATAACATTGAATGGAATAATGTAAATAAGCAAATGGAATTTTTAAATAAAACAGACACCTGCCTCTTAACCTGATTGTTCAATTTAGATGAATAGGTCTTATTTTGTAGATAAATGCATAACCTCTATGTATTATGCAATGCATTCATATTTCTTTTAAAACAAAGAAAGAAATTTTAAAATTAGAATAATTGCTTTTAGAAGAAATAGAACATACACATTTGATTGTATGTTCTATTTCTTCAAGATAAAAGGTCAAATTGAATTACCTTAACCTTTAGACTATGGTCAGTACAACAGTTATACCGTAAGATTTTTCCTTTCTAGAGTGGCTCATTACAGATGGTGTACTGAAGATTTTGTAACCGTTTTTAAATGACCGCTGACATCGATCACCATTTGCAAGCTGTCAAAGACTGGCCCTTAAAAGGGTCAGTCCTTTAGTTCGAAGCCCTACAATCATTGTGTGAAATCTTTGGGATACACAGAAAGTCGCGTCACTAATATCTGTCATGCCAAAGAATACGCCAAGTGCAAGAGGGCATTTTCGGAGCGATTTCTCATGTAAGGTCATGCTTAGAGTGATTCACAGTACACCTAATTCTGTTTTTGCACGAACCTTTTTTTACACGAATTTGATTTAACACGAATTCAAAATAAATATTTCATTCTCTTTTTACGCAAGTCATTTAGATTTAACACGAGCCATCCAGTCCAATTTCTAACAATTTTTTTTGCCTAAATTCTAAGAAAACAAAATTTTATTTGTGGCGTAGTAGATCATTTCTATTTTCTATATGTATGTATAACGGCTAGTGTGTATGTTTTGAAACGGATGCTTTCCTCTAGATACATTACATAACGTTTTTATTATTGAATTTGGTGCACATCTACCGTCTTCGTGCATTGTATCTTCGGAAGACATTTAGAATGTAGCTCTATTTCAAAGTGAAAGAATCTATAGTGAAATTTGTGCACATATAAATTTATAAATTTTGCCAAAAGTCAATAAATTGTAAGTTTAAAAATTTTTTATACCTTTATTTATTAGTAATTTTAATTTGAGATATTTTTTGGTAGCCCCTTATCTTATATCACATAATTCACCCATTACCAAAACGAAAAGGAAAGCCATTTCTTTGGAACTAAAGTTCAAATTTTAGATCGTCTTACAACTGGACAAGGTGCTATGTCTGTAAGAAAGCATTTTGGTGTACATAAAGCTACCATAAGAACAATTAAGAAAAATGAAGCTGCAATTAGTAAGTCGGTACCTTCTGGAACAAAAGTAAGTCTTAATTCATCATCATATACAAGAGATATTGTCAAGGAAAAAGATGGAAAAGGCTCTGGTAATATGGATAGAAGATAAGTCACAAAACAGAGTACCAGTAGATGGAAATGCCATCAAGCAAACAGCACTAAGAATTTATAGACAGATTAAAGTAAAGGAGCCAAGCACTTCATCTCAGTTAAAACAGAAAGTATGAAATTTCTGCAAGTACAGGTTGGATGATAGGGTTTCTTAAATTAAAAATTTAAATTAAATTTTTCTTGAATGGAAACAGTATAGCAATAAAACAAAATTTACAATATTAGCTTTCGTTTTATCAACAAGTATATTCATTTGTATACCTTTTAAGTAAATCTCATTTCATTAAGTCATTATTTCCACTCCCTTTCCAAGTTAGTTTTAGATTGCCACACAACTAAATAAAATTATATCATACAAGAAATAATGTGATTGAACAAATATTTTTCTAAACGTAACACAATCAAATTTCACAATTGAGTTTGTAATGATTTTCTTATAGGACATTTGTGATTGGTACTTAAAACAGTCATATTTTCATATAAAAATTCGATATAAACAAAAAGCAAGCTTACCTTTGTATAGTTTGCTTCTTATTCAAATAGAATTTTTCTTTGATGTTAATCTGGCAGTATGTTTACTATGCAGGCAGGTTTGAATAATTTGTTATCATAGTTGATGATTGAAAATCTTTGAAACTTCATTTTATTTAATGCTAATTTCTTTCAAAAAAGTAGCTCATTGTAAATAATTATAAAACACAAGAAATGCAATAATGGAAAATATTGCAGCATTCATGTAGTTATGAATAGTTTCTCACTGTCAAAGATCGATTTATTTGGCCTTTATTTTAATAATGCTCTAATCAATTAATCTCGTTTCAGGCTCTTCAACAGAAAGTGGAAGCTTGAGACACCAATTTGATGAATCAACTTTGTATGCTTAAAAGAAATAATTGCAAATCAGTGGTAATCAAACAAGATGGTCTTCATTTGAATAATTTCAGGTTGGTGAGATTTCATAAAGAATTGTCATTCAAGTAGCATCTTTTTCAACAAAAATGTAAGGTATGTCTAGATTTTGGATTCTAAATTTACAACAGGAATTTTGAAATTCTAACTTCATTTGCTTTTTCACTAATTCTAAACAACATTTTAATATTTCTTCAATTAAAAGACTAACCTCAGTGAAGATTAAAGTAAATCTGAACTGCCGACAGTAGGTTGCTTTGTGAGAAAGCAACCTACTATTCTTTAATTTTGCATGGATTTTTTTGCATAGCAGGGCAAATAGATATTGGCTGAAGAGAAACACAATGGTTCACTGATCTGTTTTTGTAGATATGCATGATAATGTTCAGATAAGAGAATCAGTGAATGAATATTATAGAGTGAATGATTGTTTCAGCCTTATTAACCACTCAAAGAATTGAGTGGTTAACAAGGTTGAAACAATCAAGTATTTTGTGTTCATAGGTGTTTTGTTTGTGGAGTACGTGCTTTGATACATTCTGATTTAAAAGGTACAAAACAGATGTTAAAAAGTTTTAATTTTTATATTGTTTCCTGCATAAAAAGTATGTATCTAAAGTGTTTAATTTCGCAGTGTTCTGAATTTCTATGGATGTGAGAGAAAAAAATTACTATAAAGAGACAAACCAATCAATGCATTTCAGAACAATTAGTGATCCTATTTTTATTTTATTCTTATCTTTACCTCTGCACAAGAATAATAGCCTCTACCTTTATTGGATTTTTATGCCTATGAATTAGCATGTCTGAGGAGTGATCTTATTTCTTTCAATTGTTTTCCAGATATACCTGTTAGTTTTCGTGCGTCAAATGAAACTCTTCGATCATGTATTTTTATTTAGCCTTATCCTCTAGCAGGATAAAGGAATCACCTATTGCACTAGCATAAAAACGTACAATTCAATGAAGGATATCATTTTCACATTAAGATTATCACTTTGACAGAACATTGACTGAGTGCCACTTAAAGAAATGCCATCCCAAACATATGCATTACCTACACTATTATGATTTCTTTCACAGTTGTTGCTGAGAGAATAGTGGACCCCTGAATATCTTTAGATGAAAACAGATATGGAATCATTGCATCTGTATCAGTCAGTGAAAAGTACAGACCTCCATTGGTTTTCACTCCAGCTGATTTTGCCCAACCAACATGCAAGTCATACGCTTTGGCATGAGGTGAGGGAACTGCTGGTCGTCTAATATGCATACAAACCAGCTTTATGAAGCCTTCCGCTAATAGTTGAAACTGATAACAGCCTTCCAGTACCTACACACAAGAGCACATCTCAGCTGAGTTGGTGTAGAGGTAGGTCTTTTGCTAGAAGTGATTAACTACATCAGTCCCCAATAGCAATCGCAGCTCTAGGCCTTTCTTGGTTGTTCTTTTTGAATGCTAAATTCATTATTAGACATGAATTCTACAATGTATGGATTAAAGAGAATCATTGAGCTATATTGGCTAATCTGTTTCTGTCTTGCCTCCAGTCAGCTAACGGCTCGCCATAACAATCTTTGGGATAAATGTTGTCTCAAACTCACTCCCACAAAATTGCCTCCCTCAGGGGCATCTCTTTAGGTGTGCATGGGCATCACAATCCCGAGGTATCCTAATGATTTTTCCTACCTTTCAGTTTTACCCTCTCCTACCCTTTTGCTTTTTCGTTCTCTGTGTCTCATTGTATTGTCTGTCTTGTGTTTAGCAAAGCTTGGTCAAATATGGTCCTTGCGCTGCAAAACCTGAAACCAACCAACCCACACAGAATTGACGTATGATTTTATCATAAATTATTTATCCATCCTGTAGGATATACCACCCACAATAAATCAAGGCACATTGTGAAGTGAAACACATGAGGAGTAAGCCCTCCATATGAAGAGATTTAACCTATCAGAAAAGGAATACACCAGAAAAGTTCATAAAAAGGCTATCGAATAAGCAAGACGTAGTTGATTCAACTTCGAACAAAATGAAATGCTTCAGCTGCAGTGAGTGGGGCAAATCTTCAGAAACTAATAAAGAACAAAAAGGCCAAATCAAGGCAAAAACTGCTATCAACCTAAATTACTGGGTACTATCTGCAAAGCAGATAAATAAAAGTAAATCAATCATATGGATCCTGGATATTGGTGCCATAGAGCACAAGATATTTGAGAAAATACTTAATTTTCAAACATGCCTCCACGGACTCAAGTTGCCAATTCAGAAAGGATCAAAGTAAATGGAATAAGTGACATTGTACTCTCTACATGAAGATACTAAGGAGTCAAGAAACATTACATTATGTGTTATACATCCCAAATTCGGGAGGAAACCTGCTTTCAATAGGAAGAATTGAAGAACGAGGAGTCAATTTTGAGTTCACTGACGGAGAGGCAAAGTGACAGATAGGATAGGGGTGTCATCCTGATATCTAAGAAAAGGAATTTTTGAAGAGCGAAACTGTCACATATATTGCAAGAACTGTCGATTGGGACGCCTGCATTACAGTGCAGTGAAAGGTCTTGATTTCACTGTTAAAAAACATGAGCCAAGTAAGGTGTCAAATGTGAAGTTGCAAGCACACAAGCCAAAGAGGTACTGGAGATCATACTCGGATAACCACACGATCATTAGGTGTCTCAAATTACCTTGTTAAATTTACAGGCGACTTCTATTATACAGTGGTGTATCCAATGAAGATGAAGAATAGTTCTCAGAAAATTCGATGAATACAGGTGTATGGCAAAGAATCCCCAGAACAGGAAAATCAAAATCTTAAGAAGTGACAATGGTGGCGAGTGCAAAAGTGAAACATTCAACGAGTATCTTACCAAACTTGGAATACAGGCAACTAACAGTGCCAAAATCACCTCAACAAAAAAGACTGAAAGGATGAACTAGACTATTCAACAGAACAAGATGTCTTCTGACTGAGTCTAGGCTAGATCTGAAACTTTGGGCAGCATCCACATCAGCCTATCTTCGAAACAAATGTCCCTCAGCTGCAGTTAAAGGAATCACTCCAGAAACATGGTCAGGCAGAGAAGTAGGCTGGAACGATCTGAGTTTTCGGATGCAGAGTTTGGAACCATGTACGTTCATATTCAAGATGGAGCAAACTTGACACCAAAGCTAACAAATGCGCCCTTGTGGGACATCCTGATGGCATAAAGGGTTACAAGCTATGGAATCTGAAGGAAAACATTTTCTTCATTGGTCGAAATGTGACCTTCGAGAAAAATGTTTATCCTTTCAAGGCAGAGCAATGCCACCTAAATCTTGCAAAGAAAGAAAACACTGTACTTCACATTGAAAATCAGGATACAGAGGATACATTTCCATCTGAGGTAGAGGTATTCCAAGATTTTCTCACAGACAGTGACACCACAGCAACTAACAATAATCCTGATGAAGTGATAAACCTAAATCCAGAGTTGGTTGATCAACAACCAAAGAATTGTTTGAACCAACTAAATGAAGAACCCTCTCATGGAAGTGGAAAAGAGGAGAGCGATCGAGGCGCTGAAGGGACGGTGGAACTCATTCACAAAATAGTCAGACGTGTGGAGCAGAACAACTGGAGCATCATTAACAATCCCGCAATACCTGAGCACAGCAACCCAACTGAAGCACCAGGACTACAAAAGTCCCTAATTATTTACATGATTATGTACTGTATAATGCAAAAGAAATGGGATGTACCAGAGGCCAGAAACCCAACACCTGTCAAAGAAGCTCTAACATCAGCGAAGTCAAAATGTGGTGAAGTGTCATGGATGAAGAGGTTAAAAACCTACAGTGTGGCCAAACCTGGGAACCAGTCTATGAAAAAAATATAATTTGTTAAAAATAAAAATCGGATATATTTGATTAAATTTTTTTTTATCTAAATCGGATTTTTATGATTTTAATTAAACCCTTACCCAGGGTATGCCAATTTAAATTAGCTTGATTTAAATCCTGTGAATTTTATTAAAAAAATCATTGATTTAAATCAATTTTAAATTTCATTTTTCTCGTATACTGAGTTCACCCCAAAATTATATTGAAAATCATCCTCCCTTGAAGACACTAAATAACAGTATTTTCTGATTGGGATAATAATTTCCAGGCAAGTTTTTCCATCTTGGGTCATTGACCAATAGGTGTCATTCACAAGTTTGCTCATCAATGTTGGTTTTGTTTTAAACATTCTGTGTGACTAATGGTTTAAAATCGCACATAGCCAATTTTAAACCATTCACCATGTGATCAGTGAAGATGCTCAAAATATATTCACTCAAATTATTAAAATTGTGGTAACTCCTTTTCTTTTTAAGACGTTCTAGTTATTTATTTAGTATTATAGTATGTTCATAAAAAATATAAAGGCACCTAAAATGAAAAGATTTCCTGCAGTATAACAAAGCATTATAATTTTTTGCACATAAATCTTTATAATTGCAATTTTATTTTGTGTAATATGTTGGTTAATTTTTATTTAACTTCATTCGGAAATTTTACTCTTTTATCCCTTAGAATTCTTTACACTGCTAGAATAACTATACAATATTTATAAAATTGAAATTTGGAATGTAAAAATTAATTCATTCATTTGATAATTGAGAGAGTATGTTGAGAAAAGATTATGGATAAGAGCAGAAAGCTATTGGAATTAATAAATATTTATTGCAAGAATTCCACTGAATTTTCATGTCTCATTTTGCTGTTAACTCACAAAAAAGAACAATTTTTCACTATTAATTTGTTTTGCAAGCTAAATATAAATAAGTAAGAATTTTTCGAGACACAAGTTCCTTTGATTTTATTTTTTATTGGTGACACAATTATTTCTCAAAAAAGCAAGTCTTCAACCAATTAATTATTTTTCAAAATAATTAAAGTAATTCAAAACATTTTTTTCATGATAAATATATAATACAAAAAATTCTTAAATTTGTATAATTGAAAAGAAATCATATTATAGTGTCAGTGGGATCCAGCAACCTTATTTATTTGGGTCCACAAAATTCACGTCTCTGGTTATGAGTTAAACTCAAAGTAATCTAAGCCACTTGAGAACCAGATGGAAAAACATTGCTCATGCTTGGCAATTGGGGCACTGTTCTATTTACTCTATCATGTGATTTACTTTTCTAATTGCTGTCATGTTTTAATCTTTCAAAAGTTTACCCAAGTATATTTCCTAATACACTAATGTTTTACATAAGAATATTGTGTAAATAAATCAAAACTATCTAGAAACTACACTGTAATTTCGTGTCCAACAAATTTAAACTTGTACAGGCAAGGAATTAATTAAAATCATAAATATCCTATTTAAATAAAAAAGTCTGATTTAAATCAAATAAATCCGATTTTTCGTATTTGTTTAAATCAGATTTTTATTAATCCCTTACCCATACAATTTCAAAATTTGTAGGACTTGAGATATATAAATCAGATTAGTTTCTAGGTAGTTTAGATTTATGTTAAACATTAATATTTATGACGAATAATATTCATGTATTAAAAATATAGCAGGGTAAGTTTTTGAAACTTTTAAATGCGATACAGGAATTCATTAAGTTAATCACACAATAGAGTAAATAGACAGCACAACAAATACACTGCATAAGCAACGTTTCTCCATCTTGTTTTCGAACGGTTTCGATTAGTTTGATTTTTATCCATAACTAATAGCATGAAATTTCTGGACCTAATAAACAAAGTTGCAGGATCCCACTAACACCATATAAATTTTTGTATCAACTTAATCAAAAATCAGACAAATTTCAGAATTTTTTTGCATTACATACTTATACATGACTAAAATGTACAGAATTTTCTTAGTTATTTTTATATAAAGTAATTAATTTGTCAGACTTGTTACTGAGAAAAATCATGTCACAAATAGGAAATAAAATAGAAGGAATTTGCAACAAAATTCATGAAAAAATTCCTACTTAATGGTATTTGTAAGTAAATAGAAAAAATAAGATGAGGCATGAAAATATACATAAATTCAAATCAAATATGACTATTTATCAATGCTCAGATAAAATTTGAAAAGTATATTAAAGTTTTTTTCCAAACGCACAAAAAGGATTTATACATAACATACAAGAAAATGAAGCTTTTCTCTATTAGCAGCATAGAATAAATGTAATAATATTACCCAGAACATGCCAATTGAATGGAATATGAGCTTGCAATAAAAAAGCCATCATATAATCGTTAAAATAGGTTTCTGCTTCAATGCATAATCTATTTTGTTAACACTCAATTATCAGATGGGTGAATTAACTTTTGCCTTACAAATTTCAATTCCATAAATATTGATTAGTTAATTATTTGTGATCAATGCATAAAATTTCCCAATTCAATTTAGATAAAAATTAACCAACATTACAGAAACCAAATTAAAACATTAATATTCCCAATTATTCAGATTTATGTGGAAAATAGGAATGCTTTTATGATATTGCAGAAAACTTTTATCATTGCGACTCTGTTTTTTCATAAAGAGACTAAACACTTCATATACTTCTTAAATTATTTGAATCAAATAACATGCATCTCCAGAGTTATTTCATATAAACTTAATACAGAAACAAAAAAAATTTAAAAATTCCAAGATTTTTTAAAATAAAAATCACTCGGTTTAAATAGAGATTTAAATCAGCATACCCTGCTGGAAACTAGTGATAAAACCACTTAAAATCAAATTAATCACATCCAGATTGTTATTTCAGAAGAAAAATGAAGGAACCATGAAAAGTTTGAGGCTCGAGTAATAGCAAAAGGTTACCTACAAGTACACTGTGTTAGTTTTCCATAAATCTTCGCACCAGTCATTAAGCTAAAATCCATATGTATTTTGCTTGCTATAACTACTGAGATGGACGTTGAGATCCACCAGATGGATATGACAGCAGTATATGTGAATGGAGTTCTAGAGGGGAGGATATATATAGTGCAGTAAGAAGAATGTATTGAAAAAGGGAAAGAACACTTTGTCTGTCACCTAAAGAGAAGCTTCTATGGTCTTCGACAATCTGACCATGTGTGGTACTTCTGATTGTATGAATTCTTGACCCAATATGGGCTGAGGACAAATACAGACGCTTGTATTTATTAGAACTGTCAAAGAGGTGTCATAATCAGGGTCTATGTGGATGACCTTATCAGTGAAAAACTTCAAAACATGAAGGACCTCAAGCAAGATATCGAAAGAAAATTTACAGCAAGGCCTTGGTCCAGCCAACAAGATTTTATCAACGAAGATAAGCAGAGATGACAGTGAATTCACTGCATATCAAATTGCATATATAGCCAAGATCCCAGACACATTCAAAATGACTGAAACCAAGACTGCAGCCACACTACTAGATCGAAACAGACATATCTGAAAGGATATCAACTGTGGGAGAATATAAAAGAAAAGAGTAAACACATAGCATACAGACAGGCTATTGGAGGCCTCTTGTACCTGGTTTGTGGCACTCGTCCTTATCTGGCATATGCATACCTATACATTAATCAGTTTAATGAAAGACCCAGAAAACAGCACACTCTAGAGGAGTGAAGCATATGCTAAGATACCTCAAAGGAATCAAGTACAGGAAGCTAAAATTCCAAAAGACGAGATAGACTGCAAACTTTCTAAGAGCCCGATTAGGGGAGGAGACAGAACAGACTGAAAATCCTTCAGTGAATATATGTTATTACCAATTGTCGAGCAAGAAATTAGCTATCACACCTTGTACAGAGCATCCTGTTTGGCAAATTATGTTGCAAAGGAGGTTTTGTGGATCAAAAAATTGCTCAAAGAATTATGTGACAAATCCGTCTTCCTCAGGAAGTGTTTCTTGACAACCAAGAAGCAATCTTCACAGCAAAAACCATGTAACATCAGAGAGAAGTAAGCATATTGATAACAAATACTTCTTTGTGGGTAATTTAGTCTGACAAAATCATTGAATTTGAGCATGTCTCATCCAAAGGAAACAGACATACTGACCAAAAGAATGTCTGAGAAAGCACTATTTGACCTGAACTATGGAATGACTTACCGGGAATACTAAAAGGGGGAGGAATCTTGTTATACGAGTTCTTAGTACTTTCTTTTTTACCTTTAAAATTTATTTGAAGTATTCATGTGGAAATGCCAGTATTATAGGCCATTGTTAAATTTGAATTGATGTAGCAATCTATATAATAGAAAGGAAAAGTTATCTTTTGAATCACAGCTTGGGTAATCGTCTTTTTGTGTATTTATTTGTGAATTAACCATCTAACATCTGTATCTATGTGATACCTTAAAATAAATACAATTTGTTCAAATCATTATTTCTACCTCCTTTTCATGTTAGTTTACGACAGACCTACCGTACAACCTTAAATGAAAATTATGTAGGACTGTGGTCCAGTATGTTTTACACTTTCTACAATCAAATTTGCAATTCAGTTAGAGGTTGGAATAGGAAGCTGTGATTAGTACTTAAACAACCATATTGATAAGTTAAGAGATTTCATAGTATTAAAAAATTGGAATATAAATATATATTTAACTTACCTTTGTATAATTTACTTCCTATTTAACTGGCATTCTTTGACTCACACTTGGGAAAAAATTCCCAGGTTTGAGCAATCCATTAACACTACTAATGATGATGACATCTTCATTCCTTGATGAACAATGTAAGTCTATCCAGTAAAACAATTTAATATTGCACACTGCTGGAAAAAAAATGCACAATATGAAATAAACATCAGAAATGTAGCAATGGAAACAAATTATCAGTTTAACCATAATTCTCAATATTTTGATTTCAAAGTGTAATATAAAATTTGGCTTCACTTTGGCATTACTCTGATGAATCAATCTTTTATTTCAGGCTCTTCAACTCAAAAAACTTCAGACCGAGTCTTCATACAACAGCTTTACGTATCAGTTCTCTGCTGCTTGAGGGTAATACAGAAATAAGAAAAATCATTTGTAATCAAGCAGGAATTTCCTCATTTCAATAAATTCAGCTGGGTTCAATTGCATCAAGAATCATAAGGTAAGTGAAATCTTCCTTAAAAATATATGGTAGATTTAATTTTTTCCTTCTAAATTTACAACCGGAATTTTGAAAATTTTAACTTCATTACATTTTTACCATTTTCTTGCCTTTAAAATGTGTCAACCCTAATTCCATGATGCAACTCCAATCATTACTAAAAATAATCACACGAGTAGCTTTAAACTTAAGTTTTGGATTCAGTGCTTAGAAAAATTGTCAAACATCTAGGAAATATACAAATAATTTTTCTTCAATTCCTTATGATTGGGGTTCTTTTATAACACCAAACTGAATTATGGTGACCAGATCAATACAAGACCTATGCGCAGTTACAAGTCCTTTATGATGCTACCTTTCCATTTCCCCATAAATTGATTAAATAATTAAAAATGCTACTTGCTTTACTACCAATCACTTGTCTTAAAATTAATAACATTTCATAAAATAATTAATAGAGGTTGGATTTACATTACAAGACTCTTTCTTATTTACTCATCCAATTTAATGAATTGGATTCTCTTTCAAAGCTTTATCCCACCAAAAAGAGCAAGTATGTTCTTTGATCCTTTCAACATTTTCAAGGACTTTTAATTCCAATACTGGTGTTTCTTATAACCCAGTGGGGCTATTGTGGTTCAGTGTGTATACCCACTGCACTAGTATGCTGCAAGCTCTAGGTAACACAGGTTCGATTCCTCCCTAGGTGCATTTCTCTCTCCTGTGTCAGTAAAACTTTCTTTGTGTGTATATCCATCACTTGATATTGTATGTCCTGTGTAGCATGCCCTAGTATGATCCTTTCCCCATAAGACACTAAAAACAATCTTACAACCCAGTTGCTTGTAAGTTTATTACACTTTAATTGTCTCCTGTTTTTAATCAACGCATCAAATTTATCAAAAGTACAATTTTAAATCTGAGATTTGATTGGGGAATTAAATTCTTCAGTTTCCTCAGTTATGCTGCAGACTATGATCCTGTTTTATCATCTGACTTGTTTGAATATTCTATTCTGATCTATACATTTTGAATGTTTTAAATCTACCTTTTATCCTTGTCTTAGGCTGCTAATTTTTAAATATTTCATACTTTTATTGGGTTATGTTTTGTCTTGTGTTTAGAGCAGCTTGTCTGCTTTTCGACCTTGCGCCATAAAACCCCAATATCCAACCCAGTAGCTTGTAAAGGGTCTAGTGTTATTGAAATCGGTTTTAGTGAATGGAAAGGAAGAGTTGTGTATTTGATGAGAATTCTTAAAATTGTTCGAATTACTTGGCCAAGATCACGTGTTATTGGTCTAGGTTTTTGAATGCAGACAAAATAAAAATATGTAACGTAAAAGGGCTGTTTAAATTTTTGAAGGACTTAAGGTAAATATTAAGGGTCCTTAGAAACTGAAATGAATTAGCAGAACATGACAGAGCGGCAAACCACTTTTGAAAACAAAACCTTCAACCCTGGCTGTAAAAAATAAGTGATATTTACGTATTTGTGAATGATATGGGTTTTCCTGGTCAATCTGCACAGATTTCATGGGAGTATGAAGAAAGGTCTTGGATTCAAAACCAAGCACTATTCACTGAAATATACCCTCTTAATTGTACATGCAGGGTACTAAGTTGTAGGCTAGTGAGTCCTCCTTTTTAAGTGTAGTATTTGAGGGGCTCCATAGGAGTAACCAGAAATATAAATATCTTTACAGGGGCAATGCATGACATTTCTGGTTACTCCTATGTTTACTGGCTGGTGCATGTTAAATCTCGTGGCTTCAAATGTTTTCACATTGGTGTAGTGTGTAAGTTTGGAGAGTGGGGTGCCAGCTGGTGTTGGCCTCGTCATCTGATCGTAGTTCAATATGACGAGTTCTTGGGCTCGATCTTTCCCTTCGGGATTGATCCCAGACCGTCGCCTATAGCCAGTTGTCTTGCTACAGTGCGATGTTAATTAACTACCTAACCTAACCTGTGTTCTGTCTGTCTACCAGAAGAATAGCTCCAGACACCGAGTCCAGATACTAGAAACAGGTCTCCTATGTTTTGAGTGGTAATGAGTCAGGTGAGGTTTGGGCGAATTTGGCAGTGAGTGGTTTAGTGATACCAACCCCTGGAAAGCCAATACTTGCTAAGTGCGCCAAAGTGACAAACTGGAATGCTTCAAGAATTTTCTTTAGAAAATGAGTGCCTGTATGTGAATGAAAGCCTGTATGTCCTGGTGTGGTACTTTTTTTAGGAAAAGAGAACACTTGAAACTTAAAACGTTTATTGCAAAAACGTTCGAACAAGAAATAACAATCTTTGTCTCAAAGAGTCTCACAAATACGATCGGTCTGCAATACCCTACCCTCTTCCTCACTCTCGTTCGCTGTCCTCCTCTGACCTTTCTTCTACTCCGAACATTCGGAAGTGAAACTTCACACACCTTCAAGTGTGTTACTTCTCTCTCTGACTAGGGATAGGAAATACTGTTCTTTTCGGCGAACAGTTCTCTGATGTTCCGTTCTTTTTAAAAGAACTGCTCTTTAACCTGTTCTTCTGTTCTCAAATGTCTCTCTACTCGAAATGTGCAAGCCCTGTTCCTCCTCGTAGACTATGTGGCGCCAGCTGTTTTCGTGATAGACAGGGACCGAATTTTGTTTACGTCATCTTTGTTAGTACTTTGTAGGCGTGCATATATAAAAGAATACAAATGACTCGGATTCTTCGTATTGTTATCGGTTGATTGATTTTTTTTTATGGCGCAAGGGGCAAGTCGATTCAAGCTGCGCCTAATTATCAGTAATTGAAAAAAGAAAATCAGAATTTTTCTGTAAATTGGAAAGCGTTCTTGCAAATCGAAACGTTTAAATTTTCTCCCCAGTGGCAACTAATAACGTACCACATATGAACCATCTCAAGTAGTTTCCCAAACAGATATGAGGTGCCTAGGACAAAACAAATACGCAAGCGAAAGTAATAATTTTTAAGTCAACAAAATGATCATTTAAGTCAATAAAACGACGGTCCGTAATCCATCCCGAAGAGAAAGATCCGAGGACAACACCAGGTAATTTTGAATCACGTTATGCAATAGGGAGTTGCCCTTTATAAAAGATTATGAACACAAAAAACGCATACCGGGATTACCACTTGGAAAGTAAAATTGGTTTGAAAAACAGGTTAATATTATATGATCTATCTAAACACGTTTAAAACAAAAAATACAAGTCAAAAAATCACTTTCGCTTTTCAACACATTAGTTTTGTGGTGGAATTCTTATTTCCGAGATGTCTTTAAAATCGTAATACCTGACTTAATGAGAACCCTTTTCAACTTATAGAGAGAATGACACACCCGATCCGAATTTCCTTTTCACAGTGAAATATGTCCACACATTTGAAATTTTGCTTTCCATTTTGTAAAATTTGGTTTTAAAATAAAGTTAAAAGCATTGCAAATCCTAAGAACGAGTAGAGGCGACACCACCAGAGAAGAAAGCTGGACAGCAAAATCTTGAACAGCAATATTTAAAAAAAGTCGAGAACAGTTCCTGGAGCACTCATCGAGATCAGCTCCGCGAACCGTTCATCGAGAACAGAGAACTGCTCTGAGAACGGAGAACAGGGTCGGAACAATTTGAGAGCAGGAATCATTTTCCGAACAGGAAGTAAAACAGCTCCGAGAAAGGAGAACAGGGTCGTATCAGTTTGAGAGCAGGAATCGATTCCTTCGGTAAATTTGATTCCTGCTCTCAAACAGGAAGTATGTAGTCTCAGAGCAGGGAATAGGTTTATGGAATGAGAACGGATGATTGAATCAACAGGAAACAGTGAGTCACGAACTGTAGGATGAACAGCTGTTTCGGACTTACCATTATTTAGAATATACGAATAGTTTTGCGAACTTAGAAAATTCGAGAAAAGAGAACTTTGCAAAATTCCCACCGGTTTTAAAACGAAGTATAAAAAAATTGCAATATTTCTTTTAACAAAAAGAACCGAGAACAGGTTTTTGTGAAAAGTGGGAACAGGCTGTTCCCGTTCTTTTTGAACAACAGGTGAAAAAGAACAGTTCGTTCTTTTCCCCCATCCCTATCTCTGACCATGTTACACTTTCACCTGTTTTCCCAATCAAGTAGGGGTTCGGTGAAGGAGCAGAATATTACACTAGTCTCGTTTCTACGGCAACACACAGGTAGACTTTCTACCTGTAGTTCTCATGGTGGACAGACATTAGAGATGAGCCTCAACAGGGATTAGCTAGCGGGACGAAGTAGCAATGTTTATATAGCAGTTTGCATTTTTCTTTGGTTTGTTGATGTACATTTTATGATTTTACTTCCTGTTTTCACAATTCACACTCAAAATATGTAATTATACAATAAATTTTAGTAGCATAAACTAGTATTTTACTAAATGCTTTTTAAAACATAAATGCCTTAAATATTGGGGGCTTTAAGTGCTGCAACGTTTTAAATTTTTCCTGTTAAAATGTTTTTGCCTATTTTTAATCTGGAATTTCAAGCGTTATGAAGTTGTATTTTCAAATAAAATTTAAATGAAGCAAGTCGAGATTAATTGTAATCGTTCCAAATCTTAAGTTCTAGAAATATATATATTTATTCCTCATATTGGTGTATATCTTGCTGAATTGTGTTTCGAAAAATGTCTAATGTGGAAATCTCAGGGCTGCCACAGACAATGCACTTGTGAGAAAGCATAATTTTTTTTAAATAGCAAAAAGTCTCAAATTAAACCTTATTTTAGGTGCTCCTATACAAAATGAATCGAATAAAATACAAAATGTGCAATTTAAGTATGAAACAGATTTTGAAGGTCTCTCCAAGAAATTTAAATTTTAAAATGAAAAAAAAAAATGCTCAATAAGGTATTCAAGACAATCTATCAAACACATTCCATTGTTTTTCTTTCATGGTTGCCACAGCTTATCGCCAATACTTGGCTTGGATTTGGAAACGTCTCACAAAAGAAAAAAATTTCCCGTCCGCTATTACTTGAAAAAAGGCCAATTTTCGTTGACCTTTAGCGAATTTTCAAAAAAAGAGTCGCTAACATTTTCGAAAAATCGCCACATTTTCAAATTAGTAGCTTTTGAGACTATTTTTCTTAAAAAATAACCCCTAAATCACCAAGAAAATAAAATAGTAGCAAACTTGCCTGTGGCAGCTCTGAAATCTTGCGAATATACCAGTTATTTCGAAAATATCAGGCCAAATTGTAATGTGGTAGAGGCCTAAAATAAACATTTTTTTATCAAGGGGAATGTATGTCTGGAAGTATCGCGTTTAGAAGGAAGAGTGCGTTGTTTAGGTCAGTATAACATGGTTTTTGTGGCGTAAAGCAGTTCACCTTGAGAAGTTTGTTCTACTGGACTAAAGGATGCAACACAGCATGTTTTGAGCCCAAAAATGCGCCTAAATCAAACCCCCAAAAAGGGAAATACACTGCCCCAATCTGGCAACTGATTGAGAAACAGATTTTGGCACAGGAAAAAACGAGGGTTTTAGAATAGTCAGCGTGAATAACCATTGCGATCGGAGTCCTAATACTGTACGAAAAAACTTCAGTATAAACAAACCACATGTAGGATTTTACTTTCGATTATCCAATGCAGAACACGTACAGGAAGAACGTTTCACCTTAAAAACACTCGCGCCACCTACCCCATTTCGCTTTTCCAAGAAAGCCTCTCAGTCCTGCGAGTTGGCATTTGAATAGCGTGGTTTTGAGTGAGTCTATTCGTTTAATTAGGGGCAGGCTAAACATAAACAATGTGTTTCCATAATTTAAGCATGAATTCCGCTTTCGGAGCCGTTAGCAATAACAGTGTTAATTCAAGTTAGCTAAACAAATCTATGGTAACCGTTTCTGCACTTCGTAGTATGTTCCTTCGGTTAGGCCTTCCTCGTACCATGGTCAGCAGCAATGGGAACTTCTTTCAGAATATTCTTAGAGACGAATAGTATCACTCAAGTAAGGACGGCACCATATCACCCCAGCGATAGGCCTAGCGGAACGAGCAGGGTTACGACTTTTCCGAAGAAAATCACCAATGGTTTTTCAAGGACCGACCGGAAAGCTTTTTATTCAGCTATAGAAGAGCATAATCTGCAGGAACTGGAGTGTCACTGGCCGTGTCTTTTTTTGGAAGATTCGTGCAAAGTCTATTGGACTTGCTTTGAGTGGAGAAAATGAATCTGCGGTAGCCCAGTCGGAAGAGTAACGAACGGATTAGCAACCGGAGGGTTGCGAGTTGGAAACTAGGTTCAACTAAAGACCGTCGTGTCCTAAATTTGTCGTGGCCTTAAATGTCCTCACGTTGATATGGAAGATTGGAGAGTGGGGTGCCAGCTCAGATGTTGCCTCGTTATCTGACCGTGGTTCAAAATTACGTGATGTCCTTCGGGATTGATCTCGGACCGTCGCCGATAGCCCGTTGTGTTGCTTCACTGACATTAATTCAACTACCTACCTACTAATTCAGATAGAGCCCATTCCACACAGGAGATCACGTGTTGGTGCTTGAACAGGTTGGTTTTGGGTTTTATGGTTCAAGGACCATATTTGGCCAAGTTGCGCCAAACACAAGACAGGCAAAACAATGAGGGAGGAAGAAAATGCAAAAGAGTAGGCGAGGGTGAACATAAAAGGGCGAAAAGAAGGATGGCTAAATCGGGGTGGTGATGCCAGTACACACACCCAAAGATGTGCACCTGAGGGCGTTTCGAACCGGACCCCAGTAGATTCAAGGAAGTTGGAAGGGTACTATTAAGTATATGTACCCCTTATGGACCGATATTTTAATGCAGTTCATACGAGAAGGCAGTCAACCTTGGACCAGTTAATTTCTGAATAGATGAGAAAGCGTCTTATGAAAAGGCTGCCATACACAAAAGCTTGAATGGCCGTGGATATTGCTCCACCCTGTCAACTGGAACTATAAAAATCGACGCTAAATAGGTCAATTGTGGAACGGACAGTTTACGTTTCCACCAGTCCCCCTCCCTGGCCAAATATGGCCCCTGTGCCATAAAACCCCCAAACCAACCAACCAGTCCTTTCCCCTTGAGGACATATATTTAGGGGTGTATGGGATTCACGAACCCGAGGTAGCCTAAACATCTACTCTTTCCCATTGTGTTTACTGTATCTGGTAAGCATGGGGGTCACGACCGCAAGGTGTCCAAGAAATCTTTGACCTTTAATTTCACAATTACTTGAAATAGTTTGTCTAGTGTTTGCGCAGCTTGGCCAAATATGGCCCTTGCGCCATAAAACCCAAAACCAAATACCAGTCCCCAAAATTAACTAAGACTCGTTCAAAACCACGTGACTGCCTATTCCGTGAGCCCATCGACCTAATTATTTTTGGGCAGTAGGTGTAGTGCGTGTTTATGAATCGGGTCGATCTTCTAGGATTCCATTCACGCCACTTTAGACATTGCTTGTACCTGGGATCATGTGACCAAAACTAGTAGTAACGCGACCCTTAGACTGCTTTCGTCTGCTGGTGGAACCTAACATACATCATCTGATTGGTTCATGGGACGGGAGAAGATGTCCATTAATCGATCATCTGATAGTAGTAGAATGGCGATTTCACCACTTTTGTCGCTACTCTACAAAAATTCGAATTCACACACCTACCCTATAATCATAAAATGTTATATTGCTAAACGAGACAAGGTACCAAATCAGCCAACCGAGCAGTGGCGGTTTTTCAGGGGAAGGAAATGCCACTTCCCCAACATTTTTCAAATTAAGTCTTTTTTTTCAGTATTTCATATATATACACCTAATTCTGTTTTTTTTTACACGATAGATACGTTCCTGAAGAAAACGTGTAAAAAAATTCGTGTAAAAAAGATATTGTATCTATGGAAGAAAAGAAGATTGGTTCCGGATCTAAAAAATCAGTAAAAATAATTCAAAATATTCGTTTTAAGCTTATTATTTTATTTCAACAAAATATACATGTAATAATATGTAATGAAAATGAAAAAAATTCTTTATGCAAAAAAAAATTTGTTTTACACATAAATTTTTTATTCTTTTTCACTTTCTGACAATAAACGGCGCATACGTTTGCGTACGACTGGAATATCACTGCTATCACTAGAAATGTTGTGGACATTGTCTTCCTCTATTAATGAAATTCTTTCTGTGATCTCTTGAGCAAAATCAGCACGAGTTTCCTCTGGTGCTGATGTTTCACGGTTTTACGAACGAATTCAGTTATTAACCGTTGTGTTCGTATTTTGGTTAGGCCGTTATATAATTCTCTGTAAGAGGCTGTCAACAACTTCAGTTCACGTGGAAACTTTCCAGCGCGTTCCTCATTATGGTCATGTTTGACAAAAATGATTACCCAATTTTTTGGCCAGTTTCAGACCTTTTATTAAATCTGCATTTAGAACAGGATCATTTCTTCATTATCACTACGTTCTGTGGGATTAGGAAGTGTCAAGGACAACCTCTAATATTTCATCTTCGCCTTAAGGCTTTATCGACTAATAATTCATCAATATCTTCAAACGATAGATCATCGAATCCTTCACCAATTGTGTGTGCCATTGTAATGACGTTGGGAAATTCGGTCGTATTAGGGATGATGGGATCTTTGCTTTTTACACATTGTGGCCAAGCCGCTTTCCAACACGCATTCAAAGTTGCTGGTTTTAATTCAGTTAACGCTAATCCACCTTGATTGATACAATCCATAATTGAGAATTTCTTCCGCACATCAATGACCGTTAGTGTTTCATCATTCAGTTTGTCCAAAGCGTGTTGGAATGTTCGTTTTAAGTAGTATGTTTTAAATGTCGCAATTATACCTTGGTCTAGTGGTTGTATCGAAGATGTAGTATTAGGTGACAGAAATAAAATATGTGCGTTTGGGTGTTACAAGACAGGATGGCCGGGTGCATTGTCAAGAATCAGAAGAACTTTAAATTCGAGACCTTTCACATTCATCTAACGTCTGACTTCTGAGACGAAACATTTGTTGAACCATTCTGTAAAGATAGCAGTGGTCACCCAGGCCTTCTTTGCCATCCAGTGAACAGGCAGTTTATTGTTATCTACACCTTTCATTGAACGTAGATTTAGGGCTCGATTTACCAGCAGTGGTTTCAACATACGATCTCCTGAAGCGTTGGAGCAAAATAATGTCACGATCCTTAAAACCAACAGCAGTTTTCTGCGATTTGGCTACGTACGCTCTGTTCGGCATTCGTTTCCAGAAGAGACCACTTTCATCTGCATTCCACACTTGATCAGGAGTGTATCCTCCATCTTTAATAATTTTAGCAACTTCCTGCGGGAATACTTTAGCAGCCGATTCACCTGCAGATGCAGTTTCACCTTTAATTTTTATATTATGAAGAGCATGCCTTTTAAGAAACCCTGTCATCCAACCTGTACTTGCAGAAAATTCATATTTTCTGTTTAACTGAGATGAAGCGCTTGGCTCCTTTTCTTTAATCTGTATAAATTCTTAGTGCTGTTTGCTTGATGGCATTTCCATCTACTGGTACTTTTTTGTGACTTATCTTCTATCCATGTTACCAGAGCCTTTTCCATCTTTTCCTTGATAATATCTCTTGTATATGATGATGAATTAACACTTACTTTTGATCCAGAACATAACGACTTCGTAATTGCAACCTCATTTTAATTGTTCCTATGGTAGCTTCATGTACACCAAAATGCTTTCCTACAGACGTATAGCACCTTGTCCAGTTGTAAGACGATCTAAAATTTGAATTATAAGTTCCAAAGAAATCGCTTTCCTTTTCGTTTTGGTAATGCGTGAATTATGTGACATTATATACGGCCTACCGAAAAATATCTCAAATTAAAATTAATAAATAAAGGTATGAAAAACTTGTAAACTTACAATTTACTGACTTTCGGCAAAATTTATGTGCACAAATTCCACTATAGATTCTTTCACTTTGAAATAGAGCTACATACTAAATGTCTTCCGAATATACAATGCACGAATACGGTAGATTTGCACCAAATTCAATAATAAAAACGTTATGTAATGTATCTAGAGGAAAGCAAGCGTTTCAAAACACACTAGCTGTTGTTATACATATAGAAAATAGAAATGATCTAACTACCCCACAAATTAAAATTTTGTTTTCTTAGAATTTAGGCAAAAAAAATTGTTAGAAATTGGATTGGATCGCTCGTGTTAAATCAATATGACTTGTGTAAAAAGAGAATGAAATATTTATTTTGAATTCGTGTTAAATCAAATTTGTGTAAAAAAGGTTTGTGCAAAAACAGAATTAGGTGTATATACGTATAATAAATAATCAAACAAAATATTAAAACGTAAAGTAACAGAAATTCAGACCAGCAAAACGCCAAGTGGTTAAAAAGTCAATATACCAGGGTATGAAAATAGTCAAACAGAAGCCAGAAAGCGGAACTGGCCATGTATGCGCGCTGAAGTTGCAGACATAGCATGGATAGCAATATAATTCAATATTACAAAACAAAGAAATTTAGGAATTTAAACTTGAGACTAACAAGAAAATTTCGAAAAAAATGAAGTGTTGGTGGATCAGGGCGTCTTCAGGGAAGAACCTGACCAAGTCAACATAATATAGTGTTTTCTGCGTGTGGGCGGCAGTTCACCAAAAGCAACCCAAACCCCCCTCCAAACACTAAGCAGAAAGGCAAAATTAGAAAATCAAAACCGGGGACATCCAAGGACAAGTACTATACAAAACTGTAGAAGAGAATACAAACTTACCCACATGAATAAACCTCAGCTCGACAACAACCCGTCGCAACCATCTTAATTTTTTTTCGAAATTTTCTTGGTATTCTTAAATTTAAATTCCTAAATTTCTCTTTGTTTTGTGAGATTGAATTATATACATTTTCAATACTTCTACGAAAAATTTCTCCTTTCTTCTTTTACGATTTATAAATTACTAAAGTACTTACAAATATGAAGGAATTTAATTTCGCAGAGAGCGCGTTATTCAATACACGGAAAATATCTTAAAATGCTTACGACTGTAGGCAGAAACTTTAGCACGGAAGTTTTTGCTGAAAAATAGCTGCGTATATTCTGTAAGCCAGATGGTTGCTTTGACAACACCGCCATTAGCAGCCAAAAAACATTTAGACTGTCGTCTCCGAAGGAAGGCAAAAGCTAGAGACAGCGATTCCCCTTCCTCTATAGGGTTGTCGGTTTAATCTAAAAATAGATGACCCTCGTTTCTGTTAAGTTCAAGTTTGAACTTTCTATGAATTCAGCAACACGCCAAGATAAAAGATCAAGTTTTATTTAAAAGCTCGTTCTGAACAGTAGCATAACTAAAGTGAGTTTTAGAAACAAAATGCCAACTTAAATACAAAAAAATAGTTATGGTAACAGTTAAAAACAAACTAATTATATGCAAAGAAAAAAAATACTCCGCTCCCATTGGTTACAGCTTGACATCACTAGAAAAAGGGAGTGGTTACGGTTTTCCCGCGAAGTTTGTTTTAACTGGTGTGGCCACACTCGTCATCTCGGCGAAAATGTTTACTAATAGAAATAAAAACGCCCCTCTTGGGCGGACATTTTTTTTTAAAGAAGGACGTGGGAATTCTAGTAAGTACATATACTTGTCTAACAAGTGGCCTCCCTCCCGCGTTCTTCGATGCTCTTATATCTTTTAGGAAAAATAAAAAAATACATTCAATGCAAACCTTATAAACAAGTATTGGTTCCTCACTTAAGGAAATCTTATATAATTACAAATGCTAACATACATAATGGAAATATTCATACTACTCAAATATAATCATAAACATTCAATTTCATTCAAATACTACATTACAAAAATTTTGTAAACCTTCTTTTGATAGTGGTTTGGTGAAAACATCGGCTAAATTTTGTTTAGAAGCAACATGTTTCAATGTAAATATTTTCTCATAAATTAAATTTCTAATAAAATGATACTTTATATCAATGTTTAGTTCTATTGTTTTCTATTGCAGCTCTGTTATCACATAACAGTTCCTTACTATACGGGTCAACCACGGGCAGAGAAGTTCTTTACATTCCTCCAGAATTCTGGAAACCCACAATAACTCTTTGGCTGCATCTGTCAGCGTTAGGAACTCGGCCTCCATTGTAGATAGTGTTACGCACTTGTGCTTAAATGTACGCCATAAAATTGGAACTTGATCGATTAACAGCATAATTCCACCTATAGAGATACGGTCGTCCCTGCTAGTCGCAAAGTCTGAATCACTAGCATGAAATCTTGAGGTTTCGGATATTAGACATGTTGAGTTTTTGATCTTTAGTAGTTTCAACATACCCCAGGAGTTTCATCAAGCTGTTCCAGTGAGCTATGCCAGGGTTCTCTTGGAATTGCGATAAGATGTTGACGGCATAGGTGATGTCGGGTCTAGTACGGCTTGCAAGATATGACAAACAGCCGATGACACTTCGATATGGCAGTTATGTCATTTCTTTCCTTTCGTCTTCCGTGTTAGGGAAGTCAAGTTTTGAGAGAATTATACCTTTTGGGATGGGAAGCGATGAAGTTGGGAATCTAAAATTTCTAAAGGTATTGCACACTTTTTCGATGTAAGGTTTCTGGTATAACATGATATTACCATTGTGTTCTTCAAATTGTACACCTAACAACTTCTGTGTCCTTCCTAAGGTCTTCAAATCGAATTTTGAGCTTAGGATTCTGGTTATTTCTTTTGCTGTGTCCTCCGTTTTTGCGAAAACCACAATGTCGTCGACGTAGAGTAGAAGCAAACCTCTTCCCTTATTTATATACGCAGTTGCACCATCTAAATTTCTTGAACCCCAATGTTTCTAAGACGTTGTGTACTTCAAAGAACCATTCGCGTCCACTTTGATGGAGTCCATACAGGGCTTTCTCCAACTTGCAGACGTGGTTCGGGAACTTTGGGTCTACAAATAAATCCCTTCGGTTGGTCCATGTAGATCTCCTTTTCAAGATTTGCGTACAAATACGCGCTCTTTACGTCAAGTTGACAATGCGACCATCCTAGTAGACAAACTAATACTGCAAAGAACAAGCGTATAATCGAGAAGTTCACAACAGGACTAAATACTTCGTCGTAGGTCTCACCCTTTCGTTGTTTGAAGCCTGGGGCTACCAGGCGGGCTTTATATCTCATGATTTCATTTTTCTCGTTAGTCTTCGTTGAGTATACCCAGCGGCTTCCTAGAGTGGTTCTTGTTCGGTACAAGTGTCCATACTTCCCGTTGTTGCATCATCTCCATTTCTTCTTCCATCGCCTTTTGCCATTTGTCCTTGAGTGAAGATTTCATGGCTTCTTTAAAATTCCCCGGGATTGCTATTTCGATGTGGCATGCTTCCGGCGAATTTCCATCATCCCCATTCGAGATCTGTTGGGGACAGTTATAAGGTGCTAAATGCAGAATGTGTGAAGAAATAGCAGGAAAGCTTAACCTAGATCCTCTTTTTAAAGAAGTACGAAGGAGGAAGAAGCGGATGTTTGATGAGAAGGGCGACGTTGAAAGCTATGAATTCTCAGAAGAAAAAAGTTCAGATTATTGATTATACAAATAATGATCGGATTCTGAATGAACTGAGGCAAAGGTTTCAAGTCATTCAAAACATGAATAGTTTATTTGGTTTCCTCAATGGAGCTCGGTTTGAAACAATGAATGGAGAAGAATTGAACCAGGCACTTGAGTTAGCTACCACATATAAAGTAGACTTAGACAGGGACTAGCTGGCGATAGAAGTGGAGAGTTTTAAGCATCATGCTTTAGATTTAAGCCCTAATATGAAAACGACCACACTATCAGGTCTTCTGACGTTAATATACAAGAACGGACTTGAAGACGCGTTCACCAACAAAACGACAGCGCTGAGAATTTTCCTCACAATACCAGTCTCAGTCGCCTCAAATGAAAGGAGTTTTAGAAAACTAAAGATCATAAAAAATTACCTCAGAAACTTAACAGGACAGCAACGACTAACCAACTTGAGCATCATATCAATAGAGCACAAGTTAGCTTCAAAGCTATCTTTTGAGGACATTGTAAAAATGTGTGCAGTCGAAAAAGCCCGTAAAGTTAAGTTTCAGTTCAAGCTTCCTGTGTTTAAATTAATTTTTTTCACATTTTGTCAATAGATTAAGAGATTATGAAAATTGTCTAAGTATAATACTCAAAATAATAACTTGAGAAAAATCTGTTATTATTAATTCTTGTTCCAGTTTTCCAAAATCCTTGAATGGTTTTCGGTCGATGTTTCGATAATTCCCTTTTTAAAAGTCCGAAAGCACAAAAGTCCATGGGTGAGACGTCTAGAGATTTAGCAGGAATATTAGTAAAGGGTATTTATCTTGATACCAGTTTCTTGTTCCATTTTTTTAAAGAATTTAATAGTGGATTTAGATGGGTGTGTCTGCTTGCTTTATCCTGATGCAGTTCTACTGATTGTTGGCACACTTTGGGTAAAGATATAGTATTTCTTTTTTGAATATTAGGGATAAAATAGGGTCTTGATAATATGTGGGAGTTGATTTTTACATTCCCCCTATTTTTTACTTTTAATTTTCCATTATATGAAAAACCGGCAACAATCATAAACCTCTTAGAAAACGTTCTCATGTTAGTTACAAAGTTGAACCACGTTTTAAGATTTTTCTCCTCTTTTATGATAATAAATTGTTATTTTTTATTGCAATCTTTTAAATACACCCACTCCTCGTCTATTGTCACAACATTTTTCCATCTTTCTCCAGCTAAATGCTTCTCATACAGAGTTCTGCTTTCTGCAATATGCCGTGGAGATAGACGATGAACATTGTATTTTTTGGCCTTTTCAAGATTTAAATCACTATTAATTATTTTATTTATAGTTGAAACTGAACTTTTAATGACTTTCTAATCGTCCTTTTACGGCGGATTCTCTTTTAAAATTAAAGATCTTACATTACAAATATTCTCAGAAATTCTTTTCTTTTTCGGATACGCATTTGGAAGTATTTTTCCACTTTTACGCGTTTATTCCTTTCTCATTAATATTACTTATCGTACCTTTAGATATAGAAAAAACATGACTTTTAGTGTTTTTGAATAATTGAATAAGCATAATTCTCTTCGGAAAGAGCGGAAACATAGCCTTCCATCCATTGCTTATTTAAAAGCGCCATTTTGAAAATAAACAAAACTCTGAGTTAGCAGACGATAAGTTGTACTTTAATACTTAACTGCTGCGAAAATAAAATTATTTCGTAGTATACAATTTTTTACAGCTCATCAAAATCATTCAAAAAATGTTCGCACAGCCTCTGTATTTATCATAATTAAATATCTTATTCTAAAGCAACAGTCTGTTGATTTTGATGGAGCCCACACATATCCCGATATCACTTGATAAAATCTTTTCATTTCATTTGCAGCGATTATAAGTATGAAAGAATATACCAAACATGCTACTCTTAGATTATTTGTCAATGAAATATCTTAGAATTAATTAAATATTTTATCTTGTACTAAAAATGAAATTCCAGCAGATTAATCTATTTACCTTTAAAATCAAGCATTTACCATCAAAGTTTAATAAAAAAAATTTGGACTAGTGGAATTAATGTGTAGCGGCGATATCAGGTATTGTCGGGGAGGGTTTTGGTTTGGTTGGTGGGGGTGGAGGTGCCAAGGCGAGTTTTTGACCCGGGTGGAAACTAGCCTAGTTACGTCTCTGCATGGGGAATACTGTGACCTTTCTGAAGTAGTCATCTATAATGGTGAGGAAGTATCTGTTTTCCCCTAGTGAAAAGGTAGGTAATGGTCCACACACATCCATGTGAAGTAACTGTAAGGGTCTAGTCGACCGGATTTTGGCTATCGATTTAAACGATTTTCTTGTTTTGGCTAATTTGCAGTCTTCGCATCTAGAACTTGCTTACTTGAACTTTGGTAAACCCCTTACGCTCTCATTCTTGCTTGTCGATATGATATATTGATTGTTCACGTGCGAAAAACGCCTGTGTCAAATTTCAAGTTCCTTGTATGCAACTATCGATACATTCAGGGTCTCTTTTACTTCTGAGTTTTTCTTTGGATGTTCGGGCTTCACAAAGTATAGTCCATCCTTCTTGAAAGCTGAATACATCAATCTACTGTTCATGTCAAATACATCAATTCTATCACCCTTGCCAATAAATTTGATCCCAGTCTTAGCACTTGCTGAACCGGATATTAGGTTTCTTCTCAGGGCTGGGAATACAGGACGTTCTTTAGTGTGATGCGTTTCAATGTTTTGCAAGTTCTGATGATCATCTGAATGTTCCCTTTTTCTTCTACAGGGCCTGTTGCATTTCCAACTGCTAGTGTCATGCTGGTGCTAGTTACCGGTTCAAAGTCGGTGAATAACGCTCAGTTGTTACAAAACTGACTTGTTGCTCCAGTGTCGAAAACCCACGACAAATAATCCACGTTTTGTTTTCCATTGTTCAGATGAGCTTCTATAACGTTGTTCTTGTCCGTCATGGTTCATTCCGAAATTAGATGTCCCATCCTTTTGCACATGAAGCAAGGACCCTTTTTCTTCATGCTGGTTTTCCATTTTTGAGAAATCTTGAGTCGGGAAACATCTGCCTTCAGTGCTATGCTACTCATAGATTCAATGTCCCCAACGCGCTGTTTAATCCTGATTTCCTCAAGAATCAGTTCTTTGAGTATTTTGTCAAACTTGAAATCTGTATTTGGCCATCTATAGATGCTCTGGACTATTCCTTGGTATTCAGCTGGTAAGTATCGGATTAATTGAAAAGCTTGATAGGGGTCTTCTAAAGGGTGTCCGGCATCCTGTAGTTGACGCACTATCCCCCTCATTCGAGCGGCAAACAGTCCGATTTCTTCACCTTCGAATTTGCAGTTGAAGAATTCGTCCAACAAAGATACTATTCTTGCACGACTGTCCGGTCTAAAATGCTCCTTCAGGATCCTCCAGGCCTCCTTACCATCTTCTGTTCCTGCCAACAACGTTCGGTACTCTGCCTCTATATTCATGTAAATAGTGGAGAAGACACGGTGGTCCTTTGAAGTGGCGGTAGTACCAAGTTCAGGTTCTTTTCCCATGACGAACGACCACGAGCCTGTCCATCAATAGAACCTTCACATCCTCGGCCCATGCTGAATAGTTTCTTTGGTTCAACTTTGTACAAGTTGTTTCCATTATTTTTTTTAGTCTCGGGGCCTCCCGTCAATGGCGTCCTCAAAAAGGAATAATATCAATTCCTGAAGTGGGCTATGTCTAGCGGCCCATAACCTTGTTAAGTTCAAGTTTGAACTTTCTTATAAATTCACCAAGATAAAAGATCTAGTTTTATTTAAAAGTTCGTTCTGAACACTAGCATAACTAAAGAAGTGAGTTTTAGAAACAAAATGCCAACTTAAATACAAAAAAATAGTTAAAAACAAACTATATTATATGCAAAGAAAAAATACTCCGCTCCCATTAGTTACAGCTTATGACGTCACTAGAAAAGGGAGTGGTTATGGTTTTCACGCGAAGTTTGTCTTAACTGGTGTGGCCACACCTCGCCACATAGATGCTCTGGACTATTCCTTGTTAATCAGCAGGTAAGTATCGGATTAATTGAAAAGCTTGATAGAGGTCTTCTAAAGGCTGTCCGGCGGGGCCGTCGTGGCTCAGTGGGTATGCCCATTGCGCTAGCAACCTTCGAGTTGTAGGCGGCGCAGGTTCATTCCTCCCTGGGTGTATTTCTCTACTCTGTGTCAGTAAAGCTTTCACTGTGTGTCAATTACTTGTTATTGTATTGTGTCGTTTATTGGATATTGTAATTAGGAAGAATGAAGACAAAAGCCTGATTCTGCAGCTATAAGTCTCAAGGAAATCAACCAACCAACCAAACCAAAGGGTGTCCGGCATCCTGTAGTTGACGCACTATCCCCCTCATTCGAGCGGCAAACAGTCCGATTTCTTCACCTTCACAATCTTGGCGAAAATGTTTACTAATAGAAAAAAACGCCCCTCTTGGTCGGACATTTTTTTAAAGAAGGACGTGGGAATTCTACTTTAGTACATATACTTGTCTAACCGTTGCGAGCAGCAAATACAGAACTAATAGAGGCGGAGCTTTAGCGCCAAAAAATCTAGCCAATCGTGCCGAAACTGCTGAATCATAGAACAATGATTTTGTTGACCATTTGTTTTAGATTTTTCAGCGGAATGAATCCAATTAATGATATTGTGTGTAATTTACTGGAAACTCCGTTTGGGCGGTGGAAAGACGAAGACAAAAGCGATGTATTACTACAAGCACGTCCAACGGATTTATTGACGACTATGGCCAAAAAAGAAATTAAAAAGAGGGGTAAGTCATACAATATTAGTTTTAAAGAGTATTGGTTTACTCAGTATAAATGGCTATGAAGTATAAGCTTAAAACATTATTTTGTTGGCCGTGCTTGCTTTTTAGTAATAAACATTTTCTTTGGAATAAAGAAAGATTCGCAAATTTACTAAACATAACACGAGCACTCCATAGGCATGATGATTCTGCTGAACATCTGAAGTGTGAATTGATCAGAAATTTTTTCTTAAATCAGAACACGATTGCCGATGCCCTGAGAGAATGCTAGACTTTTTAAAGTGCATTTCAATGAAAACGTTCGTTTGAATACACTGTTTCTACGGCCAGGATTTAATTTGGGCGGGTCAGGTGAGGTCCTCCCCCTACTTTGCAAACACAGACCGTCGCTGCAACCGAGTCAATTTTTCAGAGAGCAGTCCCGTGATCTACTAGTCAACATTTAGGTCACACTTTGATACTCCTCAATAGCAATGCTCAGTGTACTCATTTCACGTCTGTGGTACGCACATGCAAAATGAGTTACTTTATGCCTTGACACGCTTTTTCTATTAGTTTGCATTTTTGGAATTTCTTTCTCACTTAGACGTAAATTTCAGTGTTGTATTTCACAATCTATTTATATTTTTAATTAAAGCACAACTCTCTTTTGCAGTGTTTTGATTCACAAAAGTATAACAGCAACAAAATGATATGCAGCTACATAAGAAATTCAGAAACTTGTTACTTTGTTTCACATAAAAATAATTTAATAAGAGATTGCACGGCAAAAAATACCTTCATATCATCATTAAATATAGTATAGGTAAAATAAATTCATAAAAATTCATTTTAGCTTTCTTTTTGAGTAAAACCAAAAATGAAATAGTTCAGAAAATAAATTATTGCAGACGATCGTTATATGTTCAAGTAGGTAGTTAAATTTATGTTGCACTGGAGCGAAACAACGTGCCATTGGCGACGGTCCGGAATCCAGTTTAGAATATTTTAACATCAATAACAGAGAATGTTTCGCAAAGACGGTGGTGCCCTCGAATGCGGGACATGCCATTCTTGCTACGTTAACCTATTGCGCTTCTATAGCAACCGAACAAGTTGACAGGTTGCGTATTCTTCAAGGACATAAACACATATTTTTGGATTTAACACAGAGTTTGGTTTTTGTTATTTGTGCCTTTTCTCTATAATTAAAAGCGAAATAGTCAAGATATCATTATCGACACATCAATACCTTAAATCTGAAAAATTTTTTGAATACTTCATCTTAACTTGAAAAGCGCTTTTATTTATGAGAACCATTTGTAAATATAAATATAAGAACCAAACTTATTTAATTTCAGATGGCTATTTTTGAAGTAAATGTTATTTAAAAAAATACGTATACTTAAAAGCGGCTTAATAGACAGAATAGTGTTGATACCTCTGTTGCTATACTATAAAAAAAATTAAAGTAATAAGTATGCAATAAATATTTTTATTAATAAAACGAGTTATAGAGCAAAAGCAACGCAAGACTTACCAGGTATTGAAAAAAAGATTCTTCGCGACTTTTTCTTATCCGAAAAAACATTTTCAGTAGAATATTAAACTTGTGAACAAAATACAAATAAAGAAATATTTGAAAAATTATATTAATTTTTTTGTTCCCATTGAAAGGAGAGATTGTCTCCAAGATTAAAGATTATACTCGAAACATCACTACACCCTAAAACAAGCCTAGCGTTATAAATCTGTAGTACAAAAATATGAGTGCAATAAGAATTTCATTATTATATATAGAAATGATCTCAGCATTTTGATCATGAATCATGGCCGGATCTAATACAAATATGCTCTGATTAAATGCGTTTTTATGAAAATAAACTTTTTACGTAGAATTGCGTCTTCTGCGAATTGAGCTTCATGAAAAAAAAAGAATCAACCCTTTCTCGTCGGTACAGTGTATAAATAAAAACAAAAATAGAGCAGATACCGTTGGATAGAGGAGAAAGGAACATTTCAAATAAAATATAAATGGTCGCTGGAGATTTAGCGTGAGTGAGCCGTGGGCATTATTCCAATGAATGCAGGGTAAATTTTTGAAACATTAAAATGCGATACAGGAATTCATCCTACATAAGCAATGTTTATCCATCTGGTTTTCGAACGGTTAAGGTTAGTTTGATTTTCATCCATAACTAATAGCATAAAATTTCTGGACCTATAAATAAAGTTGCAGGATCCTACTAACACCATATAAATTTGTGTTACTTAATCAAAAATCAGACTAATTTCAGAGTTTTTTTCCATTACATACATATTATACATGACTAAAATGTACAGAATTTTCTTAGTTATTTTTATATAAAGTAATTAATTTGTCAGACTTGTTTCTAAGAAAAATCATGCCACAAATAGGAAATAAAATAGAAGGAACTAGGAACAAAATTCATGAACGAATTCCTACTTAATGGTATTTGTAAGTAAATAGAAAAAAATAAGATGAAGTATGAAAATATACATAAATTCAAATCAAATATGACTATTTATCAATGCTCAGAGAAAATTTCAAAAGTATATTAAAGTTTTTTCCAAGCACACAAAAAGGATTTATACATAACTACAATAAAATGAATCTTTTCTCTATTAGCAGCATAGAATAAATGTAATAGTATTACCCAGAACATGCCAATTGAATGGAATTTGAGCTTGCAATAAAAAGCCATCATACAATCGTTAAAATAGCTTTCTGCTTCAATGCATAATCTATTTTGTTAACACTCAATTATCAGATGGGTGAATTAACTTTTACATTACAAATTTCAATGCCATAAATATAGATTAGTTAATTATTTGTGATCAATGCATAAAATTTCCCAATTCAATTTAGATAAAAATTAACCAACATTACAGAAACCAAATTAAAACATTAATATTCCCAATTATTCAGATTTATGTGGAAAATAGGAATGTTTTTATGATATTGCAGAAAACTTTTTTCATTGTGACAGTCTTTGTTTTTTCATAAAGAAACTAAGCACTTGATATATTTCTTAAATTATTTGAATCAAATAACATGCATCTCCAGAGTTATTTCATATAAACTTAATACAGAAATGAAAAATAAATTTAAAATTCCATGATTTTGTTAATAAAAATCACTTGGTTTAAATAAAGATTTAAATCAGCATACCCTGCTGGAAACTAGTGATAAAACCACTTGAAAACAAGTTAATCACATCCAGATTGTTATTTCAGAAGAAAAATGAAGGAACCGTGAAAAGTTTGAGGCTCGAGTAATAGCAAAAGGTTACCTACAAGTACACAGCGTTAATTTTCCATAAATCTTTGCACCAGTCATTAAGCTAAAATCCATATGTATTTTGCTTGCTATAACTACTGAGATGGACGTTGAGATCCACCAGATGGATATGATAGCAGTATATGTGAATGGAGTTCTAGAGGGGAGGATATATATAGTGCAGTAAGAAGAATGTATTGAAAAAGGGAAAGAACACTTTGTCTGTCACCTAAAGAGAAGCTTCTATGGTCTTCGACAATCTGACCATGTGTGGTACTTCTGATTGTATCAATTCTTGACCCAATATGGGCTGAGGACAAATACAGACGCTTGTATTTATTAGAACTGTCAAAGAGGTGTCATAATCAGGGTCTATGTGGATGACCTTATCATTGAAAAACTTCAAAACATGAAGGACCTCAAGCAAGATATCGAAAGAAAATTTACAGCAAGACCTTGGTCCAGCCAACAAGATTTTATCAACGAAGATAAGCAGAGATGACAGTGAATTCACTGCATATCAAATTGCATATATAGCCAAGATACCAGAAACATTCAAAATGACTGAAACCAAGACTGCAGCCACACTACTAGACCCAAACATACAGTATCAGAAAGGATATCAACAGTGGGAGAACATAAAAGAAAAGAGTAAACACATAGCATACAGACAGGCTATTGGAGGCCTCTTGTACCTGGTTTGTGGCAGTCGTCCTGATCTGGCCTATGCATACCTATACATTAATCAGTTTAATGAAAGACCCAGAAAAGAGCACTAGAGGAGTGAAGCATATGCTAAGATACCTCAAAGGAATCAAGTACAGGAAGCTAAAATTCCAAAAGAGGAGATAGACTGCAAACTTTCTCAGAGCCCGATTAAGGGAGGAGACAGAACAGACTGAAAATCCTTCAGTGAATATATGTTATTACCAATTGTAGAGCAAGAAATTACCTATCACACCTTGTACAGAGCATCCTCTTTCGCAAATTATGTTGCAAAGGAGGTCTTGTGGATCAAAAAATTGCTCAAAGAATTATATGACAAATCTGCGTCTTCCTCAGGAAGTGTTTCTCGACAACCAAGAAGCAATCTTCATAGAAAAACCCATGTAACATCGGAGAGAAGTAAGCATATTGATAACAAATACTTCTTTGTGGGTAATTTAGTCTGACAAAATCATTGAATTTGAGCATGTCTCATCCAAAGGAAACATTGCAGACATACTGACCAAAAGAATGTCTGAGAAAGCACTATTTGACCTGAACTATGGAATGACTTAACGGGAATACTAAAAGGGGGAGGAATCTTGTTATACGAGTTCTTAGTACTTTCTTTTTTACCTTTAAAATTTATTTGAAGTATTCATGTGGAGATGCCAGTATTATAGGCCATTGTTAAATTTGAATTGATGTAGCAATCTATATATATAATAGAAAGGAAAAGTTATCTTTTGAATCACAGCTTGGGTAATCGTCTTTTTGTGTATTTATTTGTGAATTAACCATCTAACATCAGTACCTTTGTGTGATACCTTAAAATAAATATCATTTGTTCAATTCATTATTTCTACCTTCTTTCCATGTTAGTTTAGGATGAAAATGAAAATTATGTAGGACTGGTCCAGTATGTTTTACACTTTCTACAATTAAATTTGTAATTCAATTAGAGGCTGGAATAAGCTCTGTGATTAGTACTTAAACAATCATATTGTTAAGTTATGAGATTTCATAGTATTAAAAAATATGAATATAAATAAAAATTTAACTCACCTTTGTATAATCTGCATCCTATTGAACTGGCATTCTTTAACTCACACTTGGGAAAAAATTCTCATGTTTGAAGGAAGTGTTTCTGTGTCCAAATGCTGTTGACATTATATTGTCATTATCATTAACACTTAATGATAATAACATCTTCATTCTTGGATGAACCATGTGTATATATGTAAATCTAACCAGTAAAACTATTTAACATTGCACACTGCTGGAAAAAAATGCAGAATGTGAAATAAACATAAGAAATAAAGCAATGGAAACAAATTATCAGTTTAACCATAATTCTCAATATTTTGATTTCAAAGTGTAATATAAAATTTGGCTTCACTTTGGCATTACTCTGATGAATCAATCTTTTATTTCAGGCTCTTCAACTCAAAAAACTTCAGACCGAGTCTTCATACAACAGCTTTACGTATCAGTTCTCTGCTGCTTGAGGGTAATACAGAAATAAGAAAAATCATTTGTAATCAAGCAGGAATATCCTCATTTCAATAAATTCAGCTGGGTTCAATTGCATTAAGAATCATAAGGTAAGTGAAATCTTCCTTAAAAATATATGGTAGATTTAATTTTTTCCTTCTAAATTTACAACCGGAATTTTGAAAATTTTAACTTCATTACATTTTTACCATTTTCTTGCCTTTAAAATGTGTCAACCCTAATTCCATGATGCAACTATCATTATATTGTCCTTGTAACAGCAAATTATTTGGATGGCAAATCGAAATCGTTTCCTTGTATCGTTTGGTAACTATTTCTTAGAGACTAGATCTGAGGTATATTGATGATCACGGGTGCTAATTCTAGGAGCCCACTACCCTAATATTATGAATGGAACCTAGCCTCCCCAGACCTCAGGAAATACCTGTGAGACCATTGTTTGGGGAGGCCTCTCAAGAAGATAAGCAAATGCTATTGAAGTAGTCAACTAAAGTTTATTCTAAACAACATCTTAATGTTTCTTCAATTAAAAGACTAATCTATAAAGTAGATTAAATTAATTCTGAACAACCTTGAATTGCAGAGTCTTAAAAAGCAACCTGAGGTTTTAATTAAGCATAGATTCGCCCTTTTGTTGCATGGTAGGAAATAGATGTTGGATGGAGACATGCATGGTTAAGACTTAGAGCTTGAAAAGTAATATTTTGTGTTTTTCTGTCTAGTACCATGGCTGCATCTGATATTTTATGTGTTTTGTTTGTCAAGAGTGCCCTTTGATGCACTTTGGTTTTAATGTTGGAAAATAGCATATTAAAACCCAACAACCAACTGAGCTACCCAAACTACTAATCTGGTTTTCTTCCCCTATGCCAGTGAGGAGGGTAATCAGTCGTCCCCTTGTCACCTCAAGCATTGTTAAATGATCATCATGTGTTAGAAGGTCAATTTCTATCTACGTAACATCTGTTAAGTCTATCTGAATCGGATAACCTCGTGAGATTTTTTACATGAGCAAAAATATGCAAAAGTCCCAGTGTTGCAGTTAGTGTAAATTACAGGTTGATGGCAATCAAAGCCTGACTCAGATTCTTGAGTCAACAATTGAGTTTATGTCCATAAGTCAGCTTCTCTCATACAAAACCACGTCCTTTGACCAGAAGCCGGAAATAATCCGAGAAATGGTGAGAACAATAGTCCAGAAGTGGTCGGTGGGGTATGCCGTAACCCAATACCCAAAAGAACAAAAGTTTAAGAATGTATACTATAAGAATGGGATGATCTTGATAGCTGACTTAAACGTTTTCCCATCAGAAAAACCAGTTTCACCTATGGTCTTGATATGCATATGGGTGTCAGGGTTGAATGTTTTATTTTGAAGAGTTCTTAATCTCAACACATTTTGCAAATATTCTTTTAAAAATGGTTTGTTATTGAGCTTAAGATGTCAGGTCTTTTCACCAAAACCTAGCATATTACTCTGACAAATATTGCATGACTTTGAAGCTTCTTTTCTTGAATCATCATTTTATATACCTTTATATAAGTTAATCATTTTATATCATTTTATATAAGTTAAAATTGATGGATTAAATTTATAAAATTGAATTTTGGAAAATTTTAAACCAAATTTTTCTTAGATGTTTATGCATCTGGTCCAAGTTTTGTAAAAATAACCAAAAATAAGACTGTTTAGTTGGCATGTTTTAACCCATATTTATGTATGTAGTAACTAGCTCATATTTCAAACATATAATATTAAGTTACAAATTAAACATTGTGAATGTAAAAGTTTAATGTCGATTCCTTTCATAAAAAGTACATACGGTAACCCCTCAATGTTTCACTCACTTATATACCTCTTTTTTACATGTCCTGATGAATTTCATGTTTCGGAAGCATGAAATCTTGATTTGTTTCAATAGAAGTTCAAAGGTTACTTGTTTCAAGCAGCAAAATTAAACTGAATTTGTTTGCTTTTGGATGTCTCAAAAGTGAGAAGGCATTTCTGTTTTCAAAAATATTCCACCTTATTTAGTAATATATATAGGTGATTCTGTGTCAAATCGCACAAGGAATATTATGAACCAGACCTTCCAATTTTTTTTAAATCTCAGCTAATTTGTAGCCTAGTAACAATCAATTATGAAAAAATTTTAGTTTCCTGTTTACAAGTTTTTTGTTTATAATAATTTTAAATTTGAAAAATTGGGCAATTTTTCTTGATTCTAGACTCATTCTTCATTCGATCAAACTAAAGTACTTAGGTATTTTTAAGATAAATATACCTTTCAAATGATCACTTGACATTCTGACTGATCAAATTCAAGGTCAAACATAAGATATTACAAATATACTGATAATATTGTAGAAATTATTTTTAAACAAAATTGAGAGTTCTAAAACATTTATATATGAAGCAATTAATTTCTCCAAATTGGAACCACTGCATCCCATTCCATACAATTATCTTTAGTGTCCTCAAAATAAGGAGGTCAGTAATTGCCAGTTTTAAAAAAGGGCCAATCTGGGGTGTTACTGAGTAGAAGCAAAAAAGAAAAAAAAAATTTTTAATTGATTAGTATATTGTCCCCTAAGTTATTTAATTTGCAAAGTTATTGAACTTAAGAAAAGAAAATTAAAGAGTGATTTGAATCAATGATTTTTTGAAATAAAAAACACTTGATTTAAGTCATGATTAAAATTGCAATTTAAATCAAGCTTATTCAAATCGGCATACCCTGCTATTTATCCAGTATAGATGGGCCATTTTCATTTTTTGTTAAGACTCCTTTTGAGAATGATAGCCTATTACGCTATTATTTGGAAGAGCCATTTTCTAACTCATTGCACCTACTACCAATGCTTGTTACTATTTGTTTAGTACAGAGGATGGAGGTTACGAAGCATAAGGAATCTCCTGCTTATACAACTTCTTTGGTGTGTACGGGCATCACAACAATGAGGTACCCGAGTGATTTTCCTCCCTTTCACTTATACCTTTGCCTATTCTGCTTTTTCTTCCTATTGTGTTGTCTGTCTTGCGTTCGGCTCGATTTAGACAAATATGGCCCTTACACCTATAGTATATTTACGTGCTTCGTTAATTGTGAATATACTCAATCATAATTCGACTCCATTCATTGTAAGATAATCCAATTTTTATTACCATCCCTTTTTATCCAAAAGCGCGCGCACTTCTCTCCGTATATTCTTGCAACCTCACTACTCATACCAGGGTTGCTATATTTTTAAAGGCGCGTACATTCTTGCTCTCTTGGCGATTCACTACAGAGTATCCCCCAGTGACAGAGGGTACAATGGAACGAACAATATAACTTAAATATATATAAATATAATGTAACACATGTAATTTGACAAAATAGAAAGAAATATAATGTGAATTAGCAGTTAAATATAGTCAGTATATCTCTGAGGAAAATGTACACGACGACCAGTTCGTGTCGTTGGTTTCTTAATAGTTTCTTTCGAAACAGATGGTTTTGTGAAATATTGACTTTGTAGGAAGTGTCTCTGTAACAGTGGATTGATGTTTGATAGGAACATTATCCTCTCCAAGAAGAAAAGCGGGTTTAACTCGATCCAAAGAGACAGTCGATTTCTTTCCTTTCAGTTCAATGGTAATTGTTTTATTGGTTCTGTTTATTACCTTGCGAGGACCGGTGTAAGGCTGACTCAAGGGTGGTTTGTTTGAATCAACTCGTAAGAAAATGTGCGTGCATGCTGTGAGAGATGGATGCACAAAAACTGGACTTTCACCATGTCGTGAAGTAGCAACGGGATTTAGAGTCCGCATCCGCTCTTTGAGTCGAGTCACAAAGGAGGTATCAATGATTTGTTTGTGATCTGGGATTTCTAACATGTCTGCAGGCAATGTTAATGTTTTGCCATAGACAAGTTCAGCACAAGTTGCTTTGATATCTTCCTTAACCGCGATAGGGATACCTAAAAGTACGATGGGAATGATATCAGCTTTATAGATGCTTTAAGATGCCTATGAAAACGTTCGATGAGGCCGTTTGCAATTGGGTGGTATGTAGTCGTTTTTATTCTATTCGTGCCTAACATGTTTGCAAATTCTTGATACAAATTTGATCTCATTTGAGATCCTTGATCTGTGCTTATAACAAATGGGCATCCAAAGCGACTAATCCAAGTGGTGAATATTGCTTTGGCAAATGGTAGTAGTTGTCGTATCAGATATGGGTATGGCCTCAGGCCATCTGGTAAATCTGTCGATGAGTGTCAGAAGATAGACGTGACCATCAGATGGGGGTAAAGGACCTACAATGTCTAAGTGAATTTGCGAGAAACGTGCATCAGGAAGTGCGAAAGTTCCTAGTGGTGCTTTCGTGTGGCGTTGGACTTTTGATCTCTGACAGGGTTCGCAGAAGCGTACCCAGCACTTGATTTGACGTTTCATATTGGGCCACACATATCAGGAAGATATTAGCTTTGTGGTAGCTGCAATTCATGGATGAGGAATATTGTGTAGATGCTCAAATATGAGCTTTCGAAAGCATTCAGGTACGAAAGGTCGAGGTGAACTAGTTGATGTATCCCAAAGTAAATCACAGTCAGATGAATGGCATGGTTTATATTCCAAAGTCAGAGATGAGGCATTGTTTTGAAGATACCTCTGTACCTCTGAATCACTTTCCTGCAAAATCTTTAAAATTCAAATTGGGAGATTTTGTAATAGAATCAATTTCGATTCTTGAAAATGCATCTGCGACAGAATTTTTTGAACCTTGCACATGCCTGATGTCTGGAATAGTGTGAAATTAAGTCTAAATGGCGTAATTGCCGAGGTGAACATTTATCAGGATTTTGCTTAAAGGTGTAAATTAATGGTTTTTGGTCTGTGTAGATTTGAAAACTTCTGCCTTCTAGCACGTGTTCTTTCTTATTGCGGAATAAATTGCAAATCGCTCACGGCCATATGTTGACCACTTTTGTTGACTTCTGTTCAGTTTCATAGAGAAAAATGCAATGGGTTCCCACTGAGTGTGAGAAAGTTGCTGCAAAGTGCCTCCGACAGCAAAGTCTGAAGCATCTACCCAAACGCTAAGTTGTGCCCCGGGAATAGGGTGTCTTAAAAGAGTTGTCAGAACAATAGCTTGTTTGGCAGCATTGAAGGATTGTTCAGCATTCTCATTCCATTTTATTTGTTCGGAAGAAGTTCGAACACTAGAGCAAGATTTCTTTTTGTTTTTGTGTCCTTCTAAAAATTGTACTAAAGGGGCAAGTATGTGAGCAGCTTTAGGTATGAAAATTCCATAAAAGTTAAACATGCCTAAGAATCTACGGAGCTGAGTTAAAGTTGTGGGTTGGGGAAATTCCATTATGCATCGGACTCTATCGGGAAGAGGTTCTATTCCCTTTTCGGAAAGTTTAAATCCCAAAAACTCTATGATAGGTCTACCGAAAGTACATTTTGAAACAATTATACAAAGACCATACTCCTGAAATTTTGAAAATAAAGCTTCCAGTTGTTCTAAGTGTTCTTTATCATCTTTTGATGCAATCAATATGTCGTCGACAAAAGCATAAACACCGGTTAAATCGCGAGTAACTTCATCAATAAATCTTTGGAAAGTTGCAGAGGCATTACACAATCCAAATTGCATTCTCGTGCTTTCGAATAATCCAAACGGGCTACATATTGCTGTTTTGTAAATATCGTCAGGGTGTATTGGAATTTGATGATAAGCTTTGATAAGGTCGACATGGCTAAAAATTTTGGAATCGTGCAATTTTGAAGTAAAATCAGCAATATGTGGGATTGGGTATTTTTCTTTAACAGTTTGTGCATTTAATGCCCTATAATCGCCCACAGGCCTCCATTCCAATGTTCCTTTTTTAGGAACCATATGAAGTGGTGATGCATAATTGCTCTTTGAAGGTCGTAAATGACCAAGCATCATCATATTTTGGAATTCAGTTTTGGCGATTTTCAAGCGATCTGTTGCTAATCTTCTAGGTTTTGCAACAACAGGTGGACCTACAGTTGTGATGTAATGGACAGTATTATGCTTAACCGGTTGATTAGGATCCGGCAATTTAGAAATCGATGGAAATTTATTTAAAAGGTTGTGATAAACAGAATCTCCAGTTATTGTTTTTACTGAATGAATATCAGCATTTTTCATTTGCCCAATTGTCTGAAATTTTGTTTTTAAATCTCTTATGCATTTATTTCGGAAATCGGGTACCAATTCAAAATAATGGAGGATATCTGCTCCAAGAATTGGTGTGTTTACATTTGCAATTAAAAATGTCCAAGTAAAATTTCTCCATAATTTAAAGTCTAAAGGAAGGGGTTTTTGTCCATATACCTTAATAATTGAAGAGTTAGCAGCCGAAAGTGTCTGTTGACAAGAATTTCGTTTTTGAAAATTATCTGCAGGAAGCAAAGATACGCTACCCGTATCGACCAGGAAGGATACGTTAGTTGTCCGGTCTCGAATGAACAGGCGACGCGAGATTTGTGGCAAAGAATAGGTCGCCTCTATTCTTCGCGATTCTCGTTTCCCTGATAAAAAGAGGTTGGACATATTTGTCGGCCCTACATTTGTCACCAAAACGACGGTGATACCAACAAACCGATGAACGCCTGGAATTACTCCTAGTTCTGTTTCCTCGGTACGGGGAGCGACCTCGCGGAAACGAAAGTTGATCGATTCTTTTGTTCAATTAATTTCTCGGAAGAATTTTTCCTCATTTGAATTACGCTCTTCAAGTGAAACAGCACAATTCTCCATTGGAGAAGGAGTAACTTCCAGAATGCGATCGGAAATTTCAGCAGCCTTATCTAATTTTAGGTCAGTAACGGCGGATAATATAGACTGAACAGAAGTCTGCAAACGTAAGAATAGTTCCAACATTAAATTTTCTGGGACGTTATGAGATTCAGCGCGACGTTTCATATTTCGCAACAACTCGGAGGGTTTTCTAGATCCTAATTCCTCTCCTGACAAAAGTTGTCCGATTTCCTGTTGCGAAGATTCGCCGGAACGAGCTATCAGTTCTGTTTTCAATTTAGTGTACGGATCAACAGGGTCGGGTTTTACGAGTTCATCACGAATAAGTGAGGCAATTTCAGGTGGTATACGAGAAATAATATAATTATATTTTGTCATAGACTCTAATAGGTTTAGGAGCCGCCAAAGCGAAAGTACTTTCGCACATGATAAACCATAAGGCGGGATCCGATCTATTAAAAACAGGAATTTGAACTGCACTGACCTCAGACATAGTGCAAGGGAATATTCAAAATATCCAAATTGCAAGTAAAAACAAAACAGAAAAATAACCCAGAGATAAAAAAGTTCTATCTTACCCCGTCCGCCTTTCTTCTAATAGCCGGCGTGTCTTAATCCGAGAGATATTCCGTTATTGCGTAACGCGTATGTAATCCTCGGCGCTAGAGAAAGTCGAAAATAAGCTCTCGAAACGAAACTTCACAAATCTATGTAGCTCTCACTCAATGAAATTCTTCATAAGAATCTCAGTATATTCTCACCGGGTCACCATTATAGTTTATTTACGTGCTTCGTTAATTTTGAATATACTCAATCATAATTCGACTCCATTAATTGTAAGATAATCGAATTTTTATTACCATCCTTTTTTATCCAAAAGCGCTCGCACTTCCCTCCGTATTTTCTTGCAACCTCACTACTCATACCAGGGTTGCTATATTTTTAAAGGCGCGTACATTCTCGCTCTCTTGGCGATTCACTACACACCATAAAACCCAAAAATAACCAAATCTATTGAAACAAATAAAGAAAGAATATAGGTCTGGCAACTCAACCCATAACAGGTTAAAAACTTTTAAATAAGATATCCTGCCCTAGAAAAGGAACAAAACATTTTGCTTTCATAGCATCCTGAAAAAGAATAATAGCATTTAAAATAAAATGATCTTTCAGAAAGTGTATCAATGCATAAAAAATTATAAAATGACAACTACCTCTCTACGAAAAGAAATAGGAGCATAAACATGGAACAATGAAGGTCAGACAACTTTTTCTTTAATGAATTCAGTGGTTCCTAAAGACTTGATAGATCAGAAACTGAATATTGAAAAGGGGTGTCAAAAATAATTTCCATGACACTTTAAAGTAGGACGTTTAGCAGGAGAAAGATGAGATTTCCCCTTAGATTCAATCAAGAGGAAACTAGACCTCGATTACCATTTATTTTTCTATATTAAGATTTATTTTCTCATTTCAAAAATCTAGTTTTTATTTCTAACAATTATGCCTTTTCAAACATAGACAAAATGTTAAATAAACAAATTGTGTTATCTAAACATTATCTTTCTTTTGAAGAGCAGTATATTAAAAATTCACCACTAATACTTACAATGACATCAAAAGGAATATTAAATCACTCGTTCATGTGCTGTTCTAACAGTATTCTTTGTGAACTTCCAGATTGAACTGTATGTATGAATTGCAACAGTCACAGCTTCTGGATCATACATTCCAACAGATTGAAGAATGGGCAAGGATTTCAGATCTACACAAAAGAAACATCTTAAAAAAATTCAAATCAAATTACCATAAAAGGTCATCACTTAAAGTAATCACACGAGTAGCTTTGAACTTAATTTTTCTAAGCACTGAATCCAACCCTTGTCAAACATCTAGGAAATATACAAATAATTTTTCTTCAATTCCTTATGATTGGGGTTCTTTTATAACACCAAACTGAATGATGGTGACCAGATCAATACAAGACCTATGTGCAGATACAAGCCCTTAATGATGCTAAGTTTCCATTTCCCAATAAATTAATTAAATAATTAAAAACGCTACTTGCTTTACTACCAATCACTTGTCTTAAAATTAATAACATTTCATAAAATAATTAATAGAGGTTGGATTTACATAATAAGACTTTTCTTATTTACTCATCCAATTTAATGAATTGGATTCTCTTTCAAAGCTTTATCCCACCAATAAGAGCAAGTATGTTCTTTGATCCTTTCAACATTTTCAAGGACTTTTAATTCCAATACTGGTGTTTCTTATAACCCAGTGGGGCTATTGTGGTTCAGTGTGTATACCTACTGCGCTAGTATGCTGCGACCTCTAGGTAACACAGGTTCGATTCCTCCCTAGGTGCATTTCTCTCCTGTTAAACTTTCTTTGTGTGTGTATATCCATCACTTGATATTGTATGTCCTGTGTAGCATGCCTTAGTATGATCCTTTCCCCATAAGACCCTAAAACCAATCTTACAACCCAGTTGCTTGTAAGTTTATTACACTTTAATTGTCTCCTGTTTTTAATCAACACATCAAATTTTTCATAAGTACAATTTTAAATCTGCGATTTGATTGGAGAAAACCCCCATTCAAACCATTTCATGTTTTTATGTTCAGTTGGTTTTTTAAATCTCATCTTTTTCCATCTTTTTAATTTCACACTCAAAATTTTAAAAATATGTAAATTAAATTCTTCAGTTTCCTCAGTTATGCCGCAGACGATGATCCTGTTTTATCATCTGACTTAATTGAATATTTTATTCTCATCTATACATTTTGCATGTTTTAAATCTACCTTTTATCCTTGTCTTAGACTGCTAATTTTTAAATATTTCATACTTTTTTATTGGGTTATGTTCTGTCTTGTGTTTAGAGAAGCTTGTCTGCTTTTCGACCTTGCGCCATAAAACCCCAATATCCAACCCAGTAGCTTGTAAAGGGTCTAGTGTTATTGAAATCGGTTTTAATGAATGGAAAGGAAGAGTTGTGTATTTGATGAGAATTCTTAAAATTGTTCGAATTACTTGGCCAAGATCACGTGTTATTGGTCTAGGTTTTTGAATGCAGACAAAATAAAAATATGTAACGTAAAAGGGCTGTTTAAATTTTTGAAGGACTTAAGGTAAATATTAAGGGTCCTTAGAAACTGAAATGAATTAGCAGAACATGACAGAGCGGCAAACCACTTTTGACAACAAAACATTCGACCTTGGCTGTAAGAAATAAGCGATATTTACGTATTTGTGAATGATATGGTCAATCTGCAGATTTCATGGGAGTATGAAGAAAGGTCTTGGATTCCAAACCAAGCACTATTCACTGAAATATACCCTCTTAATTGTACATGCAGGGTACTAAGTTGTAGGCTAGTGAGTCCTCCTTTTTAAGTGTAGTATTTGAGGGGCTCCATAGGAGTAACCAGAAATATAAATATCTTTACAGGGGCAATGCATGACATTTCTGGTTACTCCTATGTTTACTGGCTGGTGCATGTTAAATCTCGTGGCTTCAAATGTTTTCACATTGGTGTAGTGTGTAAGTTTGGAGAGTGGGGTGCCAGCTGGTGTTGGCCTCGTCATCTGATCGTAGTTCAATATGACGAGTTCTTGGCTCGATCTTTCCCTTCGGGATTGATCCCAGACCGTCGCCTATAGCCAGTTGTCTTGCTACAGTGCGATGTTAATTAACTACCTAACCTAACATGTGTTCTGTCTGTCTACCAGAAGAATAGCTCCAGACACCGAGTCCAGATACTAGAAACAGGTCTCCTATGTTTTGAGTATGGCCCTTGAGCATTCTCGACTGCAGGTTAACGGCGCACCTCAAAAAAAAAAATACTTGTATTCGTTAAAGTCAGGCCCAGTGACATTAAGTGTCACCCGAAGTGTCTCCAAGTTTTGAGCCACTTGGGTAAATTTGTGTGGATGACAACTCCAAGTGCCCCCGCGAAGATAAGGGGTACCAGAACCCTGAAAAGATCAAAAATGACGGTCGCAGGAATAAGAAGTAGGTGCGTACGTAGAAATTCCGCACAGTCCTGCAAACTGTAAACCACGATAGGCTCTAAACGTTAGAATGGAGTAAATAGGGATAAGGTCCTACCCATCCCCCGGACGGAATACAGGGAAGTATTCACCACTCTCACTCCTTAGCCAACCCAAGGGTTTGAAAAAGAGCAATGCTCTTCGTTTTCGCAGTGACCGCTGTGAAGATCGAATCTCGACTCAAACGACTCGAGTCGCCCATGCTAAATTATCTTGGGGTCACCCCTATATCCGTGATAGCTTCAGACAGCTGGTACGGAGGGACTGATCCCCAACTGAAGAAGGTGAGGTTTTGGCGAATTTGGCACTGAGTGGTTTAGTGATACCAACCCCTGGAAAGCCAATTGTTGCTAAGAATTTTCTTCAGAAAATGAGTTAAGTCTACTATGTCCTGGTGCGGTATTTTTTTTAGCAAAAGAGAACACTTGAAACTTAAAACGTTTATTGGATAAACGTTCGAACAACAAATAACAATCTGTCTCAAAGAGCCTCACAAATACGATCGGTCTGCAATACCCTACCGTCTTCCTCACAATGTCCTGTCCCTTCTCTGACCTTTCTTCTACTCCGAATACTCGCAAGTGAAACCCCTCACAGCTTCAAGACATCACTTCTCTCTCTGACCATGTCACACTTTCATCTCTGTTTTCCGAATCAAATAGGGGTTGGGTGAAGGACCAGAATATTACACTAGTCTCCTAGTCTGTACAACAACAGACAGGTACAGACTTTCTGCCTGTAGTTCTCATGGTAGACAGACAGTAGAGATGAACCTCAACAGGGATTAGCTAGCGGGACGAGGTAGCAATGTTTATATAGCAGTTTGCATTTTTGTTTCGTTTGTTGATGTACATTTTTATGATTTTACTTCCTGTTTTCACAATTCACGCTCAAAATAGGTAATTATACAACAAATGTTTAGTAGCATAAACTAGTATTTTATTAAATGCTTTTAAACATAAATGCCTTAAATATTGGGGGCTTTAAGTGCTGCAATGTTTTAAATTTTTCCTGTTAAAATGTTTTTGCCTATTTTTAATCTGGAATTTCAAGCGTTATGAAGTTGTATTTTCAAATAAAATTTAAATGAAGCAAGTCGAGATTAATTGTAATCGTTCCAAATCTTAAGTTCTAGAAATATATTTATTCCTCATATTGGTGTATATCTTGCTGAATTGTGTTTCGAAAAATGTCTAATGTGGAAATCTCAGGGCTGCCACAGACAAAGCACTTGTGAGAAAGCATAATTTTTTTTAAATAGCAAAAAGTCTCAAATTAAACCTTATTTTAGGTGCTCCTATACAAAATGAGTCGAATAAAACACAAAATGTGCAATTTAAGTATGAAACAGATTTTGAAGGTCTCTCCAAGAAATTTAAATTTTAAAATGAAAAAAAAAATGCTCCATAAGGTATTCAAGACAATCTATCAAACACATTCCATTGTTTTTCTTTCATGATTGCCACAGCTTATCGCCAATACTTGGCTTGGATTTGGAAACGTCTCACAAAAGAAAAAAATTTCCCGTCCGCTATTACTTGAAAAAAGGCCAATTTTCGTTGACATTTAGCGAATTTTCAAAAAAAGAGTCGCTAACATTTTCGAAAAATCGCCACATTTTTAAATTAGCAGCTTTTGAGACTATTTTATGAAAAAGTAACCCCTAATCACCAAGGAAATAAAATAGCAAACTTGCCAGTGGTAGCTCTGAAATCTTGCGAATATACAAGTTATTTCGAAAATATCAGGCTAGTAAAGTGGTAGAGGCCTAAAATAAACATTTTTTATCAAGGAATGTATGTCTGGAAGTATCGCGTTTAGCAGGAAGAGTGCGTTGTTTAAGTCAGTATAACATGGTTTTTCTGGCGTAAGGCAGTTCACCTTGAGAAGTTTGTTCTACTGAACTAAATGATGTAACACAGCATGTTTTGAGCCCAAAAATGCGCCTAAATCAAACCCCCCAAAAGGGAAATACACTGCCCCAATCTGGCAACCGATTGAGAAATAGATTTTGGCACAGGAAAAAACGAGGCTCTTGGAATAGTCAGCGTGAATAACCATTGCGATCGGAGTCCTAATACTGTACGAAAAAACTTCAGTATAAACAAACCACATGTAGGATTTTACCTTCGATTATCCAATACAGAACACGTACAGGAAGCACGTTTCACCTTAACAACACTCGCGCCACCTACATTTCGCTTTTCCAAGAAAGCCTCTCAGTCATGCGAGTTGGCATTTGAATCGCGTGGTTTTGAGTGAGTCTATTCGTTTATATAATTATGGGCAGGCTAAACATAAACAATGTGTTTCCATAATTTAAGCATGAATTCCGCTTTCGGAGCCGTTAGCAATAACAGTGTTAATTCAAGTTAGCTAAACAAATCTATGGTAACCGTTTCTGCACTTCGTAGTATGTTCATTCGGTTAGGCCTTCCTCGTACCATGGTCAGCAGCAATGGGAACTTCTTTCAGAATATTCTTAGAGACGAATAGTATCACTCAAGTAAGGACTGCACCATATCACCCCAGCGATAGGCCTAGCGGAACGAGCAGGGTTACGACTTTTCCGAAGAAAATCACCAATGGTTTTTCAAGGACCGACCGGAAAGCTTTTTATTCAGCAATAGAAGAGGATCATCTGCAGGAACTGGAGTGTCACTGGCCGTGTCTTTTTTTGGAAGATTCGTGCAAAGTCTATTGGACTTGCTTTGAATGGAGAAAATGAATCTGCGGTAGCCCAGTTGGAAGAGTAACGAACGGATTAACAACCGGAGGGTTGCGAGTTGGAAACTGGGTTCAACTAGTCATGTACAAGGAGGTTAAATTTGTCGAGGCCTTAAATGTCCTCACGTTGATATGGAAGATTGGAGAGTGGGGTGCCAGCTCACATGTTGCCTCGTTATCTGACCGTGGTTCAAAATTACGTGATGTCCTTCGGGATTGATCTCGGACCGTCACCGATAGCCCGTTGTGTTGCTTCACTGACATTAATTCAACTACCTACCTACTAATTCAGATAGAGCCCATTCCACACAGGAGATCACGTGTAGGTGCTTGAACAGGTTGGTTTTGGGTTTTATGGCTCAAGGACCATATTTGGCCAAGCTGCGCCAAACACAAGACAGGCAAAACAATGAGGGAGGAAGAAAAAGCAAATGGGTAGGCGAGGGTAAAAATAAAAGGGCGAAAAGGAAATTATGAAAAGGCTGCCATACACAAAAGCTTGAATGGCCGTTGATATTGCTCCACCCTGTCAACTCGAACAATAAAAATCGACGCTAAATAGGTCATTGTGGAACGGATTGTTTACGTTTGTGGGATTTGTTTACGTTTCCTAAAGTCCCCCTCCCTGGCCAAATATGGCCCCTGTGCCATAAAACCCCCAAACCAACCAGTCCCTTCCCCTCGAGGGCATATATTTAGGGGTGTATGGGATTCACGAACCCGAGGTAGCCTAAACATCTACTCTTTCCCATTGGGTTTACTGTATCTGGTAAGCATGGGGGTCACGACCGCAAGGTGTCCAAGAAATCTTTGACCTTTCCTTTCACAATTGTTGGAATCGGTCTCTAAACCTCCGAAAAGTATTTGAAAGAAATTATAGTGGCGTATTGGATATGTGAGAGTGGAAATTTATGTTAATCTTATAATCTTGAGTGTATAAAAGATTGTAGATGTATTAATGCATGATCATGATTAGATCAGACTTGTTTTTAATATGTATGTTTTAAGCCATAAGACTTGGTTTCCTAATAAAATTTATTTTTAATATAAACTCTGGCTTCAATCGATCAAACCCAACAATTGGTTATGGGCCACAGACCTTAAGCTGAACCTGAATTCTGCCACTACCGGTATCCAGTATGATGGGGATTCAAGAAATGTCCATGTTTTCCTTCCCGAAGTTATCGGATTTCAACTATGCCACGTGGAAGACGGACATGACGATATTGCTATTCGACCGTAACTGCTGGGAATTTATCACTAAAACAGAACCTCTATTATTGGAAGATGCTCCAGAACAAGAAAAAAGAGACTATCGTTATAGGAAGCAGAGGACATACACAACCTATCTACCAGGGTATAGACAGAAAATATCATGTCTTAATTTCATCTACTGAGGACGGTAAGGAAGCCTGGGATATATTAAAGACCAACTTAGAACCAGCATCTAGAGCACGATTGGCAGGTTTTGTGGACGAGTTTTCAATCCGCTACCAGCCGGAGGACGAATCCATTGGACTCTACTGCAAACGAGTGCATGAAAGGCTTTTACAGATAAAAGAAGGTGGATTCGAAATCCCAGACCTCTCAGTTTGCTTCCAATTAATAAGACATTTACCTCACGAATGCGATAATCTGGTACAACTGCTATACAGGATGGATTACAACGAGTTCACGCTAGACAATTTGTCTAAACATTTAATGACAGAATCCAGCCGGATCGAGCTGAAGCGGAAGGACGAAGGCACAAAATTAAGTATCGTGGCCGATGCTTATGCTACCAGAAACAAGTCACCTAGGTACAAGGAGAAACGGGCGTCTACTCCTGATCACAGCAGATGCGTACTGGACTCTGAATTAATTCTAATTCCTTCAAGCCCAAGAAAGTCGACAGTTTGTCGTATGGGGCCGCGACCATTTTGCAACTACTGCAAAAAGTCGGGACATTACGAATCGAAGTGCTTCAAGAAATGCAATCAGCAGAAACCTGGTGGTGAGTTATTCTACATGGAGGACAATCCAAGAGCTGATCTTCAACGTGCCTATGCAGTTTCCAATTTTCCAAATGAAAGACCGAGGGAATTTCTTATTGATTCTGCTGCAACTGCTCACTTCTGTAAAGAACGCGATATGTTTACGACATTCAGAAAGCTACCACCACAGAAGATCCTAGTCGGAGACAAGGACAGAACCTCTGAAGTATTAGGTATGGGTGATATTCAATTTACAGTTTTAGATAGAAACAGAAATTTTGATTTAACTTTGAAAGATGTGTTATACTCACCTAATATGAGAAGAAATTTAATTAGTGGTGCTCGTATTGACCTTGTGGGAAACCAAATTAAATGGGGAAATAACAAAATCATTATTTATAATAGTTATAATAAATATTTGTTTACTGTTCCCAGAATTGGAAAATTGTATATCTTAAAAGGTTATCCCAAGATTAAAAATTATGCCTATGTAACTGGTTTAGATCTAGAAAAAGCCCACCGTAGGTTTTGTCAAATTAACATGCCCTTAATTGAAAATATGAGTAAAATTAATTGTGTAAAAGAGGGGAATTGAAAAACTTAATTGTAAAAATATAGATAAAAATTGTAAGATTTGTGCTATTGCTAAATCCACTAGAATATCCTTAAAAAGAAACTATATGTACGAAAGGAAAACTAAAAATGTTTTGTGGGGTCCTGCTCCAGTTAACTCTAGGTGGAAACATACTTTTTATCTATTGATGATTTTTTACGTAAAGTAACTGTTTATATTATTCGAAATAAGAATGAAGTTTTTGATTACTTTAAAAAATACTTGGTTAAAGCTGAAAGACAGCTAAGTGTTAAGTTAAAATGCGTCTGAACTGACAATGGTTTAGAGTTTTATCAAATTCAAAGTTTTTAAATGATCTTGGAATAAAAAATCAAAACGTCAACTTATACCCCTGAACAAAATGGCATTGTAGAAAGGTTTAATAGAACAGCCATGGATTGTGTCAGAGCTATGCTTCAGGACAGTGGTTTACAACCACAATTTTGGTCAGCACTTTTAGCATTTATTCATATTAAAAATAGATGCGAACACAAATTAACTGAGGGTATATCACCTAACGAAATATGGACTGGTTTCAAACCATCAGTAAAACATTTTAGAATTTTTGGCTCTTTGGCATATGTTCATATTCCTAAACTACAGAGAAATAAATTACAACCCAGAGCAAAACTTGGTATTTTGACAGGATATGGTTTGAAAACTAATGGTTACAGAATATATATCCCAAACGAGAAGAGAATAGTTGAAACTGTCCATGTTCATATCGACGAAAGTAAGAAAGCTGTTGATGTACTATTTGGTAAAAACTTTGAGTACGTTTCTTTTGATCTTAATTCTGATATTCCTATTTATCAATCAAATGAAAATATAAAAGTAAAATCGGAAAGTGAAACTAAAGTTTTAGATTCTAAAGATTTAGTTAAAACTGAGAACTTAAAATGTCTTAACATTTCAAATTGGCGTAGAATCGAAAAACCTAGAAATAAAAGCAATAGGATAGATGTATACTATTATTCTCCTGAAAATTTGAGAATGAGATCTTTAAATGATATTAAAAAGTACTGTACTAAAAATAAGATTAGGTTTGATCCTGTAAATTTCAATTTTAAGCTAGAGACTGAACATCCTAATGTTAATATTTCTAATGTGCCATCTACTTCTAGTGATGAATCAAACTTTTTAGATCAGCAACTGTACGACATGTATGATCAGTGTTACAATGTTGAAATCCCCAAAAGTTATGAAGAAACGCAAACAAGTAAGGATAAAATAAAATGGAATGCTGCCATGAATGAAGAAATTCAGATAATGAAGGATAGGCAAGTATGGGAAATTAGTGAACACCCCCCCCCAAATACAACCATAATTGGAAGTAAGTGGGTATACAGCTTAAAAATGGACGAAAACAATATACCTAAAAGGTACAAAGCTCGTCTTGTTACTCAAGGTTTTAAGCAAAAACCCGGCATTGATTTTAAAGATATTTTTTCACCAGTTGTGAATTTTTCTATTGTTAAATTATTTGTACTATTGATTTCTATGTTGGGTTGGTATCACTGTCAAGTTGACGTGAAAAGTGCATATTTATATGGACACCTTAAGGATACTATATACATGAAACAGCCAAAAGGATTTGTGCTGAAAGGGTCCGAAAACAAAGTGTCTATTGGAAAAGGCTATATATGGTCTGCATCAAAGTGGCAGAGAATGGAATTTAGAATTAGACGGTATTTTAACTAAATTAGGATTTTCTCAGTTAAATTGGTGTAATTGTGTCTACAAATTTAAAGATGTAATTTTAATTGTTTATGTAGATGATATGGTTTTGTTTTCAAAAAGAGAACATTTGATAAATGACGTAATCGAATTATTGGACAAAAAATTGGATCTTACAGTCCTAGGTAAAACTAAATATTTGTAAGGCGTAAACTTTCAAGAGATTGAAAATTCGATTTATTTACATCAAATTACCTACATTGAAAAATTAATGTCAAAATTCAAAGATCTTCCTAAACGTTTTGTGAATTTACCTTTTAAAGTTGGTTGTAACTTACCTGATAAGGTTTAAGAGGAAGAAATAATCGAAACTGAACTAATGAGAAAATTTCCCTATCGTTCCTTAATAGGATGCTTATATCGTTTTTCAGACAGATCCAGACCAGACATAGCATTTGCCGTTAATATAATGTCTCAATATTGTAATGGTTATACTTACAAACACTGGTCTTACGTTGTTGATATTAAGAACTATGTTTTTCTCACAAAGGATTTTAAAATTAATCTTTCCAATGTAAAAAGTTCAAATTTGATTGCTTTTTCTGATGCTAATTGGGGATGTGGTCTCACAAACAGACATTCAAGCAGCGGCTATTTAATTCATTTTGGTAACATCCCAATATCATGGAAATCTTCTAAACAAAAGTGCATAGCTCTTAGCTCAATGGAATCCGAATTTGTTGCACTAACCGATTGCACTAAAGAAGTTATTTGGTTTAGTAGAATTATAAATGAATCAAGTTTGTGTGATTACATAAGACCCCAAGTATATTGCGATAATCAATCTTCTATCTATTTTTCAAAAAATAATCAAGAAAATTTTAAAACTAAACATTGATATAAAGTACAAATTTATTCGTAAATTAATAAAAGATGAACTATTCAACATAAATCATATTTCATCGGAAAATAATTTGGCTGACTTTCTAACAAAGCCTTTATTGTTAAATAAATTTAAAAATATTATTAGAAAAATATTTTGTTAGAATTATATATATATATATATGTTGAATTGTAATACATCTGCAGAGGTTTTACAACCAATGGGGCCGCATGTTGGAATCGGTCTCTAAACCTCCGAAAGTATTTGAAAGAAATTATAGTGCCGTATTGGATATGTGAGAGTGGAAATTTATGTTAATCTTATAATCTTGAGTGTATAAAAGATTGTAGATGTATTAATGCATGATCATGATTAGATCAGACTTGTTTTTAATATGTATGTTTTAAGCCATAAGACTTGGTTTCCTAATAAAATTTAGGGCCGCGGTGGAAGAAGTAACGGACTAGCAACCGAAGGGTTGCGAGTTCGAATCCAGCCAAACACCGTCGTGTACAAAGGGGGCTGATGCACGTTAAATCTGTCGTGGCCTCAAATGTCCTCACGTTGGCGTGGAAGTTTGGAGAGTGGGGTGCCAGCTCAGGTGTTGCCTCGCCATCTGACCGTGGTTCAAAATAACGTGGTGTTGTCCTCGGATCTTTCCCTATGGGATTGATCCCGGACCGTCACCAATAGCCCGTTGTGTTGCTCCAGAGTGACGTTGATTGAAATACCCCCTAATAAAATTTATTTTTAATATAAACTCTGGCTTCAATCGATCAAACCCAACAACAATTACTTGAAATAGTTTGTCTAGTGTTTGCGCAGCTTGGCCAAATATGGCCCTTGCGCCATAAAACCCAAAACCAAACACCAGTCCCCAAAATTAACTAAGACTCGTTCAAAACCACGTGACTGCCTATTCCGTGAGCCCATCGACCTAATTATTTTTGAACAGTAGGTGTAGTGCGTGTTTATGGATGGGGCTAAAAACTTCGAATCGGGTCGATCTTCTAGGATTCCATTCACGCCACTTTGGACATTGCTTGTACCCAGGATCATGTGGCCAAAACTACTTAGTAACGCGACCCTTAGACCGCTTACGTCTGCTGGTGGAACCTAACATGCATCATCTGATTGGTTCATGGGACGGGAGAAGACGTCCATCCATTGATCGTCTGATAGTAGTAGACTTTGGCGATTTCACCACTTTTGTCGCTACTCTACAAAAATTCGAATTCACACACCTACCCTATAATCATAAAATGTTATATTGCTAAACGAGACAAGGCACCAAATCAGCCAACAGAGCAGTGGCGGTTTTTCAGGGGAAGGAAGTGCCACTTCCCCAACATTTTTCATCAAATTCATTTTTCAAATTAAGTTTCTCAAATTAGTCTTTTTTTCAGTATTTCATATATATACACCCAATTCTGTTTTTTACACGATAGATACGTTCCTGAAGAATACGTGTAAAAAAGACATTGTATCTATGGAAGAAAAGAAGATTGGTTCCGGATCTAAAAAATCAGTAAAAATAATTTAAAATATTCGTTTTAAGCTCATTATTTTATTTCAACAAAATATACATGTAATAATATGTAATGAAAATGAAAAAAATTCTTTATGAACAAAAAAAAATCTGTTTTACACATAAATTTTTTATTCTTTTTCACTTTCTGACAATAAACGGCGCATACGTTTGCGTAGAACTGGAATATCACTGCTATCACTAGAAATGTTGTGGACATCGTCTTCTTCCTCTATTAATGAAAATTCTTTCTGTGATCTCTTGAGCAAAATCAGCACGAGTTTCCTCTGGTGCTGATGTTTCACCGGTTTTACGAACGAATTCAGTTATTAACCGTTGTGTTCGTGTTTTGGTTAGGCCGTTATATAATTCTCTGTAAGAGGCTGTCAACAACTTCAGTTCAAGTGGAAACGTCCCAGCGCGTTCCTCATTATGGTCATATTTAACAAAATGATTAACCAATTTTTTGGCCAGTTTCAGACCTTTTATTAAATCTGCATTTAGAACAGGATCATTGTCTTCATTATCACTACGTTCTGTGGGATTAGGATTCTCAAGGACAACCTCTAATATTTCATATTCGCCTTAAGGCTTTATCGACTAATAATTCATCAATATCTTCAAACGATAGATCATCGAATCCTTCACCAATTGTGTGTGCCATTGTAATGACGTTGGGAAATTCGGTCGTATTAGGGATGATGGGATCTTTGCTTTTTACACATTGTGACCAAACCGCTTTCCAACACGCATTCAAAGTTGCTGGTTATAAGTCACAGTTAACGCTAATCCAACTTGATTGATACAATCCATAATTGAGAATTTCTTCCACACATCAATGACCGTTAGTGTTTCATCATTCAGTTTGTCCAAAGCGTGTTGGAATGTTCGTTTTACGTAGTATGTTTTAAATGTCGCAATTATACCTTGGTCTATTATTGATATCTACACCTTTCATTGAACGTGGATTTAGGACTCCATTTACCAGCAGTGGTTTCAACACGATCTCCTGAAGCGTTGGAGCAAAATAATAAGGTCACACGATCCTTAAAGATGTGTGTCTGCTTGCTTTATTCTGTTGCAGTTCTACTGATTACTACTACTATTTTTGGGTAAAGATATAGTATTTCTTTTTTGAATATTGTGGATAAAATAGGGTCTTGATAATATGTGGGAGTTGATTTTTACATTTCCCCCTCTTTTTTACTTTTAATTTTCCATTATATGCAAAACAGGCAACAATCATAAACCTCTTAGAGAAAGTTCTCACGTTAGTTACAAAGTTGAACCACGTTTTAAGATTTTTCTCCTCTTTTATGATTATAAATTGTTCTTTTTTATTGCAATCTTTTAAATACACCCACTCCTCGTCAATTGTCACAACATTTTTCCATCTTTCTCCAGCTAAATGCCTCTCATACAGAGTTCTGCTTTCTGCAATATGCCGTGGAGATAGACGATGAACATTGTATTTTTTGGCCTTTTCAAGATTTAAATCACTATTAATTATTTTATTTATAGTTGAAACTGAACTTTTAATGACTTTGTAATTGTCCTTTGACGGCGGATTCTCTTTTAAAATTAAAGATCTTACCTTACAAATATTCTCAGAAATTCTTTTCTTTTACGGATACGCATTTGGAAGTATTTTTCCACTTTTACGCGTTTATTCCTTTCTCATAAATAATATAACTTATCGTACCTTTAGATATAGAAAAACATGACTTTTACAGTGTTTTTGAATAATTGAATAAGCATAATTCTCTTCGCAAAGAACGGAAACATAGCCTTCCAACCATTGCTTATTTAAAAGCGCCATTTTGAAAATAAACAAAACTCTGGGTTAGCAGACGATAAGTTGTACTTTAATACTTAACTGCTGCGAAAATAAAATTATTTCGTAGTATACAATTTTTTACAGCTCATCAAAATCATTCAAAAAATGTTCGCACAGCCTCTGTATTTATCATAATTAAATATCTTATTCTAAAGCAACAGTCTGTTGATTTTGATGGAGCCCACACATATCCCGATATCACTTGATAAAACCTTTTCATTTTATTTGCAGCGATTATAAGTATGAAAGAATATACCAAACATGCTACTCTTAGATTATTTGTCAATGAAATATCTTAGAATTAATTAAATAATTTATCTTGTACTAAAAATGAAATTCCTGCAGATTAATCTATTTACCTTTAAAATCAAGCATTTACCATCAAAGTTTAATAAAAAAAATTTGGACTAGTGGAATTAATGTGTGGCGGCGATATCAGGTGTTGTCGGGGAGGGTTTTGGTTTGGTTGGTTGGTGGGGGCGCCAAGGCGAGTATGAGGTATTCAGAATCCAGCTGATCTACCGTCGAGAGGATGTTCAGTGAGGACTCTCATCAAAGAACGTTGGTGGGAAGGACCAGCTTGGATTAGAAACCCGACAAAAGATTGGCCAAAATTAGAACATTTCCCAAATATGGAAGTGGTTAATTCAGAGAAGAAGAAAACTATCGTAACCGCAGCTGCTATGCAAGGTGAAGAAAAGTATTACCATCGATATTCATCGTATGTTAGACTTGTAAGAATTACTGCTTGGATGATAAGGTTTTCGACGAACCTGAAGAAAGTCAAGAATCAAAGGATATTAGGAGATTTGCAATCTGACGAAATCAAGAAAGCCGAACGCACATTGTTGAAACAGGTACAAATGGACGTATTTTGTAACGAGACTGACAAATGATTAAACTCTTTGCAAGTAATCAGAGACCCTGAAGGAATTTTAAGACTAAAGACTAAAATTTTTTTAAGAGATGACTACGAAGATTTCCGTTTACCTATTATACTTCCATCCAACCATCCAGTTGTTAAAGCTCTCATTGTTTATAGACATGAACAACTGGGACATTCCGGAGTTCAGATGCTTATGAACAATCTCAGAGAAAATTACTGGATTTTAAAAAGCAGAAAAACTATTAAAGAAGTCATCAAGTCTTGCATTGTTTGTAACAGGTTCAGTGCGAAACCTGTGTTGGTATCAGAAAGACCCTTGCCTCAAGACCGTGTGAGAGATGCTGCTATATTTGAAATCATAGGAGTGGACTTGGCAGGACCTCTTATTCTTAAGGAAGGAATAAAAGCTTGGATCTTGATATTAACTTGTGCCGTATTCCGAGCTGTGCATTTAGAACTGTTGACATCGATTTCGACTGAAAATTTCCTCCTAGGTTTTAGAAGGTTTATAGCACGCAGAGGTAAACCCTCCGTAATTTATTCAGATAATGGAACCAACTTTAAGGGTGCTTGTCGTCTAATGGAAAAAGTTGATTTAGAAAAACTGAAGAACCTGGAAGAATTAAATCCAATTTCGTGGAAATTCATACCTCCTAACGCTCCCTGGTGGGGAGGTTTCTGGGAACGATTAATCGGCCTTATGAAAAGGATCTTAAGAAAAACTCTAGGAAAATCGACATTGAATCAAGAAGAAATGAATACCGTTCTTTGTGACTGAAAGCTTGATTAACTCAAGACCATTGACTTATGTTTCGGATGATGCCGAAGACATAGTACCTCTGACTCCAGCAATGTTCTTGCAGGACATTAGAGAAGTAGGAGTGCCAGAGTTGGATCAAATAGATGAGGATAAGTTGAAGAAGAGATTAGCTTACCGGTACAGAGTTCAAAAAGATCTGAGAAAACGTTTTAGAACGGAATATCTTGGCCAATTAAGAGAAATGCGTAAAATCCAAAAGGAAATTACCTTAAGTGAGGGAGACATTGTTTTGGTGGGTGAAGACCACATCAAAAGACTGAACTGGAATTTAGGGAGGATTTTGAAGCTCTACCCTGGCAAAGATAGCAAAGTCAGAGTGGCTCTAGTTAAAACCAAATTTGGCTCTGTTTTGAGACCAGTGCAGAGATTATACCAGTTAGAGTTAAAAGAACAAAACAAATCATATCTATGCCCTACTAATTTTCCTCTACTTTCAGATACTAATGGAGGAGATTCTTTTCCAATTATTTTAGACAACAATGCTAATAGACTCCAAAAGGAGACGGACACTTCGCTCCAGCCCGGTTCCAGTGATCCAGTAAGTGTAGCTGACTTAGAGACGACACTAGAACCACTCCAGTCAGCAACGGATGATCCTGATCATGGTGAACCAGATAAACCTCAACAGTCGGAGCCTAGTAGATCCCGTTACGGACGAATTCGGAAGACACGAAAACATTTTGAACTTTGACATTGACTGAAACTTTTTGACATTTATTGAGTTTTTTTTTCCTTTGAATGTCCAAAAACTCAAAATTTGGAGTGTCGCGAACGATCACCCGAATTGCAATTGTGGTTCATGTGTGGTGGCGCGACAATCGCACTGTTGACTAGACTATAGTCAGATCCGTCCAGTTATGTAGTGTTGTGCCGTGCTTTTATGTTTTGTCATGTCAACTGTCTTGTATGTGGTGTTTAAGAGAGGAATAAATATGTTTTCTCTAAAACATGAATCGTCTTCATTTCGATTAGAACAAGCATTTTAGGATGAAACCTTCAAGTTCATTCACCGTCCCGGATCTTTTGGAAGAATCGAAACAAGATTGAGTTAAGTGATACCTCTTTCTTACATATTGAAATCGAAACTCGAATTGGAATAAAGAATTTTTTATTAAGAGAAAATTCTACAGTGTTTCTCGACAACCAAGAAGCAATCTTCATAGCAAAAACCATGTAACATCGGAGAGAAGTAAGCATATTGATAACAAATACTTCTTTGTGGGTAATTTAGTCTGACAAAATCATTGAATTTGAGCATGTCTCATCCAAAGGAAACATTGCAGACATACTGACCAAAAGAATGTCTGAGAAAGCACTATTTGACCTGAACTATGGAATGACTTACTGGGAATACTAAAAGGGAAATCTTGTTATATGAGTTCTTAGTACTTTCTTTTTTACCTTTAAAATTTATTTGAACTACTCATGTGGAAATGCAAGTGTTATAGGTCATTGTTAAATTTGAATTGAAGTGTCAATCTCATAGAAAGGAAAAGTTATCTTTTGAATCACAGCTTGTGTGATCGTCTTTTTGTGTATTTATTTGTGAATTAACCATCTAACATCAGTACCTTTGTGTGATACCTTAAAATAAATATCATTTGTTCAATTCATTATTTCTACCTTCTTTCCATGTTAGTTTACGATGAAAATGAAAATTATGTAGGACTGTGGTCCAGTATGTTTTACACTTTCTACAATTAAATTTGTAATTCAGTTAGAGGCTGGAATAAGAAGCTCTGTGATTAGCACTTAAACAATCATATTGTTAAGTTATGAGATTGCATAGTATTAAAAAATATGAATATAAATAAAAATTTAACTCACCTTTGTATAATTTGCTTCCTATTGAACTGGCATTCTTTGACTCACACTTGAGAAAAAATTCTCATGTTTGAAGGAAGTGTTTCTGTGTCCAAATGCTGTTGACATTATATTGTCATTATCATTAACACTTAATGATAATAACATCTTCATTCTTTGATGAACCATGTAAATCGAACCAGTAAAACTATTTAACATTGCACACGGCTGGAAAAAATGCAGAATGTGAAATAAACATAAGAAATGAAGCAATGGAAACAAATTATCAGTTTAACCATAATTCTCAATATTTTGATTTCAAAGTGTAATATAAAATTTGGCTTCACTTTGGCATTACTCTGATGAATCAAACTTTTATTTCAGGCTCTTCAACTCAAAAAACTTCAGACCGAGTCTTCATACAACAGCTTTACGTATCAGTTCTCTGCTGCTTGAGGGTAATACAGAAATAAGAAAAATCATTTGTAATCAAGCAGGAATTTCCTCATTTCAATAAATTCAGCTGGGTTCAATTGCATCAAGAATCATAAGGTAAGTGAAATCTTCCTTAAAAATATATGGTAGATTTAATTTTTTCCTTCTAAATTTACAACCGGAATTTTGAAAATTTTAACTTCATTACATTTTTACCATTTTCTTGCCTTTAAAATGTGTTAACCCTAATTCCATGATGCAACTCCAATCATTATATTGTCATTGTAACAGCAAATTATTTGGATGGCAAATCGAAATCGTTTCCTTGTATCGTTTGGTAACTATTTCTTAGAGACTAGATCTGAGGTATATTGATGATCACGGGTGCTAATTCTAGGAGCCCACTACCCTAATATTATGAATGGAACCTAGCCTCCCCAGACCTCAGGAAATACCTGTGAGACCATTGTTTGGGGAGGCCTCTCAAGAAGATAAGCAAATGCTATTGAAGAAGTCAACTAAAGTTTATTCTAAACAACATCTTAATGTTTCTTCAATTAAAAGACTAATCTATAAAGTAGATTAAATTAATTCTGAACAGCCTTGAATTGCAGAGTCTGAAAAAGCAACCTGAGGTTTTAATTAGCATAGATTCGCCCTTTTGTTGCATGGTAGGAAATAGATGTTGGATGGAGACATGCATGGTTAAGACAGAGCTTGAAAAGTAATATTTTGTGTTTTTCTGTCTAGTACCATGGCTGCATCTGATATTTTATGTGTTTTGTTTGTCAAGAGTGCCCTTTGATGCACTTTGGTTTTAATGTTGGAAAATAGTATATTAAAACCCAACATTGTTAAATGATCATCATGTGTTAGGAGGTCAATTTCTATCTATGTAACATCTGTTAAGTCTATCTGAATCGGATAACCTGGTGAGATTTTTTACATGAGCTAAAATATGCAAAAGCCCCAGTATTGCAGTTAGTGTAAATAACGGTTGCTGGCAATCAGTCTGAGACTGACTCAGATTCTTGAGTCAACAATTGAGTTTATGTTCATAAGTCAGCTTCTCTTATACAAAACCATGTCCTTTGACCAGAAGCAAGAAATAATCCGAGAAATGGTGAGAACAATAGCCCAGAAGTGGTCGGTGGGGTATGCCGTAACCCAATACTCAAAAGAACAAAAGTTTAAGAATGTATACCATAACAATGGGATGATCTTGATATCTGACTTAGGGTAGTCAGGGTTGAACGTTTTATTTTGAAGAGTTCTCAATCTCAACACATTTTGCAAATATTCTTTTAAAAATGGTTTGTTATTGAGCTTAAGATGTCAGGTCTTTTCACCAAAACCTAGCACATTACTCTGACAAATATTGCATGACTTTGAAGCTTCTTTTCTTGAATCATCATTTTATATACCTCAAGTTAAAATTGATGGATTAAATTTATAAAATTCAATTTTGGAAATTTTTAAACCACATTTTTCTTAGATGTTTATGCATCTGGTCCAAGTTTTGTGAAAATAACCAAAAACAAGACTGTTTAGTTGGCATGTTTTAACCCATATTTATGTATGTAGTAACTAGCTTATATTTCAAACATATAATATTAAGTTACAAATTAAACATTGTGAATGTAAAAGTTTAATGTCGATTCCTTTCATAAAAAGTATATACTGTAACCCCTCCATGTTTCACTCACTTATATACCTCTTTTTTACATGTCCTGATGAATTTCATGTTTCGGAAGCATGAAATCTTGATTTGTTTCAATAGAAGTTCAAAGGTTACTTGTTTCAAGCAGCAAAATTAAACTGAATTTGTTTGCTTTTGGATATCTCAAAAGTGAGAAGGCATTTCTGTTTTCAAAAATATTCCACCTTATTTAGTAATATATATAGGTGATTCTGTGTCAAATCGCACAAGGAGTATTATGAACCAGACCTTCCAATTTGTTTTAAATCTCGGCTAATTTGTTGCCTAGTAACAATTAAATATGAAAAAATTTTAGTTTCCTTTTTACATGTTTTTTGTTTATAATAATTAATTAATTTATTAATAATTAATTAAATTTAAAAATTGGGCAATTTTTCTTGATTCTAGACTCACTCTTCGACTGAACTAAAGTAGACTTATTTTGAAGAAAAATAAACCTTTCTAATGATTACATGACATTCTGACTGATCAAATTCAAGGTCAAACGTAAGATATTACAAATATACTGATAATATTGTAGAAATGATTTTTAAACAAAATTGAGTTCTAAAACATTTATGTATGAAGCAATTAATTTCTCCAAATTGGAACCACTGCATCCCATTCAATAAAATTATCTTTAGTGTCCTCAAAATAAGGAGTCCAGTAATTGCCAGTTTTAAAAAGGACCAATCTGGGGTGTTACTGAGTAGAATCAAATTTTAAATTGATTAGTATATTGTCCCCTAAGTTATTTAATTTGCAATGTTATTAAACGTCAGAAAAGAAAAGTAAAGAGTGATTTGAATCAATGATTTTTTGAAATAGAAACACTTGATTTAAGTCATGATTAAAATTGTAATTTAAATCAAGCTTATTTAACCTCTCAACAGTTTCTTTTTCTGCCATATTGTGTCCAAAAATAAGCACATTTTTGATAAACAATTTTGCATTCAAATCGATTATATAAATTCAAATCAGCAGTCAAAACTGTTACAAGTATTGAATTGCATAATTATGATAATTTAATTATAGCGAAAAATCTACATTTTTACTTAAAGTTGGCTTTTCCGAACAAGAACTTTTTAGAACACTTGACGAAATGGATGTGAGAAAAGAGCATGCATTTAATGCTTAAGTTTTATTTAATTTCAAAACTCAGCTTTTGTATGATAAATTTTAAAACATGGAGATAAGCAGAATCCTATATCACAACCGGGACAAAAATATCTGGTTTCTTTTCTCATCCGTTTTACGCTATAGTTCCTTTTTGAGCAACACAAATCACTGCCTCATCGGTTTCAGTTTCTTTTCGGTGGGTGGAATCACTTCAAAAAAGTCTTTCAGTCAATCGTACGGGATTGGGCAAAATTCCTGGTCTCCTTTTTGCGGCGGTGCTGGAGGAGGATTACTAATATCAATTTCGCAAAAGTTCCGCACCCGAGTTAGATCATCGGAACTTTCTGTTTCCTCATCACTAGAGAAGTCCCATAACGAACTATCACAACTTCCAGAATCATTTAGAGAAATTTCCGATTCATTATCTGATCCAATATAAGAATTATATTCTGTTATGAGCCGCTCACTGTCACTCATTTCCTTTTATTTTAGCACACAATTCAAAAGAAATAGTATTCGCAACGTGTGATACACTACACAAGGGAAAACAAAATTCACTCCTTCTCCCACGTAAACGAAAAGCAGTAAAACCTGATATTAAAACCGGTGTACGCATGTTTTGATTTTCAATCTTTACTGGACTACTAGAGCTATCTATTAGAAACATTGCAAATGAAAAAAGTTACAAAGCCGGACAAATCATTGGATTGGCGTAGAAAAATAAGATGCCCAAGCGGTGTACGGGCAAATCAGAAAAGTGACCTTTCGCAGCACCCGAGCAGTGTTCGGGCAAAACTGTTAAGGGGTTAAATTGGCATACCCTGCTATTTATCCAGTATAGATGGGCCATTTAAATTTTTTGTTAGACTCCTTTTTGGGATGATAGCCTATTATGCTATTATTTAGAAGAGCCATTTTCTGACTCATTGCATCTACTACCAATGCTTGTTACTATTTGTTTAGTTCAGAGGTTGGAGGTTACGAAGCATAAGGAATGTCCTGCTTATACAACTTTGGTGTGTACGAGCATCACAACCCCGAGGTACCTGAGTGATTTTCCTCCCTTTCACTTATACCTTCGCCTATTCTGCTTTTTCTTCCTCATTGTGTTGTCTGTCTTGCGTTCGGCTCGATTTAGACAAATATGGCCCTTACACCTATAGTATATTTACGTGCTTCGTTAATTGTGAATATACTCAATCATAATTCGACTCCATTAGATAATCCAATTTTTATTACCATCCTTTTTTATCCAAAAGCGCGCACACTTCTCTCCGTATTTTCTTGCAACCTCACTGCTCATACCAGGGTTGCTATATTTTTAAAGGCGCGTACATTCTTGCTCTCTTGGCGATTCACTACAGAGTATCCCCCCAGTGACAGAGGGTACGATGGAACAAACAATATAACTTAAATATATATAAATATAATGTAACACATGTAATTTGACATACATAAAATAGAAAGAAATATGATGTGAATTAACAGTTAAATATAGTCAGTATATCTCTGCGGAAAATGTACACGACGACCAGTTCGTGTCGTGGTTGTTGGTTTCTTAATAGTTTCTTTGGAAACAGATGGTCTTGCAAGAAATATTGACTTTGTAGGAAGTGTCTCTGTAACAGTGGATTGATGTTTGATAGGAACATTATCCTCTCCAAGAAGAAAAGCGGGTTTAACTCGATCCAAAGAGACAGTCGATTTCTTTCCTTTCAGTTCAATGGTAATTGTTTTATTGGTTCTGTTTATTACCTTGCGAGGACCGGTGTAAGGCTGACTCAAGGGTGGTTTGTTTGAATCAACTCGTAAGAAAATGTGCGTGTATGCTGTGAGAGATGGATGCACAAAAACTGGACTTTCACCATGTCGTGAAGTAGCAACGGGATTTAGAGTCCGCATCCGCTCTTTGAGTCGAGTCACAAAGGAGGTATCAATGATTTGTTTGTGATCTGGGATTTCTAACATGTCTGCAGGCAATGTTAATGTTTTGCCATAGACAAGTTCAGCACAAGTTGCTTTGATATCTTCCTTAACCGCGATAGGGATACCTAAAAGTACGATGGGAATGATATCAGCTTTATAGATGCTTTAAGATGCCTATGAAAACGTTCGATGAGGCCGTTTGCAATTGGGTGGTATGTAGTCGTTTTTATTCTATTCGTGCCTAACATGTTTGCAAATTCTTGATACAAATTTGATCTCATTTGAGATCCTTGATCTGTGCTTATAACAAATGGGCATCCAAAGCGACTAATCCAAGTGGTGAATATTGCTTTGGCAAATGGTAGTAGTTGTCGTATCAGATATGGGTATGGCCTCAGGCCATCTGGTAAATCTGTCGATGAGTGTCAGAAGATAGACGTGACCATCAGATGGGGGTAAAGGACCTACAATGTCTAAGTGAATTTGCGAGAAACGTGCATCAGGAAGTGCGAAAGTTCCTAGTGGTGCTTTCGTGTGGCGTTGGACTTTTGATCTCTGACAGGGTTCGCAGAAGCGTACCCAGCACTTGATTTGACGTTTCATATTGGGCCACACATATCAGGAAGATATTAGCTTTGTGGTAGCTGCAATTCATGGATGAGGAATATTGTGTAGATGCTCAAATATGAGCTTTCGAAAGCATTCAGGTACGAAAGGTCGAGGTGAACTAGTTGATGTATCCCAAAGTAAATCACAGTCAGATGAATGGCATGGTTTATATTCCAAAGTCAGAGATGAGGCATTGTTTTGAAGATACCTCTGTACCTCTGAATCACTTTCCTGCAAAATCTTTAAAATTCAAATTGGGAGATTTTGTAATAGAATCAATTTCGATTCTTGAAAATGCATCTGCGACAGAATTTTTTGAACCTTGCACATGCCTGATGTCTGGAATAGTGTGAAATTAAGTCTAAATGGCGTAATTGCCGAGGTGAACATTTATCAGGATTTTGCTTAAAGGCGTAAATTAATGGTTTTTGGTCTGTGTAAATTTGAAAACTTCTGCCTTCGGGTGAGATGTCGAATCCGAGACCGTGGCGATTTATCACCAAGTATGGTAACCTTGCAGTTTTGCTCCAAATTTATGGCAACCCTATGGAAAAGGTTGGTTTCTTGGAAGGAAAGAGCGCTTCTTTTTTTTAACGAACGCATTTTTTTTACCAAAATATCGATGTAATGCGTTCTATGATTGGTTTGGTTGGAGAAGGATGGAGAAGTGTCATGCCAATTGATCCAGGCTAGATCAAAAGTCGCGCCGATAAAAGGTACTTCAATTCCAAGGATGGAGTTGTTAGCTTGTTCAATTGGAGTACGACTAGCTTATTTAGTAAAGAAGGATTTACATATGGAAAATATAACAACAATTTTCTGGTCAGACTCAATGGATGTTCTCCATTGAATAAAAAGGGAAGGCCCATGGGCGACATTCGTTGCTAATAGGGTTGAAGAAATAAGAAGACTCTCGTCGAAGGAAGACTGGAAGTACGTTCCAGGTATTCAGAATCCAGCTGATCTACCGTCGAGAGGATGTTCAGTGAGGACTCTCATCAAAGAACGTTGGTGGGAAGGACCAGCTTGGATTAGAAACCCGACAAAAGATTGGCCAAAATTAGAACATTTCCCAAATATGGAAGTGGTTAATTCAGAGAAGAAGAAAACTATCGTAACCGCAGCTGCTATGCAAGGTGAAGAAAAGTATTACCATCGATATTCATCGTATGTTAGACTTGTAAGAATTACTGCTTGGATGATAAGGTTTTCGACGAACCTGAAGAAAGTCAAGAATCAAAGGATATTAGGAGATTTGCAATCTGACGAAATCAAGAAAGCCGAACGCACATTGTTGAAACAGGTACAAATGGACGTATTTTGTAACGAGACTGACAAATGATTAAACTCTTTGCAAGTAATCAGAGACCCTGAAGGAATTTTAAGACTAAAGACTAAAATTTTTTTAAGAGATGACTACGAAGATTTCCGTTTACCTATTATACTTCCATCCAACCATCCAGTTGTTAAAGCTCTCATTGTTTATAGACATGAACAACTGGGACATTCCGGAGTTCAGATGCTTATGAACAATCTCAGAGAAAATTACTGGATTTTAAAAAGCAGAAAAACTATTAAAGAAGTCATCAAGTCTTGCATTGTTTGTAACAGGTTCAGTGTGAAACCTGTGTTGGTATCAGAAAGACCCTTGCCTCAAGACCGTGTGAGAGATGCTGCTATATTTGAAATCATAGGAGTGGACTTGGCAGGACCTCTTATTCTTAAGGAAGGAATAAAAGCTTGGATCTTGATATTAACTTGTGCCGTATTCCGAGCTGTGCATTTAGAACTGTTGACATCGATTTCGACTGAAAATTTCCTCCTAGGTTTTAGAAGGTTTATAGCACGCAGAGGTAAACCCTCCGTAATTTATTCAGATAATGGAACCAACTTTAAGGGTGCTTGTCGTCTAATGGAAAAAGTTGATTTAGAAAAACTGAAGAACCTGGAAGAATTAAATCCAATTTCGTGGAAATTCATACCTCCTAACGCTCCCTGGTGGGGAGGTTTCTGGGAACGATTAATCGGCCTTATGAAAAGAAAAACTCTAGGAAAATCGACATTGAATCAAGAAGAAATGAATACCGTTCTTTGTGACTGAAAGCTTGATTAACTCAAGACCATTGACTTATGTTTCGGATGATGCCGAAGACATAGTACCTCTGACTCCAGCAATGTTCTTGCAGGACATTAGAGAAGTAGGAGTGCCAGAGTTGGATCAAATAGATGAGGATAAGTTGAAGAAGAGATTAGCTTACCGGTACAGAGTTCAAAAAGATCTGAGAAAACGTTTTAGAACGGAATATCTTGGCCAATTAAGAGAAATGCGTAAAATCCAAAAGGAAATTACCTTAAGTGAGGGAGACATTGTTTTGGTGGGTGAAGACCACATCAAAAGACTGAACTGGAATTTAGGGAGGATTTTGAAGCTCTACCCTGGCAAAGATAGCAAAGTCAGAGTGGCTCTAGTTAAAACCAAATTTGGCTCTGTTTTGAGACCAGTGCAGAGATTATACCAGTTAGAGTTAAAAGAACAAAACAAATCATATCTATGCCCTACTAATTTTCCTCTACTTTCAGATACTAATGGAGGAGATTCTTTTCCAATTATTTTAGACAACAATGCTAATAGACTCCAAAAGGAGACGGACACTTCGCTCCAGCCCGGTTCCAGTGATCCAGTAAGTGTAGCTGACTTAGAGACGACACTAGAACCACTCCAGTCAGCAACGGATGATCCTGATCATGGTGAACCAGATAAACCTCAACAGTCGGAGCCTAGTAGATCCCGTTACGGACGAATTCGGAAGACACGAAAACATTTTGAACTTTGACATTGACTGAAACTTTTTGACATTTATTGAGTTTTTTTTTCCTTTGAATGTCCAAAAACTCAAAATTTGGAGTGTCGCGAACGATCACCCGAATTGCAATTGTGGTTCATGTGTGGTGGCGCGACAATCGCACTGTTGACTAGACTATAGTCAGATCCGTCCAGTTATGTAGTGTTGTGCCGTGCTTTTATGTTTTGTCATGTCAACTGTCTTGTATGTGGTGTTTAAGAGAGGAATAAATATGTTTTCTCTAAAACATGAATCGTCTTCATTTCGATTAGAACAAGCATTTTAGGATGAAACCTTCAAGTTCATTCACCGTCCCGGATCTTTTGGAAGAATCGAAACAAGATTGAGTTAAGTGATACCTCTTTCTTACATATTGAAATCGAAACTCGAATTGGAATAAAGAATTTTTTATTAAGAGAAAATTCTACAGTGTATCTCGACAACCAAGAAGCAATCTTCATAGCAAAAACCATGTAACATCGGAGAGAAGTAAGCATATTGATAACAAATACTTCTTTGTGGGTAATTTAGTCTGACAAAATCATTGAATTTGAGCATGTCTCATCCAAAGGAAACATTGCAGACATACTGACCAAAAGAATGTCTGAGAAAGCACTATTTGACCTGAACTATGGAATGACTTACTGGGAATACTAAAAGGGAAATCTTGTTATATGAGTTCTTAGTACTTTCTTTTTTACCTTTAAAATTTATTTGAACTACTCATGTGGAAATGCAAGTGTTATAGGTCATTGTTAAATTTGAATTGAAGTGTCAATCTCATAGAAAGGAAAAGTTATCTTTTGAATCACAGCTTGTGTGATCGTCTTTTTGTGTATTTATTTGTGAATTAACCATCTAACATCAGTACCTTTGTGTGATACCTTAAAATAAATATCATTTGTTCAATTCATTATTTCTACCTTCTTTCCATGTTAGTTTACGATGAAAATGAAAATTATGTAGGACTGTGGTCCAGTATGTTTTACACTTTCTACAATTAAATTTGTAATTCAGTTAGAGGCTGGAATAAGAAGCTCTGTGATTAGCACTTAAACAATCATATTGTTAAGTTATGAGATTGCATAGTATTAAAAAATATGAATATAAATAAAAATTTAACTCACCTTTGTATAATTTGCTTCCTATTGAACTGGCATTCTTTGACTCACACTTGAGAAAAAATTCTCATGTTTGAAGGAAGTGTTTCTGTGTCCAAATGCTGTTGACATTATATTGTCATTATCATTAACACTTAATGATAATAACATCTTCATTCTTTGATGAACCATGTAAATCGAACCAGTAAAACTATTTAACATTGCACACGGCTGGAAAAAATGCAGAATGTGAAATAAACATAAGAAATGAAGCAATGGAAACAAATTATCAGTTTAACCATAATTCTCAATATTTTGATTTCAAAGTGTAATATAAAATTTGGCTTCACTTTGGCATTACTCTGATGAATCAAACTTTTATTTCAGGCTCTTCAACTCAAAAAACTTCAGACCGAGTCTTCATACAACAGCTTTACGTATCAGTTCTCTGCTGCTTGAGGGTAATACAGAAATAAGAAAAATCATTTGTAATCAAGCAGGAATTTCCTCATTTCAATAAATTCAGCTGGGTTCAATTGCATCAAGAATCATAAGGTAAGTGAAATCTTCCTTAAAAATATATGGTAGATTTAATTTTTTCCTTCTAAATTTACAACCGGAATTTTGAAAATTTTAACTTCATTACATTTTTACCATTTTCTTGCCTTTAAAATGTGTTAACCCTAATTCCATGATGCAACTCCAATCATTATATTGTCATTGTAACAGCAAATTATTTGGATGGCAAATCGAAATCGTTTCCTTGTATCGTTTGGTAACTATTTCTTAGAGACTAGATCTGAGGTATATTGATGATCACGGGTGCTAATTCTAGGAGCCCACTACCCTAATATTATGAATGGAACCTAGCCTCCCCAGACCTCAGGAAATACCTGTGAGACCATTGTTTGGGGAGGCCTCTCAAGAAGATAAGCAAATGCTATTGAAGAAGTCAACTAAAGTTTATTCTAAACAACATCTTAATGTTTCTTCAATTAAAAGACTAATCTATAAAGTAGATTAAATTAATTCTGAACAGCCTTGAATTGCAGAGTCTGAAAAAGCAACCTGAGGTTTTAATTAGCATAGATTCGCCCTTTTGTTGCATGGTAGGAAATAGATGTTGGATGGAGACATGCATGGTTAAGACAGAGCTTGAAAAGTAATATTTTGTGTTTTTCTGTCTAGTACCATGGCTGCATCTGATATTTTATGTGTTTTGTTTGTCAAGAGTGCCCTTTGATGCACTTTGGTTTTAATGTTGGAAAATAGTATATTAAAACCCAACATTGTTAAATGATCATCATGTGTTAGGAGGTCAATTTCTATCTATGTAACATCTGTTAAGTCTATCTGAATCGGATAACCTGGTGAGATTTTTTACATGAGCTAAAATATGCAAAAGCCCCAGTATTGCAGTTAGTGTAAATAACGGTTGCTGGCAATCAGTCTGAGACTGACTCAGATTCTTGAGTCAACAATTGAGTTTATGTTCATAAGTCAGCTTCTCTTATACAAAACCATGTCCTTTGACCAGAAGCAAGAAATAATCCGAGAAATGGTGAGAACAATAGCCCAGAAGTGGTCGGTGGGGTATGCCGTAACCCAATACTCAAAAGAACAAAAGTTTAAGAATGTATACCATAACAATGGGATGATCTTGATATCTGACTTAGGGTAGTCAGGGTTGAACGTTTTATTTTGAAGAGTTCTCAATCTCAACACATTTTGCAAATATTCTTTTAAAAATGGTTTGTTATTGAGCTTAAGATGTCAGGTCTTTTCACCAAAACCTAGCACATTACTCTGACAAATATTGCATGACTTTGAAGCTTCTTTTCTTGAATCATCATTTTATATACCTCAAGTTAAAATTGATGGATTAAATTTATAAAATTCAATTTTGGAAATTTTTAAACCACATTTTTCTTAGATGTTTATGCATCTGGTCCAAGTTTTGTGAAAATAACCAAAAACAAGACTGTTTAGTTGGCATGTTTTAACCCATATTTATGTATGTAGTAACTAGCTTATATTTCAAACATATAATATTAAGTTACAAATTAAACATTGTGAATGTAAAAGTTTAATGTCGATTCCTTTCATAAAAAGTATATACTGTAACCCCTCAATGTTTCACTCACTTATATACCTCTTTTTTACATGTCCTGATGAATTTCATGTTTCGGAAGCATGAAATCTTGATTTGTTTCAATAGAAGTTCAAAGGTTACTTGTTTCAAGCAGCAAAATTAAACTGAATTTGTTTGCTTTTGGATATCTCAAAAGTGAGAAGGCATTTCTGTTTTCAAAAATATTCCACCTTATTTAGTAATATATATAGGTGATTCTGTGTCAAATCGCACAAGGAGTATTATGAACCAGACCTTCCAATTTGTTTTAAATCTCGGCTAATTTGTTGCCTAGTAACAATTAAATATGAAAAAATTTTAGTTTCCTTTTTACATGTTTTTTGTTTATAATAATTAATTAATTTATTAATAATTAATTAAATTTAAAAATTGGGCAATTTTTCTTGATTCTAGACTCACTCTTCGATTGAACTAAAGTAGACTTATTTTGAAGAAAAATAAACCTTTCTAATGATTACATGACATTCTGACTGATCAAATTCAAGGTCAAACGTAAGATATTACAAATATACTGATAATATTGTAGAAATGATTTTTAAACAAAATTGAGTTCTAAAACATTTATGTATGAAGCAATTAATTTCTCCAAATTGGAACCACTGCATCCCATTCAATAAAATTATCTTTAGTGTCCTCAAAATAAGGAGTCCAGTAATTGCCAGTTTTAAAAAGGACCAATCTGGGGTGTTACTGAGTAGAATCAAATTTTAAATTGATTAGTATATTGTCCCCTAAGTTATTTAATTTGCAATGTTATTAAACGTCAGAAAAGAAAAGTAAAGAGTGATTTGAATCAATGATTTTTTGAAATAGAAACACTTGATTTAAGTCATGATTAAAATTGTAATTTAAATCAAGCTTATTTAACCTCTCAACAGTTTCTTTTTCTGCCATATTGTGTCCAAAAATAAGCACATTTTTGATAAACAATTTTGCATTCAAATCGATTATATAAATTCAAATCAGCAGTCAAAACTGTTACAAGTATTGAATTGCATAATTATGATAATTTAATTATAGCGAAAAATCTACATTTTTACTTAAAGTTGGCTTTTCCGAACAAGAACTTTTTAGAACACTTGACGAAATGGATGTGAGAAAAGAGCATGCATTTAATGCTTAAGTTTTATTTAATTTCAAAACTCAGCTTTTGTATGATAAATTTTAAAACATGGAGATAAGCAGAATCCTATATCACAACCGGGACAAAAATATCTGGTTTCTTTTCTCATCCGTTTTACGCTATAGTTCCTTTTTGAGCAACACAAATCACTGCCTCATCGGTTTCAGTTTCTTTTCGGTGGGTGGAATCACTTCAAAAAAGTCTTTCAGTCAATCGTACGGGATTGGGCAAAATTCCTGGTCTCCTTTTTGCGGCGGTGCTGGAGGAGGATTACTAATATCAATTTCGCAAAAGTTCCGCACCCGAGTTAGATCATCGGAACTTTCTGTTTCCTCATCACTAGAGAAGTCCCATAACGAACTATCACAACTTCCAGAATCATTTAGAGAAATTTCCGATTCATTATCTGATCCAATATAAGAATTATATTCTGTTATGAGCCGCTCACTGTCACTCATTTCCTTTTATTTTAGCACACAATTCAAAAGAAATAGTATTCGCAACGTGTGATACACTACACAAGGGAAAACAAAATTCACTCCTTCTCCCACGTAAACGAAAAGCAGTAAAACCTGATATTAAAACCGGTGTACGCATGTTTTGATTTTCAATCTTTACTGGACTACTAGAGCTATCTATTAGAAACATTGCAAATGAAAAAAGTTACAAAGCCGGACAAATCATTGGATTGGCGTAGAAAAATAAGATGCCCAAGCGGTGTACGGGCAAATCAGAAAAGTGACCTTTCGCAGCACCCGAGCAGTGTTCGGGCAAAACTGTTAAGGGGTTAAATTGGCATACCCTGCTATTTATCCAGTATAGATGGGCCATTTAAATTTTTTGTTAGACTCCTTTTTGGGATGATAGCCTATTATGCTATTATTTAGAAGAGCCATTTTCTGACTCATTGCATCTACTACCAATGCTTGTTACTATTTGTTTAGTTCAGAGGTTGGAGGTTACGAAGCATAAGGAATGTCCTGCTTATACAACTTTGGTGTGTACGAGCATCACAACCCCGAGGTACCTGAGTGATTTTCCTCCCTTTCACTTATACCTTCGCCTATTCTGCTTTTTCTTCCTCATTGTGTTGTCTGTCTTGCGTTCGGCTCGATTTAGACAAATATGGCCCTTACACCTATAGTATATTTACGTGCTTCGTTAATTGTGAATATACTCAATCATAATTCGACTCCATTAGATAATCCAATTTTTATTACCATCCTTTTTTATCCAAAAGCGCGCACACTTCTCTCCGTATTTTCTTGCAACCTCACTGCTCATACCAGGGTTGCTATATTTTTAAAGGCGCGTACATTCTTGCTCTCTTGGCGATTCACTACAGAGTATCCCCCCAGTGACAGAGGGTACGATGGAACAAACAATATAACTTAAATATATATAAATATAATGTAACACATGTAATTTGACATACATAAAATAGAAAGAAATATGATGTGAATTAACAGTTAAATATAGTCAGTATATCTCTGCGGAAAATGTACACGACGACCAGTTCGTGTCGTGGTTGTTGGTTTCTTAATAGTTTCTTTGGAAACAGATGGTCTTGCAAGAAATATTGACTTTGTAGGAAGTGTCTCTGTAACAGTGGATTGATGTTTGATAGGAACATTATCCTCTCCAAGAAGAAAAGCGGGTTTAACTCGATCCAAAGAGACAGTCGATTTCTTTCCTTTCAGTTCAATGGTAATTGTTTTATTGGTTCTGTTTATTACCTTGCGAGGACCGGTGTAAGGCTGACTCAAGGGTGGTTTGTTTGAATCAACTCGTAAGAAAATGTGCGTGTATGCTGTGAGAGATGGATGCACAAAAACTGGACTTTCACCATGTCGTGAAGTAGCAACGGGATTTAGAGTCCGCATCCGCTCTTTGAGTCGAGTCACAAAGGAGGTATCAATGATTTGTTTGTGATCTGGGATTTCTAACATGTCTGCAGGCAATGTTAATGTTTTGCCATAGACAAGTTCAGCACAAGTTGCTTTGATATCTTCCTTAACCGCGATAGGGATACCTAAAAGTACGATGGGAATGATATCAGCTTTATAGATGCTTTAAGATGCCTATGAAAACGTTCGATGAGGCCGTTTGCAATTGGGTGGTATGTAGTCGTTTTTATTCTATTCGTGCCTAACATGTTTGCAAATTCTTGATACCAATTCGATCTCATTTGAGATCCTTGATCTGTGCTTATAACAAATGGGCATCCAAAGCGACTAATCCAAGTGGTGAATATTGCTTTGGCAAATGGTAGTAGTTGTCGTATCAGATATGGGTATGGCCTCAGGCCATCTGGTAAATCTGTCGATGAGTGTCAGAAGATAGACGTGACCATCAGATGGGGGTAAAGGACCTACAATGTCTAAGTGAATTTGCGAGAAACGTGCATCAGGAAGTGCGAAAGTTCCTAGTGGTGCTTTCGTGTGGCGTTGGACTTTTGATCTCTGACAGGGTTCGCAGAAGCGTACCCAGCACTTGATTTGACGTTTCATATTGGGCCACACATATCAGGAAGATATTAGCTTTGTGGTAGCTGCAATTCATGGATGAGAAATATTGTGTAGATGCTCAAATATGAGCTTTCGAAAGCATTCAGGTATGAAAGGTCGAGGTGAACTAGTTGATGTATCCCAAAGTAAATCACAGTCAGATGAATGGCATGGTTTATATTCCAAAGTCAGAGATGAGGCATTGTTTTGAAGATACCTCTGTACCTCTGAATCACTTTCCTGCAAAATCTTTAAAATTCAAATTGGGAGATTTTGTAATAGAATCAATTTCGATTCTTGAAAATGCATCTGCGACAGAATTTTTTGAACCTTGCACATGCCTGATGTCTGGAATAGTGTGAAATTAAGTCTAAATGGCGTAATTGCCGAGGTGAACATTTATCAGGATTTTGCTTAAAGGCGTAAATTAATGGTTTTTGGTCTGTGTAAATTTGAAAACTTCTGCCTTCGGGTGAGATGTCGAATCCGAGACCGTGGCGATTTATCACCAAGTATGGTAACCTTGCAGTTTTGCTCCAAATTTATGGCAACCCTATGGAAAAGGTTGGTTTCTTGGAAGGAAAGAGCGCTTCTTTTTTTTAACGAACGCATTTTTTTTACCAAAATATCGATGTAATGCGTTCTATGATTGGTTTGGTTGGAGAAGGATGGAGAAGTGTCATGCCAATTGATCCAGGCTAGATCAAAAGTCGCGCCGATAAAAGGTACTTCAATTCCAAGGATGGAGTTGTTAGCTTGTTCAATTGGAGTACGACTAGCTTATTTAGTAAAGAAGGATTTACATATGGAAAATATAACAACAATTTTCTGGTCAGACTCAATGGATGTTCTCCATTGAATAAAAAGGGAAGGCCCATGGGCGACATTCGTTGCTAATAGGGTTGAAGAAATAAGAAGACTCTCGTCGAAGGAAGACTGGAAGTACGTTCCAGGTATTCAGAATCCAGCTGATCTACCGTCGAGAGGATGTTCAGTGAGGACTCTCATCAAAGAACGTTGGTGGGAAGGACCAGCTTGGATTAGAAACCCGACAAAAGATTGGCCAAAATTAGAACATTTCCCAAATATGGAAGTGGTTAATTCAGAGAAGAAGAAAACTATCGTAACCGCAGCTGCTATGCAAGGTGAAGAAAAGTATTACCATCGATATTCATCGTATGTTAGACTTGTAAGAATTACTGCTTGGATGATAAGGTTTTCGACGAACCTGAAGAAAGTCAAGAATCAAAGGATATTAGGAGATTTGCAATCTGACGAAATCAAGAAAGCCGAACGCACATTGTTGAAACAGGTACAAATGGACGTATTTTGTAACGAGACTGACAAATGATTAAACTCTTTGCAAGTAATCAGAGACCCTGAAGGAATTTTAAGACTAAAGACTAAAATTTTTTTAAGAGATGACTACGAAGATTTCCGTTTACCTATTATACTTCCATCCAACCATCCAGTTGTTAAAGCTCTCATTGTTTATAGACATGAACAACTGGGACATTCCGGAGTTCAGATGCTTATGAACAATCTCAGAGAAAATTACTGGATTTTAAAAAGCAGAAAAACTATTAAAGAAGTCATCAAGTCTTGCATTGTTTGTAACAGGTTCAGTGTGAAACCTGTGTTGGTATCAGAAAGACCCTTGCCTCAAGACCGTGTGAGAGATGCTGCTATATTTGAAATCATAGGAGTGGACTTGGCAGGACCTCTTATTCTTAAGGAAGGAATAAAAGCTTGGATCTTGATATTAACTTGTGCCGTATTCCGAGCTGTGCATTTAGAACTGTTGACATCGATTTCGACTGAAAATTTCCTCCTAGGTTTTAGAAGGTTTATAGCACGCAGAGGTAAACCCTCCGTAATTTATTCAGATAATGGAACCAACTTTAAGGGTGCTTGTCGTCTAATGGAAAAAGTTGATTTAGAAAAACTGAAGAACCTGGAAGAATTAAATCCAATTTCGTGGAAATTCATACCTCCTAACGCTCCCTGGTGGGGAGGTTTCTGGGAACGATTAATCGGCCTTATGAAAAGGATCTTAAGAAAAACTCTAGGAAAATCGACATTGAATCAAGAAGAAATGAATACCGTTCTTTGTGACTGAAAGCTTGATTAACTCAAGACCATTGACTTATGTTTCGGATGATGCCGAAGACATAGTACCTCTGACTCCAGCAATGTTCTTGCAGGACATTAGAGAAGTAGGAGTGCCAGAGTTGGATCAAATAGATGAGGATAAGTTGAAGAAGAGATTAGCTTACCGGTACAGAGTTCAAAAAGATCTGAGAAAACGTTTTAGAACGGAATATCTTGGCCAATTAAGAGAAATGCGTAAAATCCAAAAGGAAATTACCTTAAGTGAGGGAGACATTGTTTTGGTGGGTGAAGACCACATCAAAAGACTGAACTGGAATTTAGGGAGGATTTTGAAGCTCTACCCTGGCAAAGATAGCAAAGTCAGAGTGGCTCTAGTTAAAACCAAATTTGGCTCTGTTTTGAGACCAGTGCAGAGATTATACCAGTTAGAGTTAAAAGAACAAAACAAATCATATCTATGCCCTACTAATTTTCCTCTACTTTCAGATACTAATGGAGGAGATTCTTTTCCAATTATTTTAGACAACAATGCTAATAGACTCCAAAAGGAGACGGACACTTCGCTCCAGCCCGGTTCCAGTGATCCAGTAAGTGTAGCTGACTTAGAGACGACACTAGAACCACTCCAGTCAGCAACGGATGATCCTGATCATGGTGAACCAGATAAACCTCAACAGTCGGAGCCTAGTAGATCCCGTTACGGACGAATTCGGAAGACACGAAAACATTTTGAACTTTGACATTGACTGAAACTTTTTGACATTTATTGAGGTTTTTTTTCCTTTGAATGTCCAAAAACTCAAAATGGGGAGTGTCGCGAACGATCACCCGAATTGCAATTGTGGTTCATGTGTGGTGGCGCGACAATCGCACTGTTGACTAGACTATAGTCAGATCCGTCCAGTTATGTAGTGTTGTGCCGTGCTTTTATGTTTTGTCATGTCAACTGTCTTGTATGTGGTGTTTAAGAGAGGAATAAATATGTTTTCTCTAAAACATGAATCGTCTTCATTTCGATTAGAACAAGCATTTTAGGATGAAACCTTCAAGTTCATTCACCGTCCCGGATCTTTTGGAAGAATCGAAACAAGATTGAGTTAAGTGATACCTCTTTCTTACATATTGAAATCGAAACTCGAATTGGAATAAAGAATTTTTTATTAAGAGAAAATTCTACAGTGTTTCTCGACAACCAAGAAGCAATCTTCATAGCAAAAACCATGTAACATCGGAGAGAAGTAAGCATATTGATAACAAATACTTCTTTGTGGGTAATTTAGTCTGACAAAATCATTGAATTTGAGCATGTCTCATCCAAAGGAAACATTGCAGACATACTGACCAAAAGAATGTCTGAGAAAGCACTATTTGACCTGAACTATGGAATGACTTACTGGGAATACTAAAAGGGAAATCTTGTTATATGAGTTCTTAGTACTTTCTTTTTTACCTTTAAAATTTATTTGAACTACTCATGTGGAAATGCAAGTGTTATAGGTCATTGTTAAATTTGAATTGAAGTGTCAATCTCATAGAAAGGAAAAGTTATCTTTTGAATCACAGCTTGTGTGATCGTCTTTTTGTGTATTTATTTGTGAATTAACCATCTAACATCAGTACCTTTGTGTGATACCTTAAAATAAATATCATTTGTTCAATTCATTATTTCTACCTTCTTTCCATGTTAGTTTACGATGAAAATGAAAATTATGTAGGACTGTGGTCCAGTATGTTTTACACTTTCTACAATTAAATTTGTAATTCAGTTAGAGGCTGGAATAAGAAGCTCTGTGATTAGCACTTAAACAATCATATTGTTAAGTTATGAGATTGCATAGTATTAAAAAATATGAATATAAATAAAAATTTAACTCACCTTTGTATAATTTGCTTCCTATTGAACTGGCATTCTTTGACTCACACTTGAGAAAAAATTCTCATGTTTGAAGGAAGTGTTTCTGTGTCCAAATGCTGTTGACATTATATTGTCATTATCATTAACACTTAATGATAATAACATCTTCATTCTTTGATGAACCATGTAAATCGAACCAGTAAAACTATTTAACATTGCACACGGCTGGAAAAAATGCAGAATGTGAAATAAACATAAGAAATGAAGCAATGGAAACAAATTATCAGTTTAACCATAATTCTCAATATTTTGATTTCAAAGTGTAATATAAAATTTGGCTTCACTTTGGCATTACTCTGATGAATCAAACTTTTATTTCAGGCTCTTCAACTCAAAAAACTTCAGACCGAGTCTTCATACAACAGCTTTACGTATCAGTTCTCTGCTGCTTGAGGGTAATACAGAAATAAGAAAAATCATTTGTAATCAAGCAGGAATTTCCTCATTTCAATAAATTCAGCTGGGTTCAATTGCATCAAGAATCATAAGGTAAGTGAAATCTTCCTTAAAAATATATGGTAGATTTAATTTTTTCCTTCTAAATTTACAACCGGAATTTTGAAAATTTTAACTTCATTACATTTTTACCATTTTCTTGCCTTTAAAATGTGTTAACCCTAATTCCATGATGCAACTCCAATCATTATATTGTCATTGTAACAGCAAATTATTTGGATGGCAAATCGAAATCGTTTCCTTGTATCGTTTGGTAACTATTTCTTAGAGACTAGATCTGAGGTATATTGATGATCACGGGTGCTAATTCTAGGAGCCCACTACCCTAATATTATGAATGGAACCTAGCCTCCCCAGACCTCAGGAAATACCTGTGAGACCATTGTTTGGGGAGGCCTCTCAAGAAGATAAGCAAATGCTATTGAAGAAGTCAACTAAAGTTTATTCTAAACAACATCTTAATGTTTCTTCAATTAAAAGACTAATCTATAAAGTAGATTAAATTAATTCTGAACAGCCTTGAATTGCAGAGTCTGAAAAAGCAACCTGAGGTTTTAATTAGCATAGATTCGCCCTTTTGTTGCATGGTAGGAAATAGATGTTGGATGGAGACATGCATGGTTAAGACAGAGCTTGAAAAGTAATATTTTGTGTTTTTCTGTCTAGTACCATGGCTGCATCTGATATTTTATGTGTTTTGTTTGTCAAGAGTGCCCTTTGATGCACTTTGGTTTTAATGTTGGAAAATAGTATATTAAAACCCAACATTGTTAAATGATCATCATGTGTTAGGAGGTCAATTTCTATCTATGTAACATCTGTTAAGTCTATCTGAATCGGATAACCTGGTGAGATTTTTTACATGAGCTAAAATATGCAAAAGCCCCAGTATTGCAGTTAGTGTAAATAACGGTTGCTGGCAATCAGTCTGAGACTGACTCAGATTCTTGAGTCAACAATTGAGTTTATGTTCATAAGTCAGCTTCTCTTATACAAAACCATGTCCTTTGACCAGAAGCAAGAAATAATCCGAGAAATGGTGAGAACAATAGCCCAGAAGTGGTCGGTGGGGTATGCCGTAACCCAATACTCAAAAGAACAAAAGTTTAAGAATGTATACCATAACAATGGGATGATCTTGATATCTGACTTAGGGTAGTCAGGGTTGAACGTTTTATTTTGAAGAGTTCTCAATCTCAACACATTTTGCAAATATTCTTTTAAAAATGGTTTGTTATTGAGCTTAAGATGTCAGGTCTTTTCACCAAAACCTAGCACATTACTCTGACAAATATTGCATGACTTTGAAGCTTCTTTTCTTGAATCATCATTTTATATACCTCAAGTTAAAATTGATGGATTAAATTTATAAAATTCAATTTTGGAAATTTTTAAACCACATTTTTCTTAGATGTTTATGCATCTGGTCCAAGTTTTGTGAAAATAACCAAAAACAAGACTGTTTAGTTGGCATGTTTTAACCCATATTTATGTATGTAGTAACTAGCTTATATTTCAAACATATAATATTAAGTTACAAATTAAACATTGTGAATGTAAAAGTTTAATGTCGATTCCTTTCATAAAAAGTATATACTGTAACCCCTCAATGTTTCACTCACTTATATACCTCTTTTTTACATGTCCTGATGAATTTCATGTTTCGGAAGCATGAAATCTTGATTTGTTTCAATAGAAGTTCAAAGGTTACTTGTTTCAAGCAGCAAAATTAAACTGAATTTGTTTGCTTTTGGATATCTCAAAAGTGAGAAGGCATTTCTGTTTTCAAAAATATTCCACCTTATTTAGTAATATATATAGGTGATTCTGTGTCAAATCGCACAAGGAGTATTATGAACCAGACCTTCCAATTTGTTTTAAATCTCGGCTAATTTGTTGCCTAGTAACAATTAAATATGAAAAAATTTTAGTTTCCTTTTTACATGTTTTTTGTTTATAATAATTAATTTATTTATTAATAATTAATTAAATTTAAAAATTGGGCAATTTTTCTTGATTCTAGACTCACTCTTCGATTGAACTAAAGTAGACTTATTTTGAAGAAAAATAAACCTTTCTAATGATTACATGACATTCTGACTGATCAAATTCAAGGTCAAACGTAAGATATTACAAATATACTGATAATATTGTAGAAATGATTTTTAAACAAAATTGAGTTCTAAAACATTTATGTATGAAGCAATTAATTTCTCCAAATTGGAACCACTGCATCCCATTCAATAAAATTATCTTTAGTGTCCTCAAAATAAGGAGTCCAGTAATTGCCAGTTTTAAAAAGGACCAATCTGGGGTGTTACTGAGTAGAATCAAATTTTAAATTGATTAGTATATTGTCCCCTAAGTTATTTAATTTGCAATGTTATTAAACGTCAGAAAAGAAAAGTAAAGAGTGATTTGAATCAATGATTTTTTGAAATAGAAACACTTGATTTAAGTCATGATTAAAATTGTAATTTAAATCAAGCTTATTTAACCTCTCAACAGTTTCTTTTTCTGCCATATTGTGTCCAAAAATAAGCACATTTTTGATAAACAATTTTGCATTCAAATCGATTATATAAATTCAAATCAGCAGTCAAAACTGTTACAAGTATTGAATTGCATAATTATGATAATTTAATTATAGCGAAAAATCTACATTTTTACTTAAAGTTGGCTTTTCCGAACAAGAACTTTTTAGAACACTTGACGAAATGGATGTGAGAAAAGAGCATGCATTTAATGCTTAAGTTTTATTTAATTTCAAAACTCAGCTTTTGTATGATAAATTTTAAAACATGGAGATAAGCAGAATCCTATATCACAACCGGGACAAAAATATCTGGTTTCTTTTCTCATCCGTTTTACGCTATAGTTCCTTTTTGAGTAACACAAATCACTGCCTCATCGGTTTCAGTTTCTTTTCGGTGGGTGGAATCACTTCAAAAAAGTCTTTCAGTCAATCGTACGGGATTGGGCAAAATTCCTGGTCTCCTTTTTGCGGCGGTGCTGGAGGAGGATTACTAATATCAATTTCGCAAAAGTTCCGCACCCGAGTTAGATCATCGGAACTTTCTGTTTCCTCATCACTAGAGAAGTCCCATAACGAACTATCACAACTTCCAGAATCATTTAGAGAAATTTCCGATTCATTATCTGATCCAATATAAGAATTATATTCTGTTATGAGCCGCTCACTGTCACTCATTTCCTTTTATTTTAGCACACAATTCAAAAGAAATAGTATTCGCAACGTGTGATACACTACACAAGGGAAAACAAAATTCACTCCTTCTCCCACGTAAACGAAAAGCAGTAAAACCTGATATTAAAACCGGTGTACGCATGTTTTGATTTTCAATCTTTACTGGACTACTAGAGCTATCTATTAGAAACATTGCAAATGAAAAAAGTTACAAAGCCGGACAAATCATTGGATTGGCGTAGAAAAATAAGATGCCCAAGCGGTGTACGGGCAAATCAGAAAAGTGACCTTTCGCAGCACCCGAGCAGTGTTCGGGCAAAACTGTTAAGGGGTTAAATTGGCATACCCTGCTATTTATCCAGTATAGATGGGCCATTTAAATTTTTTGTTAGACTCCTTTTTGGGATGATAGCCTATTATGCTATTATTTAGAAGAGCCATTTTCTGACTCATTGCATCTACTACCAATGCTTGTTACTATTTGTTTAGTTCAGAGGTTGGAGGTTACGAAGCATAAGGAATGTCCTGCTTATACAACTTTGGTGTGTACGAGCATCACAACCCCGAGGTACCTGAGTGATTTTCCTCCCTTTCACTTATACCTTCGCCTATTCTGCTTTTTCTTCCTCATTGTGTTGTCTGTCTTGCGTTCGGCTCGATTTAGACAAATATGGCCCTTACACCTATAGTATATTTACGTGCTTCGTTAATTGTGAATATACTCAATCATAATTCGACTCCATTAGATAATCCAATTTTTATTACCATCCTTTTTTATCCAAAAGCGCGCACACTTCTCTCCGTATTTTCTTGCAACCTCACTGCTCATACCAGGGTTGCTATATTTTTAAAGGCGCGTACATTCTTGCTCTCTTGGCGATTCACTACAGAGTATCCCCCCAGTGACAGAGGGTACGATGGAACAAACAATATAACTTAAATATATATAAATATAATGTAACACATGTAATTTGACATACATAAAATAGAAAGAAATATGATGTGAATTAACAGTTAAATATAGTCAGTATATCTCTGCGGAAAATGTACACGACGACCAGTTCGTGTCGTGGTTGTTGGTTTCTTAATAGTTTCTTTGGAAACAGATGGTCTTGCAAGAAATATTGACTTTGTAGGAAGTGTCTCTGTAACAGTGGATTGATGTTTGATAGGAACATTATCCTCTCCAAGAAGAAAAGCGGGTTTAACTCGATCCAAAGAGACAGTCGATTTCTTTCCTTTCAGTTCAATGGTAATTGTTTTATTGGTTCTGTTTATTACCTTGCGAGGACCGGTGTAAGGCTGACTCAAGGGTGGTTTGTTTGAATCAACTCGTAAGAAAATGTGCGTGTATGCTGTGAGAGATGGATGCACAAAAACTGGACTTTCACCATGTCGTGAAGTAGCAACGGGATTTAGAGTCCGCATCCGCTCTTTGAGTCGAGTCACAAAGGAGGTATCAATGATTTGTTTGTGATCTGGGATTTCTAACATGTCTGCAGGCAATGTTAATGTTTTGCCATAGACAAGTTCAGCACAAGTTGCTTTGATATCTTCCTTAACCGCGATAGGGATACCTAAAAGTACGATGGGAATGATATCAGCTTTATAGATGCTTTAAGATGCCTATGAAAACGTTCGATGAGGCCGTTTGCAATTGGGTGGTATGTAGTCGTTTTTATTCTATTCGTGCCTAACATGTTTGCAAATTCTTGATACCAATTCGATCTCATTTGAGATCCTTGATCTGTGCTTATAACAAATGGGCATCCAAAGCGACTAATCCAAGTGGTGAATATTGCTTTGGCAAATGGTAGTAGTTGTCGTATCAGATATGGGTATGGCCTCAGGCCATCTGGTAAATCTGTCGATGAGTGTCAGAAGATAGACGTGACCATCAGATGGGGGTAAAGGACCTACAATGTCTAAGTGAATTTGCGAGAAACGTGCATCAGGAAGTGCGAAAGTTCCTAGTGGTGCTTTCGTGTGGCGTTGGACTTTTGATCTCTGACAGGGTTCGCAGAAGCGTACCCAGCACTTGATTTGACGTTTCATATTGGGCCACACATATCAGGAAGATATTAGCTTTGTGGTAGCTGCAATTCATGGATGAGAAATATTGTGTAGATGCTCAAATATGAGCTTTCGAAAGCATTCAGGTATGAAAGGTCGAGGTGAACTAGTTGATGTATCCCAAAGTAAATCACAGTCAGATGAATGGCATGGTTTATATTCCAAAGTCAGAGATGAGGCATTGTTTTGAAGATACCTCTGTACCTCTGAATCACTTTCCTGCAAAATCTTTAAAATTCAAATTGGGAGATTTTGTAATAGAATCAATTTCGATTCTTGAAAATGCATCTGCGACAGAATTTTTTGAACCTTGCACATGCCTGATGTCTGGAATAGTGTGAAATTAAGTCTAAATGGCGTAATTGCCGAGGTGAACATTTATCAGGATTTTGCTTAAAGGCGTAAATTAATGGTTTTTGGTCTGTGTAAATTTGAAAACTTCTGCCTTCGGGTGAGATGTCGAATCCGAGACCGTGGCGATTTATCACCAAGTATGGTAACCTTGCAGTTTTGCTCCAAATTTATGGCAACCCTATGGAAAAGGTTGGTTTCTTGGAAGGAAAGAGCGCTTCTTTTTTTTAACGAACGCATTTTTTTTACCAAAATATCGATGTAATGCGTTCTATGATTGGTTTGGTTGGAGAAGGATGGAGAAGTGTCATGCCAATTGATCCAGGCTAGATCAAAAGTCGCGCCGATAAAAGGTACTTCAATTCCAAGGATGGAGTTGTTAGCTTGTTCAATTGGAGTACGACTAGCTTATTTAGTAAAGAAGGATTTACATATGGAAAATATAACAACAATTTTCTGGTCAGACTCAATGGATGTTCTCCATTGAATAAAAAGGGAAGGCCCATGGGCGACATTCGTTGCTAATAGGGTTGAAGAAATAAGAAGACTCTCGTCGAAGGAAGACTGGAAGTACGTTCCAGGTATTCAGAATCCAGCTGATCTACCGTCGAGAGGATGTTCAGTGAGGACTCTCATCAAAGAACGTTGGTGGGAAGGACCAGCTTGGATTAGAAACCCGACAAAAGATTGGCCAAAATTAGAACATTTCCCAAATATGGAAGTGGTTAATTCAGAGAAGAAGAAAACTATCGTAACCGCAGCTGCTATGCAAGGTGAAGAAAAGTATTACCATCGATATTCATCGTATGTTAGACTTGTAAGAATTACTGCTTGGATGATAAGGTTTTCGACGAACCTGAAGAAAGTCAAGAATCAAAGGATATTAGGAGATTTGCAATCTGACGAAATCAAGAAAGCCGAACGCACATTGTTGAAACAGGTACAAATGGACGTATTTTGTAACGAGACTGACAAATGATTAAACTCTTTGCAAGTAATCAGAGACCCTGAAGGAATTTTAAGACTAAAGACTAAAATTTTTTTAAGAGATGACTACGAAGATTTCCGTTTACCTATTATACTTCCATCCAACCATCCAGTTGTTAAAGCTCTCATTGTTTATAGACATGAACAACTGGGACATTCCGGAGTTCAGATGCTTATGAACAATCTCAGAGAAAATTACTGGATTTTAAAAAGCAGAAAAACTATTAAAGAAGTCATCAAGTCTTGCATTGTTTGTAACAGGTTCAGTGTGAAACCTGTGTTGGTATCAGAAAGACCCTTGCCTCAAGACCGTGTGAGAGATGCTGCTATATTTGAAATCATAGGAGTGGACTTGGCAGGACCTCTTATTCTTAAGGAAGGAATAAAAGCTTGGATCTTGATATTAACTTGTGCCGTATTCCGAGCTGTGCATTTAGAACTGTTGACATCGATTTCGACTGAAAATTTCCTCCTAGGTTTTAGAAGGTTTATAGCACGCAGAGGTAAACCCTCCGTAATTTATTCAGATAATGGAACCAACTTTAAGGGTGCTTGTCGTCTAATGGAAAAAGTTGATTTAGAAAAACTGAAGAACCTGGAAGAATTAAATCCAATTTCGTGGAAATTCATACCTCCTAACGCTCCCTGGTGGGGAGGTTTCTGGGAACGATTAATCGGCCTTATGAAAAGGATCTTAAGAAAAACTCTAGGAAAATCGACATTGAATCAAGAAGAAATGAATACCGTTCTTTGTGACTGAAAGCTTGATTAACTCAAGACCATTGACTTATGTTTCGGATGATGCCGAAGACATAGTACCTCTGACTCCAGCAATGTTCTTGCAGGACATTAGAGAAGTAGGAGTGCCAGAGTTGGATCAAATAGATGAGGATAAGTTGAAGAAGAGATTAGCTTACCGGTACAGAGTTCAAAAAGATCTGAGAAAACGTTTTAGAACGGAATATCTTGGCCAATTAAGAGAAATGCGTAAAATCCAAAAGGAAATTACCTTAAGTGAGGGAGACATTGTTTTGGTGGGTGAAGACCACATCAAAAGACTGAACTGGAATTTAGGGAGGATTTTGAAGCTCTACCCTGGCAAAGATAGCAAAGTCAGAGTGGCTCTAGTTAAAACCAAATTTGGCTCTGTTTTGAGACCAGTGCAGAGATTATACCAGTTAGAGTTAAAAGAACAAAACAAATCATATCTATGCCCTACTAATTTTCCTCTACTTTCAGATACTAATGGAGGAGATTCTTTTCCAATTATTTTAGACAACAATGCTAATAGACTCCAAAAGGAGACGGACACTTCGCTCCAGCCCGGTTCCAGTGATCCAGTAAGTGTAGCTGACTTAGAGACGACACTAGAACCACTCCAGTCAGCAACGGATGATCCTGATCATGGTGAACCAGATAAACCTCAACAGTCGGAGCCTAGTAGATCCCGTTACGGACGAATTCGGAAGACACGAAAACATTTTGAACTTTGACATTGACTGAAACTTTTTGACATTTATTGAGGTTTTTTTTCCTTTGAATGTCCAAAAACTCAAAATGGGGAGTGTCGCGAACGATCACCCGAATTGCAATTGTGGTTCATGTGTGGTGGCGCGACAATCGCACTGTTGACTAGACTATAGTCAGATCCGTCCAGTTATGTAGTGTTGTGCCGTGCTTTTATGTTTTGTCATGTCAACTGTCTTGTATGTGGTGTTTAAGAGAGGAATAAATATGTTTTCTCTAAAACATGAATCGTCTTCATTTCGATTAGAACAAGCATTTTAGGATGAAACCTTCAAGTTCATTCACCGTCCCGGATCTTTTGGAAGAATCGAAACAAGATTGAGTTAAGTGATACCTCTTTCTTACATATTGAAATCGAAACTCGAATTGGAATAAAGAATTTTTTATTAAGAGAAAATTCTACAGTGTTTCTCGACAACCAAGAAGCAATCTTCATAGCAAAAACCATGTAACATCGGAGAGAAGTAAGCATATTGATAACAAATACTTCTTTGTGGGTAATTTAGTCTGACAAAATCATTGAATTTGAGCATGTCTCATCCAAAGGAAACATTGCAGACATACTGACCAAAAGAATGTCTGAGAAAGCACTATTTGACCTGAACTATGGAATGACTTACTGGGAATACTAAAAGGGAAATCTTGTTATATGAGTTCTTAGTACTTTCTTTTTTACCTTTAAAATTTATTTGAACTACTCATGTGGAAATGCAAGTGTTATAGGTCATTGTTAAATTTGAATTGAAGTGTCAATCTCATAGAAAGGAAAAGTTATCTTTTGAATCACAGCTTGTGTGATCGTCTTTTTGTGTATTTATTTGTGAATTAACCATCTAACATCAGTACCTTTGTGTGATACCTTAAAATAAATATCATTTGTTCAATTCATTATTTCTACCTTCTTTCCATGTTAGTTTACGATGAAAATGAAAATTATGTAGGACTGTGGTCCAGTATGTTTTACACTTTCTACAATTAAATTTGTAATTCAGTTAGAGGCTGGAATAAGAAGCTCTGTGATTAGCACTTAAACAATCATATTGTTAAGTTATGAGATTGCATAGTATTAAAAAATATGAATATAAATAAAAATTTAACTCACCTTTGTATAATTTGCTTCCTATTGAACTGGCATTCTTTGACTCACACTTGAGAAAAAATTCTCATGTTTGAAGGAAGTGTTTCTGTGTCCAAATGCTGTTGACATTATATTGTCATTATCATTAACACTTAATGATAATAACATCTTCATTCTTTGATGAACCATGTAAATCGAACCAGTAAAACTATTTAACATTGCACACGGCTGGAAAAAATGCAGAATGTGAAATAAACATAAGAAATGAAGCAATGGAAACAAATTATCAGTTTAACCATAATTCTCAATATTTTGATTTCAAAGTGTAATATAAAATTTGGCTTCACTTTGGCATTACTCTGATGAATCAAACTTTTATTTCAGGCTCTTCAACTCAAAAAACTTCAGACCGAGTCTTCATACAACAGCTTTACGTATCAGTTCTCTGCTGCTTGAGGGTAATACAGAAATAAGAAAAATCATTTGTAATCAAGCAGGAATTTCCTCATTTCAATAAATTCAGCTGGGTTCAATTGCATCAAGAATCATAAGGTAAGTGAAATCTTCCTTAAAAATATATGGTAGATTTAATTTTTTCCTTCTAAATTTACAACCGGAATTTTGAAAATTTTAACTTCATTACATTTTTACCATTTTCTTGCCTTTAAAATGTGTTAACCCTAATTCCATGATGCAACTCCAATCATTATATTGTCATTGTAACAGCAAATTATTTGGATGGCAAATCGAAATCGTTTCCTTGTATCGTTTGGTAACTATTTCTTAGAGACTAGATCTGAGGTATATTGATGATCACGGGTGCTAATTCTAGGAGCCCACTACCCTAATATTATGAATGGAACCTAGCCTCCCCAGACCTCAGGAAATACCTGTGAGACCATTGTTTGGGGAGGCCTCTCAAGAAGATAAGCAAATGCTATTGAAGAAGTCAACTAAAGTTTATTCTAAACAACATCTTAATGTTTCTTCAATTAAAAGACTAATCTATAAAGTAGATTAAATTAATTCTGAACAGCCTTGAATTGCAGAGTCTGAAAAAGCAACCTGAGGTTTTAATTAGCATAGATTCGCCCTTTTGTTGCATGGTAGGAAATAGATGTTGGATGGAGACATGCATGGTTAAGACAGAGCTTGAAAAGTAATATTTTGTGTTTTTCTGTCTAGTACCATGGCTGCATCTGATATTTTATGTGTTTTGTTTGTCAAGAGTGCCCTTTGATGCACTTTGGTTTTAATGTTGGAAAATAGTATATTAAAACCCAACATTGTTAAATGATCATCATGTGTTAGGAGGTCAATTTCTATCTATGTAACATCTGTTAAGTCTATCTGAATCGGATAACCTGGTGAGATTTTTTACATGAGCTAAAATATGCAAAAGCCCCAGTATTGCAGTTAGTGTAAATAACGGTTGCTGGCAATCAGTCTGAGACTGACTCAGATTCTTGAGTCAACAATTGAGTTTATGTTCATAAGTCAGCTTCTCTTATACAAAACCATGTCCTTTGACCAGAAGCAAGAAATAATCCGAGAAATGGTGAGAACAATAGCCCAGAAGTGGTCGGTGGGGTATGCCGTAACCCAATACTCAAAAGAACAAAAGTTTAAGAATGTATACCATAACAATGGGATGATCTTGATATCTGACTTAGGGTAGTCAGGGTTGAACGTTTTATTTTGAAGAGTTCTCAATCTCAACACATTTTGCAAATATTCTTTTAAAAATGGTTTGTTATTGAGCTTAAGATGTCAGGTCTTTTCACCAAAACCTAGCACATTACTCTGACAAATATTGCATGACTTTGAAGCTTCTTTTCTTGAATCATCATTTTATATACCTCAAGTTAAAATTGATGGATTAAATTTATAAAATTCAATTTTGGAAATTTTTAAACCACATTTTTCTTAGATGTTTATGCATCTGGTCCAAGTTTTGTGAAAATAACCAAAAACAAGACTGTTTAGTTGGCATGTTTTAACCCATATTTATGTATGTAGTAACTAGCTTATATTTCAAACATATAATATTAAGTTACAAATTAAACATTGTGAATGTAAAAGTTTAATGTCGATTCCTTTCATAAAAAGTATATACTGTAACCCCTCAATGTTTCACTCACTTATATACCTCTTTTTTACATGTCCTGATGAATTTCATGTTTCGGAAGCATGAAATCTTGATTTGTTTCAATAGAAGTTCAAAGGTTACTTGTTTCAAGCAGCAAAATTAAACTGAATTTGTTTGCTTTTGGATATCTCAAAAGTGAGAAGGCATTTCTGTTTTCAAAAATATTCCACCTTATTTAGTAATATATATAGGTGATTCTGTGTCAAATCGCACAAGGAGTATTATGAACCAGACCTTCCAATTTGTTTTAAATCTCGGCTAATTTGTTGCCTAGTAACAATTAAATATGAAAAAATTTTAGTTTCCTTTTTACATGTTTTTTGTTTATAATAATTAATTTATTTATTAATAATTAATTAAATTTAAAAATTGGGCAATTTTTCTTGATTCTAGACTCACTCTTCGATTGAACTAAAGTAGACTTATTTTGAAGAAAAATAAACCTTTCTAATGATTACATGACATTCTGACTGATCAAATTCAAGGTCAAACGTAAGATATTACAAATATACTGATAATATTGTAGAAATGATTTTTAAACAAAATTGAGTTCTAAAACATTTATGTATGAAGCAATTAATTTCTCCAAATTGGAACCACTGCATCCCATTCAATAAAATTATCTTTAGTGTCCTCAAAATAAGGAGTCCAGTAATTGCCAGTTTTAAAAAGGACCAATCTGGGGTGTTACTGAGTAGAATCAAATTTTAAATTGATTAGTATATTGTCCCCTAAGTTATTTAATTTGCAATGTTATTAAACGTCAGAAAAGAAAAGTAAAGAGTGATTTGAATCAATGATTTTTTGAAATAGAAACACTTGATTTAAGTCATGATTAAAATTGTAATTTAAATCAAGCTTATTTAACCTCTCAACAGTTTCTTTTTCTGCCATATTGTGTCCAAAAATAAGCACATTTTTGATAAACAATTTTGCATTCAAATCGATTATATAAATTCAAATCAGCAGTCAAAACTGTTACAAGTATTGAATTGCATAATTATGATAATTTAATTATAGCGAAAAATCTACATTTTTACTTAAAGTTGGCTTTTCCGAACAAGAACTTTTTAGAACACTTGACGAAATGGATGTGAGAAAAGAGCATGCATTTAATGCTTAAGTTTTATTTAATTTCAAAACTCAGCTTTTGTATGATAAATTTTAAAACATGGAGATAAGCAGAATCCTATATCACAACCGGGACAAAAATATCTGGTTTCTTTTCTCATCCGTTTTACGCTATAGTTCCTTTTTGAGCAACACAAATCACTGCCTCATCGGTTTCAGTTTCTTTTCGGTGGGTGGAATCACTTCAAAAAAGTCTTTCAGTCAATCGTACGGGATTGGGCAAAATTCCTGGTCTCCTTTTTGCGGCGGTGCTGGAGGAGGATTACTAATATCAATTTCGCAAAAGTTCCGCACCCGAGTTAGATCATCGGAACTTTCTGTTTCCTCATCACTAGAGAAGTCCCATAACGAACTATCACAACTTCCAGAATCATTTAGAGAAATTTCCGATTCATTATCTGATCCAATATAAGAATTATATTCTGTTATGAGCCGCTCACTGTCACTCATTTCCTTTTATTTTAGCACACAATTCAAAAGAAATAGTATTCGCAACGTGTGATACACTACACAAGGGAAAACAAAATTCACTCCTTCTCCCACGTAAACGAAAAGCAGTAAAACCTGATATTAAAACCGGTGTACGCATGTTTTGATTTTCAATCTTTACTGGACTACTAGAGCTATCTATTAGAAACATTGCAAATGAAAAAAGTTACAAAGCCGGACAAATCATTGGATTGGCGTAGAAAAATAAGATGCCCAAGCGGTGTACGGGCAAATCAGAAAAGTGACCTTTCGCAGCACCCGAGCAGTGTTCGGGCAAAACTGTTAAGGGGTTAAATTGGCATACCCTGCTATTTATCCAGTATAGATGGGCCATTTAAATTTTTTGTTAGACTCCTTTTTGGGATGATAGCCTATTATGCTATTATTTAGAAGAGCCATTTTCTGACTCATTGCATCTACTACCAATGCTTGTTACTATTTGTTTAGTTCAGAGGTTGGAGGTTACGAAGCATAAGGAATGTCCTGCTTATACAACTTTGGTGTGTACGAGCATCACAACCCCGAGGTACCTGAGTGATTTTCCTCCCTTTCACTTATACCTTCGCCTATTCTGCTTTTTCTTCCTCATTGTGTTGTCTGTCTTGCGTTCGGCTCGATTTAGACAAATATGGCCCTTACACCTATAGTATATTTACGTGCTTCGTTAATTGTGAATATACTCAATCATAATTCGACTCCATTAGATAATCCAATTTTTATTACCATCCTTTTTTATCCAAAAGCGCGCACACTTCTCTCCGTATTTTCTTGCAACCTCACTGCTCATACCAGGGTTGCTATATTTTTAAAGGCGCGTACATTCTTGCTCTCTTGGCGATTCACTACAGAGTATCCCCCCAGTGACAGAGGGTACGATGGAACAAACAATATAACTTAAATATATATAAATATAATGTAACACATGTAATTTGACATACATAAAATAGAAAGAAATATGATGTGAATTAACAGTTAAATATAGTCAGTATATCTCTGCGGAAAATGTACACGACGACCAGTTCGTGTCGTGGTTGTTGGTTTCTTAATAGTTTCTTTGGAAACAGATGGTCTTGCAAGAAATATTGACTTTGTAGGAAGTGTCTCTGTAACAGTGGATTGATGTTTGATAGGAACATTATCCTCTCCAAGAAGAAAAGCGGGTTTAACTCGATCCAAAGAGACAGTCGATTTCTTTCCTTTCAGTTCAATGGTAATTGTTTTATTGGTTCTGTTTATTACCTTGCGAGGACCGGTGTAAGGCTGACTCAAGGGTGGTTTGTTTGAATCAACTCGTAAGAAAATGTGCGTGTATGCTGTGAGAGATGGATGCACAAAAACTGGACTTTCACCATGTCGTGAAGTAGCAACGGGATTTAGAGTCCGCATCCGCTCTTTGAGTCGAGTCACAAAGGAGGTATCAATGATTTGTTTGTGATCTGGGATTTCTAACATGTCTGCAGGCAATGTTAATGTTTTGCCATAGACAAGTTCAGCACAAGTTGCTTTGATATCTTCCTTAACCGCGATAGGGATACCTAAAAGTACGATGGGAATGATATCAGCTTTATAGATGCTTTAAGATGCCTATGAAAACGTTCGATGAGGCCGTTTGCAATTGGGTGGTATGTAGTCGTTTTTATTCTATTCGTGCCTAACATGTTTGCAAATTCTTGATACCAATTCGATCTCATTTGAGATCCTTGATCTGTGCTTATAACAAATGGGCATCCAAAGCGACTAATCCAAGTGGTGAATATTGCTTTGGCAAATGGTAGTAGTTGTCGTATCAGATATGGGTATGGCCTCAGGCCATCTGGTAAATCTGTCGATGAGTGTCAGAAGATAGACGTGACCATCAGATGGGGGTAAAGGACCTACAATGTCTAAGTGAATTTGCGAGAAACGTGCATCAGGAAGTGCGAAAGTTCCTAGTGGTGCTTTCGTGTGGCGTTGGACTTTTGATCTCTGACAGGGTTCGCAGAAGCGTACCCAGCACTTGATTTGACGTTTCATATTGGGCCACACATATCAGGAAGATATTAGCTTTGTGGTAGCTGCAATTCATGGATGAGAAATATTGTGTAGATGCTCAAATATGAGCTTTCGAAAGCATTCAGGTATGAAAGGTCGAGGTGAACTAGTTGATGTATCCCAAAGTAAATCACAGTCAGATGAATGGCATGGTTTATATTCCAAAGTCAGAGATGAGGCATTGTTTTGAAGATACCTCTGTACCTCTGAATCACTTTCCTGCAAAATCTTTAAAATTCAAATTGGGAGATTTTGTAATAGAATCAATTTCGATTCTTGAAAATGCATCTGCGACAGAATTTTTTGAACCTTGCACATGCCTGATGTCTGGAATAGTGTGAAATTAAGTCTAAATGGCGTAATTGCCGAGGTGAACATTTATCAGGATTTTGCTTAAAGGCGTAAATTAATGGTTTTTGGTCTGTGTAAATTTGAAAACTTCTGCCTTCGGGTGAGATGTCGAATCCGAGACCGTGGCGATTTATCACCAAGTATGGTAACCTTGCAGTTTTGCTCCAAATTTATGGCAACCCTATGGAAAAGGTTGGTTTCTTGGAAGGAAAGAGCGCTTCTTTTTTTTAACGAACGCATTTTTTTTACCAAAATATCGATGTAATGCGTTCTATGATTGGTTTGGTTGGAGAAGGATGGAGAAGTGTCATGCCAATTGATCCAGGCTAGATCAAAAGTCGCGCCGATAAAAGGTACTTCAATTCCAAGGATGGAGTTGTTAGCTTGTTCAATTGGAGTACGACTAGCTTATTTAGTAAAGAAGGATTTACATATGGAAAATATAACAACAATTTTCTGGTCAGACTCAATGGATGTTCTCCATTGAATAAAAAGGGAAGGCCCATGGGCGACATTCGTTGCTAATAGGGTTGAAGAAATAAGAAGACTCTCGTCGAAGGAAGACTGGAAGTACGTTCCAGGTATTCAGAATCCAGCTGATCTACCGTCGAGAGGATGTTCAGTGAGGACTCTCATCAAAGAACGTTGGTGGGAAGGACCAGCTTGGATTAGAAACCCGACAAAAGATTGGCCAAAATTAGAACATTTCCCAAATATGGAAGTGGTTAATTCAGAGAAGAAGAAAACTATCGTAACCGCAGCTGCTATGCAAGGTGAAGAAAAGTATTACCATCGATATTCATCGTATGTTAGACTTGTAAGAATTACTGCTTGGATGATAAGGTTTTCGACGAACCTGAAGAAAGTCAAGAATCAAAGGATATTAGGAGATTTGCAATCTGACGAAATCAAGAAAGCCGAACGCACATTGTTGAAACAGGTACAAATGGACGTATTTTGTAACGAGACTGACAAATGATTAAACTCTTTGCAAGTAATCAGAGACCCTGAAGGAATTTTAAGACTAAAGACTAAAATTTTTTTAAGAGATGACTACGAAGATTTCCGTTTACCTATTATACTTCCATCCAACCATCCAGTTGTTAAAGCTCTCATTGTTTATAGACATGAACAACTGGGACATTCCGGAGTTCAGATGCTTATGAACAATCTCAGAGAAAATTACTGGATTTTAAAAAGCAGAAAAACTATTAAAGAAGTCATCAAGTCTTGCATTGTTTGTAACAGGTTCAGTGTGAAACCTGTGTTGGTATCAGAAAGACCCTTGCCTCAAGACCGTGTGAGAGATGCTGCTATATTTGAAATCATAGGAGTGGACTTGGCAGGACCTCTTATTCTTAAGGAAGGAATAAAAGCTTGGATCTTGATATTAACTTGTGCCGTATTCCGAGCTGTGCATTTAGAACTGTTGACATCGATTTCGACTGAAAATTTCCTCCTAGGTTTTAGAAGGTTTATAGCACGCAGAGGTAAACCCTCCGTAATTTATTCAGATAATGGAACCAACTTTAAGGGTGCTTGTCGTCTAATGGAAAAAGTTGATTTAGAAAAACTGAAGAACCTGGAAGAATTAAATCCAATTTCGTGGAAATTCATACCTCCTAACGCTCCCTGGTGGGGAGGTTTCTGGGAACGATTAATCGGCCTTATGAAAAGGATCTTAAGAAAAACTCTAGGAAAATCGACATTGAATCAAGAAGAAATGAATACCGTTCTTTGTGACTGAAAGCTTGATTAACTCAAGACCATTGACTTATGTTTCGGATGATGCCGAAGACATAGTACCTCTGACTCCAGCAATGTTCTTGCAGGACATTAGAGAAGTAGGAGTGCCAGAGTTGGATCAAATAGATGAGGATAAGTTGAAGAAGAGATTAGCTTACCGGTACAGAGTTCAAAAAGATCTGAGAAAACGTTTTAGAACGGAATATCTTGGCCAATTAAGAGAAATGCGTAAAATCCAAAAGGAAATTACCTTAAGTGAGGGAGACATTGTTTTGGTGGGTGAAGACCACATCAAAAGACTGAACTGGAATTTAGGGAGGATTTTGAAGCTCTACCCTGGCAAAGATAGCAAAGTCAGAGTGGCTCTAGTTAAAACCAAATTTGGCTCTGTTTTGAGACCAGTGCAGAGATTATACCAGTTAGAGTTAAAAGAACAAAACAAATCATATCTATGCCCTACTAATTTTCCTCTACTTTCAGATACTAATGGAGGAGATTCTTTTCCAATTATTTTAGACAACAATGCTAATAGACTCCAAAAGGAGACGGACACTTCGCTCCAGCCCGGTTCCAGTGATCCAGTAAGTGTAGCTGACTTAGAGACGACACTAGAACCACTCCAGTCAGCAACGGATGATCCTGATCATGGTGAACCAGATAAACCTCAACAGTCGGAGCCTAGTAGATCCCGTTACGGACGAATTCGGAAGACACGAAAACATTTTGAACTTTGACATTGACTGAAACTTTTTGACATTTATTGAGTTTTTTTTTCCTTTGAATGTCCAAAAACTCAAAATGGGGAGTGTCGCGAACGATCACCCGAATTGCAATTGTGGTTCATGTGTGGTGGCGCGACAATCGCACTGTTGACTAGACTATAGTCAGATCCGTCCAGTTATGTAGTGTTGTGCCGTGCTTTTATGTTTTGTCATGTCAACTGTCTTGTATGTGGTGTTTAAGAGAGGAATAAATATGTTTTCTCTAAAACATGAATCGTCTTCATTTCGATTAGAACAAGCATTTTAGGATGAAACCTTCAAGTTCATTCACCGTCCCGGATATTTTGGAAGAATCGAAACAAGATTGAGTTAAGTGATACCTCTTTCTTACATATTGAAATCGAAACTCGAATTGGAATAAAGAATTTTTTATTAAGAGAAAATTCTACAGTGTTTCTCGACAACCAAGAAGCAATCTTCATAGCAAAAACCATGTAACATCGGAGAGAAGTAAGCATATTGATAACAAATACTTCTTTGTGGGTAATTTAGTCTGACAAAATCATTGAATTTGAGCATGTCTCATCCAAAGGAAACATTGCAGACATACTGACCAAAAGAATGTCTGAGAAAGCACTATTTGACCTGAACTATGGAATGACTTACTGGGAATACTAAAAGGGAAATCTTGTTATATGAGTTCTTAGTACTTTCTTTTTTACCTTTAAAATTTATTTGAACTACTCATGTGGAAATGCAAGTGTTATAGGTCATTGTTAAATTTGAATTGAAGTGTCAATCTCATAGAAAGGAAAAGTTATCTTTTGAATCACAGCTTGTGTGATCGTCTTTTTGTGTATTTATTTGTGAATTAACCATCTAACATCAGTACCTTTGTGTGATACCTTAAAATAAATATCATTTGTTCAATTCATTATTTCTACCTTCTTTCCATGTTAGTTTACGATGAAAATGAAAATTATGTAGGACTGTGGTCCAGTATGTTTTACACTTTCTACAATTAAATTTGTAATTCAGTTAGAGGCTGGAATAAGAAGCTCTGTGATTAGCACTTAAACAATCATATTGTTAAGTTATGAGATTGCATAGTATTAAAAAATATGAATATAAATAAAAATTTAACTCACCTTTGTATAATTTGCTTCCTATTGAACTGGCATTCTTTGACTCACACTTGAGAAAAAATTCTCATGTTTGAAGGAAGTGTTTCTGTGTCCAAATGCTGTTGACATTATATTGTCATTATCATTAACACTTAATGATAATAACATCTTCATTCTTTGATGAACCATGTAAATCGAACCAGTAAAACTATTTAACATTGCACACGGCTGGAAAAAATGCAGAATGTGAAATAAACATAAGAAATGAAGCAATGGAAACAAATTATCAGTTTAACCATAATTCTCAATATTTTGATTTCAAAGTGTAATATAAAATTTGGCTTCACTTTGGCATTACTCTGATGAATCAAACTTTTATTTCAGGCTCTTCAACTCAAAAAACTTCAGACCGAGTCTTCATACAACAGCTTTACGTATCAGTTCTCTGCTGCTTGAGGGTAATACAGAAATAAGAAAAATCATTTGTAATCAAGCAGGAATTTCCTCATTTCAATAAATTCAGCTGGGTTCAATTGCATCAAGAATCATAAGGTAAGTGAAATCTTCCTTAAAAATATATGGTAGATTTAATTTTTTCCTTCTAAATTTACAACCGGAATTTTGAAAATTTTAACTTCATTACATTTTTACCATTTTCTTGCCTTTAAAATGTGTTAACCCTAATTCCATGATGCAACTCCAATCATTATATTGTCATTGTAACAGCAAATTATTTGGATGGCAAATCGAAATCGTTTCCTTGTATCGTTTGGTAACTATTTCTTAGAGACTAGATCTGAGGTATATTGATGATCACGGGTGCTAATTCTAGGAGCCCACTACCCTAATATTATGAATGGAACCTAGCCTCCCCAGACCTCAGGAAATACCTGTGAGACCATTGTTTGGGGAGGCCTCTCAAGAAGATAAGCAAATGCTATTGAAGAAGTCAACTAAAGTTTATTCTAAACAACATCTTAATGTTTCTTCAATTAAAAGACTAATCTATAAAGTAGATTAAATTAATTCTGAACAGCCTTGAATTGCAGAGTCTGAAAAAGCAACCTGAGGTTTTAATTAGCATAGATTCGCCCTTTTGTTGCATGGTAGGAAATAGATGTTGGATGGAGACATGCATGGTTAAGACAGAGCTTGAAAAGTAATATTTTGTGTTTTTCTGTCTAGTACCATGGCTGCATCTGATATTTTATGTGTTTTGTTTGTCAAGAGTGCCCTTTGATGCACTTTGGTTTTAATGTTGGAAAATAGTATATTAAAACCCAACATTGTTAAATGATCATCATGTGTTAGGAGGTCAATTTCTATCTATGTAACATCTGTTAAGTCTATCTGAATCGGATAACCTGGTGAGATTTTTTACATGAGCTAAAATATGCAAAAGCCCCAGTATTGCAATTAGTGTAAATAACGGTTGCTGGCAATCAGTCTGAGACTGACTCAGATTCTTGAGTCAACAATTGAGTTTATGTTCATAAGTCAGCTTCTCTTATACAAAACCATGTCCTTTGACCAGAAGCAAGAAATAATCCGAGAAATGGTGAGAACAATAGCCCAGAAGTGGTCGGTGGGGTATGCCGTAACCCAATACTCAAAAGAACAAAAGTTTAAGAATGTATACCATAACAATGGGATGATCTTGATATCTGACTTAGGGTAGTCAGGGTTGAACGTTTTATTTTGAAGAGTTCTCAATCTCAACACATTTTGCAAATATTCTTTTAAAAATGGTTTGTTATTGAGCTTAAGATGTCAGGTCTTTTCACCAAAACCTAGCACATTACTCTGACAAATATTGCATGACTTTGAAGCTTCTTTTCTTGAATCATCATTTTATATACCTCAAGTTAAAATTGATGGATTAAATTTATAAAATTCAATTTTGGAAATTTTTAAACCACATTTTTCTTAGATGTTTATGCATCTGGTCCAAGTTTTGTGAAAATAACCAAAAACAAGACTGTTTAGTTGGCATGTTTTAACCCATATTTATGTATGTAGTAACTAGCTTATATTTCAAACATATAATATTAAGTTACAAATTAAACATTGTGAATGTAAAAGTTTAATGTCGATTCCTTTCATAAAAAGTATATACTGTAACCCCTCAATGTTTCACTCACTTATATACCTCTTTTTTACATGTCCTGATGAATTTCATGTTTCGGAAGCATGAAATCTTGATTTGTTTCAATAGAAGTTCAAAGGTTACTTGTTTCAAGCAGCAAAATTAAACTGAATTTGTTTGCTTTTGGATATCTCAAAAGTGAGAAGGCATTTCTGTTTTCAAAAATATTCCACCTTATTTAGTAATATATATAGGTGATTCTGTGTCAAATCGCACAAGGAGTATTATGAACCAGACCTTCCAATTTGTTTTAAATCTCGGCTAATTTGTTGCCTAGTAACAATTAAATATGAAAAAATTTTAGTTTCCTTTTTACATGTTTTTTGTTTATAATAATTAATTAATTTATTAATAATTAATTAAATTTAAAAATTGGGCAATTTTTCTTGATTCTAGACTCACTCTTCGATTGAACTAAAGTAGACTTATTTTGAAGAAAAATAAACCTTTCTAATGATTACATGACATTCTGACTGATCAAATTCAAGGTCAAACGTAAGATATTACAAATATACTGATAATATTGTAGAAATGATTTTTAAACAAAATTGAGTTCTAAAACATTTATGTATGAAGCAATTAATTTCTCCAAATTGGAACCACTGCATCCCATTCAATAAAATTATCTTTAGTGTCCTCAAAATAAGGAGTCCAGTAATTGCCAGTTTTAAAAAGGACCAATCTGGGGTGTTACTGAGTAGAATCAAATTTTAAATTGATTAGTATATTGTCCCCTAAGTTATTTAATTTGCAATGTTATTAAACGTCAGAAAAGAAAAGTAAAGAGTGATTTGAATCAATGATTTTTTGAAATAGAAACACTTGATTTAAGTCATGATTAAAATTGTAATTTAAATCAAGCTTATTTAACCTCTCAACAGTTTCTTTTTCTGCCATATTGTGTCCAAAAATAAGCACATTTTTGATAAACAATTTTGCATTCAAATCGATTATATAAATTCAAATCAGCAGTCAAAACTGTTACAAGTATTGAATTGCATAATTATGATAATTTAATTATAGCGAAAAATCTACATTTTTACTTAAAGTTGGCTTTTCCGAACAAGAACTTTTTAGAACACTTGACGAAATGGATGTGAGAAAAGAGCATGCATTTAATGCTTAAGTTTTATTTAATTTCAAAACTCAGCTTTTGTATGATAAATTTTAAAACATGGAGATAAGCAGAATCCTATATCACAACCGGGACAAAAATATCTGGTTTCTTTTCTCATCCGTTTTACGCTATAGTTCCTTTTTGAGCAACACAAATCACTGCCTCATCGGTTTCAGTTTCTTTTCGGTGGGTGGAATCACTTCAAAAAAGTCTTTCAGTCAATCGTACGGGATTGGGCAAAATTCCTGGTCTCCTTTTTGCGGCGGTGCTGGAGGAGGATTACTAATATCAATTTCGCAAAAGTTCCGCACCCGAGTTAGATCATCGGAACTTTCTGTTTCCTCATCACTAGAGAAGTCCCATAACGAACTATCACAACTTCCAGAATCATTTAGAGAAATTTCCGATTCATTATCTGATCCAATATAAGAATTATATTCTGTTATGAGCCGCTCACTGTCACTCATTTCCTTTTATTTTAGCACACAATTCAAAAGAAATAGTATTCGCAACGTGTGATACACTACACAAGGGAAAACAAAATTCACTCCTTCTCCCACGTAAACGAAAAGCAGTAAAACCTGATATTAAAACCGGTGTACGCATGTTTTGATTTTCAATCTTTACTGGACTACTAGAGCTATCTATTAGAAACATTGCAAATGAAAAAAGTTACAAAGCCGGACAAATCATTGGATTGGCGTAGAAAAATAAGATGCCCAAGCGGTGTACGGGCAAATCAGAAAAGTGACCTTTCGCAGCACCCGAGCAGTGTTCGGGCAAAACTGTTAAGGGGTTAAATTGGCATACCCTGCTATTTATCCAGTATAGATGGGCCATTTAAATTTTTTGTTAGACTCCTTTTTGGGATGATAGCCTATTATGCTATTATTTAGAAGAGCCATTTTCTGACTCATTGCATCTACTACCAATGCTTGTTACTATTTGTTTAGTTCAGAGGTTGGAGGTTACGAAGCATAAGGAATGTCCTGCTTATACAACTTTGGTGTGTACGAGCATCACAACCCCGAGGTACCTGAGTGATTTTCCTCCCTTTCACTTATACCTTCGCCTATTCTGCTTTTTCTTCCTCATTGTGTTGTCTGTCTTGCGTTCGGCTCGATTTAGACAAATATGGCCCTTACACCTATAGTATATTTACGTGCTTCGTTAATTGTGAATATACTCAATCATAATTCGACTCCATTAGATAATCCAATTTTTATTACCATCCTTTTTTATCCAAAAGCGCGCACACTTCTCTCCGTATTTTCTTGCAACCTCACTGCTCATACCAGGGTTGCTATATTTTTAAAGGCGCGTACATTCTTGCTCTCTTGGCGATTCACTACAGAGTATCCCCCCAGTGACAGAGGGTACGATGGAACAAACAATATAACTTAAATATATATAAATATAATGTAACACATGTAATTTGACATACATAAAATAGAAAGAAATATGATGTGAATTAACAGTTAAATATAGTCAGTATATCTCTGCGGAAAATGTACACGACGACCAGTTCGTGTCGTGGTTGTTGGTTTCTTAATAGTTTCTTTGGAAACAGATGGTCTTGCAAGAAATATTGACTTTGTAGGAAGTGTCTCTGTAACAGTGGATTGATGTTTGATAGGAACATTATCCTCTCCAAGAAGAAAAGCGGGTTTAACTCGATCCAAAGAGACAGTCGATTTCTTTCCTTTCAGTTCAATGGTAATTGTTTTATTGGTTCTGTTTATTACCTTGCGAGGACCGGTGTAAGGCTGACTCAAGGGTGGTTTGTTTGAATCAACTCGTAAGAAAATGTGCGTGTATGCTGTGAGAGATGGATGCACAAAAACTGGACTTTCACCATGTCGTGAAGTAGCAACGGGATTTAGAGTCCGCATCCGCTCTTTGAGTCGAGTCACAAAGGAGGTATCAATGATTTGTTTGTGATCTGGGATTTCTAACATGTCTGCAGGCAATGTTAATGTTTTGCCATAGACAAGTTCAGCACAAGTTGCTTTGATATCTTCCTTAACCGCGATAGGGATACCTAAAAGTACGATGGGAATGATATCAGCTTTATAGATGCTTTAAGATGCCTATGAAAACGTTCGATGAGGCCGTTTGCAATTGGGTGGTATGTAGTCGTTTTTATTCTATTCGTGCCTAACATGTTTGCAAATTCTTGATACCAATTCGATCTCATTTGAGATCCTTGATCTGTGCTTATAACAAATGGGCATCCAAAGCGACTAATCCAAGTGGTGAATATTGCTTTGGCAAATGGTAGTAGTTGTCGTATCAGATATGGGTATGGCCTCAGGCCATCTGGTAAATCTGTCGATGAGTGTCAGAAGATAGACGTGACCATCAGATGGGGGTAAAGGACCTACAATGTCTAAGTGAATTTGCGAGAAACGTGCATCAGGAAGTGCGAAAGTTCCTAGTGGTGCTTTCGTGTGGCGTTGGACTTTTGATCTCTGACAGGGTTCGCAGAAGCGTACCCAGCACTTGATTTGACGTTTCATATTGGGCCACACATATCAGGAAGATATTAGCTTTGTGGTAGCTGCAATTCATGGATGAGAAATATTGTGTAGATGCTCAAATATGAGCTTTCGAAAGCATTCAGGTATGAAAGGTCGAGGTGAACTAGTTGATGTATCCCAAAGTAAATCACAGTCAGATGAATGGCATGGTTTATATTCCAAAGTCAGAGATGAGGCATTGTTTTGAAGATACCTCTGTACCTCTGAATCACTTTCCTGCAAAATCTTTAAAATTCAAATTGGGAGATTTTGTAATAGAATCAATTTCGATTCTTGAAAATGCATCTGCGACAGAATTTTTTGAACCTTGCACATGCCTGATGTCTGGAATAGTGTGAAATTAAGTCTAAATGGCGTAATTGCCGAGGTGAACATTTATCAGGATTTTGCTTAAAGGCGTAAATTAATGGTTTTTGGTCTGTGTAAATTTGAAAACTTCTGCCTTCGGGTGAGATGTCGAATCCGAGACCGTGGCGATTTATCACCAAGTATGGTAACCTTGCAGTTTTGCTCCAAATTTATGGCAACCCTATGGAAAAGGTTGGTTTCTTGGAAGGAAAGAGCGCTTCTTTTTTTTAACGAACGCATTTTTTTTACCAAAATATCGATGTAATGCGTTCTATGATTGGTTTGGTTGGAGAAGGATGGAGAAGTGTCATGCCAATTGATCCAGGCTAGATCAAAAGTCGCGCCGATAAAAGGTACTTCAATTCCAAGGATGGAGTTGTTAGCTTGTTCAATTGGAGTACGACTAGCTTATTTAGTAAAGAAGGATTTACATATGGAAAATATAACAACAATTTTCTGGTCAGACTCAATGGATGTTCTCCATTGAATAAAAAGGGAAGGCCCATGGGCGACATTCGTTGCTAATAGGGTTGAAGAAATAAGAAGACTCTCGTCGAAGGAAGACTGGAAGTACGTTCCAGGTATTCAGAATCCAGCTGATCTACCGTCGAGAGGATGTTCAGTGAGGACTCTCATCAAAGAACGTTGGTGGGAAGGACCAGCTTGGATTAGAAACCCGACAAAAGATTGGCCAAAATTAGAACATTTCCCAAATATGGAAGTGGTTAATTCAGAGAAGAAGAAAACTATCGTAACCGCAGCTGCTATGCAAGGTGAAGAAAAGTATTACCATCGATATTCATCGTATGTTAGACTTGTAAGAATTACTGCTTGGATGATAAGGTTTTCGACGAACCTGAAGAAAGTCAAGAATCAAAGGATATTAGGAGATTTGCAATCTGACGAAATCAAGAAAGCCGAACGCACATTGTTGAAACAGGTACAAATGGACGTATTTTGTAACGAGACTGACAAATGATTAAACTCTTTGCAAGTAATCAGAGACCCTGAAGGAATTTTAAGACTAAAGACTAAAATTTTTTTAAGAGATGACTACGAAGATTTCCGTTTACCTATTATACTTCCATCCAACCATCCAGTTGTTAAAGCTCTCATTGTTTATAGACATGAACAACTGGGACATTCCGGAGTTCAGATGCTTATGAACAATCTCAGAGAAAATTACTGGATTTTAAAAAGCAGAAAAACTATTAAAGAAGTCATCAAGTCTTGCATTGTTTGTAACAGGTTCAGTGTGAAACCTGTGTTGGTATCAGAAAGACCCTTGCCTCAAGACCGTGTGAGAGATGCTGCTATATTTGAAATCATAGGAGTGGACTTGGCAGGACCTCTTATTCTTAAGGAAGGAATAAAAGCTTGGATCTTGATATTAACTTGTGCCGTATTCCGAGCTGTGCATTTAGAACTGTTGACATCGATTTCGACTGAAAATTTCCTCCTAGGTTTTAGAAGGTTTATAGCACGCAGAGGTAAACCCTCCGTAATTTATTCAGATAATGGAACCAACTTTAAGGGTGCTTGTCGTCTAATGGAAAAAGTTGATTTAGAAAAACTGAAGAACCTGGAAGAATTAAATCCAATTTCGTGGAAATTCATACCTCCTAACGCTCCCTGGTGGGGAGGTTTCTGGGAACGATTAATCGGCCTTATGAAAAGGATCTTAAGAAAAACTCTAGGAAAATCGACATTGAATCAAGAAGAAATGAATACCGTTCTTTGTGACTGAAAGCTTGATTAACTCAAGACCATTGACTTATGTTTCGGATGATGCCGAAGACATAGTACCTCTGACTCCAGCAATGTTCTTGCAGGACATTAGAGAAGTAGGAGTGCCAGAGTTGGATCAAATAGATGAGGATAAGTTGAAGAAGAGATTAGCTTACCGGTACAGAGTTCAAAAAGATCTGAGAAAACGTTTTAGAACGGAATATCTTGGCCAATTAAGAGAAATGCGTAAAATCCAAAAGGAAATTACCTTAAGTGAGGGAGACATTGTTTTGGTGGGTGAAGACCACATCAAAAGACTGAACTGGAATTTAGGGAGGATTTTGAAGCTCTACCCTGGCAAAGATAGCAAAGTCAGAGTGGCTCTAGTTAAAACCAAATTTGGCTCTGTTTTGAGACCAGTGCAGAGATTATACCAGTTAGAGTTAAAAGAACAAAACAAATCATATCTATGCCCTACTAATTTTCCTCTACTTTCAGATACTAATGGAGGAGATTCTTTTCCAATTATTTTAGACAACAATGCTAATAGACTCCAAAAGGAGACGGACACTTCGCTCCAGCCCGGTTCCAGTGATCCAGTAAGTGTAGCTGACTTAGAGACGACACTAGAACCACTCCAGTCAGCAACGGATGATCCTGATCATGGTGAACCAGATAAACCTCAACAGTCGGAGCCTAGTAGATCCCGTTACGGACGAATTCGGAAGACACGAAAACATTTTGAACTTTGACATTGACTGAAACTTTTTGACATTTATTGAGTTTTTTTTTCCTTTGAATGTCCAAAAACTCAAAATTTGGAGTGTCGCGAACGATCACCCGAATTGCAATTGTGGTTCATGTGTGGTGGCGCGACAATCGCACTGTTGACTAGACTATAGTCAGATCCGTCCAGTTATGTAGTGTTGTGCCGTGCTTTTATGTTTTGTCATGTCAACTGTCTTGTATGTGGTGTTTAAGAGAGGAATAAATATGTTTTCTCTAAAACATGAATCGTCTTCATTTCGATTAGAACAAGCATTTTAGGATGAAACCTTCAAGTTCATTCACCGTCCCGGATCTTTTGGAAGAATCGAAACAAGATTGAGTTAAGTGATACCTCTTTCTTACATATTGAAATCGAAACTCGAATTGGAATAAAGAATTTTTTATTAAGAGAAAATTCTACAGTGTTTCTCGACAACCAAGAAGCAATCTTCATAGCAAAAACCATGTAACATCGGAGAGAAGTAAGCATATTGATAACAAATACTTCTTTGTGGGTAATTTAGTCTGACAAAATCATTGAATTTGAGCATGTCTCATCCAAAGGAAACATTGCAGACATACTGACCAAAAGAATGTCTGAGAAAGCACTATTTGACCTGAACTATGGAATGACTTACTGGGAATACTAAAAGGGAAATCTTGTTATATGAGTTCTTAGTACTTTCTTTTTTACCTTTAAAATTTATTTGAACTACTCATGTGGAAATGCAAGTGTTATAGGTCATTGTTAAATTTGAATTGAAGTGTCAATCTCATAGAAAGGAAAAGTTATCTTTTGAATCACAGCTTGTGTGATCGTCTTTTTGTGTATTTATTTGTGAATTAACCATCTAACATCAGTACCTTTGTGTGATACCTTAAAATAAATATCATTTGTTCAATTCATTATTTCTACCTTCTTTCCATGTTAGTTTACGATGAAAATGAAAATTATGTAGGACTGTGGTCCAGTATGTTTTACACTTTCTACAATTAAATTTGTAATTCAGTTAGAGGCTGGAATAAGAAGCTCTGTGATTAGCACTTAAACAATCATATTGTTAAGTTATGAGATTGCATAGTATTAAAAAATATGAATATAAATAAAAATTTAACTCACCTTTGTATAATTTGCTTCCTATTGAACTGGCATTCTTTGACTCACACTTGAGAAAAAATTCTCATGTTTGAAGGAAGTGTTTCTGTGTCCAAATGCTGTTGACATTATATTGTCATTATCATTAACACTTAATGATAATAACATCTTCATTCTTTGATGAACCATGTAAATCGAACCAGTAAAACTATTTAACATTGCACACGGCTGGAAAAAATGCAGAATGTGAAATAAACATAAGAAATGAAGCAATGGAAACAAATTATCAGTTTAACCATAATTCTCAATATTTTGATTTCAAAGTGTAATATAAAATTTGGCTTCACTTTGGCATTACTCTGATGAATCAAACTTTTATTTCAGGCTCTTCAACTCAAAAAACTTCAGACCGAGTCTTCATACAACAGCTTTACGTATCAGTTCTCTGCTGCTTGAGGGTAATACAGAAATAAGAAAAATCATTTGTAATCAAGCAGGAATTTCCTCATTTCAATAAATTCAGCTGGGTTCAATTGCATCAAGAATCATAAGGTAAGTGAAATCTTCCTTAAAAATATATGGTAGATTTAATTTTTTCCTTCTAAATTTACAACCGGAATTTTGAAAATTTTAACTTCATTACATTTTTACCATTTTCTTGCCTTTAAAATGTGTTAACCCTAATTCCATGATGCAACTCCAATCATTATATTGTCATTGTAACAGCAAATTATTTGGATGGCAAATCGAAATCGTTTCCTTGTATCGTTTGGTAACTATTTCTTAGAGACTAGATCTGAGGTATATTGATGATCACGGGTGCTAATTCTAGGAGCCCACTACCCTAATATTATGAATGGAACCTAGCCTCCCCAGACCTCAGGAAATACCTGTGAGACCATTGTTTGGGGAGGCCTCTCAAGAAGATAAGCAAATGCTATTGAAGAAGTCAACTAAAGTTTATTCTAAACAACATCTTAATGTTTCTTCAATTAAAAGACTAATCTATAAAGTAGATTAAATTAATTCTGAACAGCCTTGAATTGCAGAGTCTGAAAAAGCAACCTGAGGTTTTAATTAGCATAGATTCGCCCTTTTGTTGCATGGTAGGAAATAGATGTTGGATGGAGACATGCATGGTTAAGACAGAGCTTGAAAAGTAATATTTTGTGTTTTTCTGTCTAGTACCATGGCTGCATCTGATATTTTATGTGTTTTGTTTGTCAAGAGTGCCCTTTGATGCACTTTGGTTTTAATGTTGGAAAATAGTATATTAAAACCCAACATTGTTAAATGATCATCATGTGTTAGGAGGTCAATTTCTATCTATGTAACATCTGTTAAGTCTATCTGAATCGGATAACCTGGTGAGATTTTTTACATGAGCTAAAATATGCAAAAGCCCCAGTATTGCAGTTAGTGTAAATAACGGTTGCTGGCAATCAGTCTGAGACTGACTCAGATTCTTGAGTCAACAATTGAGTTTATGTTCATAAGTCAGCTTCTCTTATACAAAACCATGTCCTTTGACCAGAAGCAAGAAATAATCCGAGAAATGGTGAGAACAATAGCCCAGAAGTGGTCGGTGGGGTATGCCGTAACCCAATACTCAAAAGAACAAAAGTTTAAGAATGTATACCATAACAATGGGATGATCTTGATATCTGACTTAGGGTAGTCAGGTATGAACGTTTTATTTTGAAGAGTTCTCAATCTCAACACATTTTGCAAATATTCTTTTAAAAATGGTTTGTTATTGAGCTTAAGATGTCAGGTCTTTTCACCAAAACCTAGCACATTACTCTGACAAATATTGCATGACTTTGAAGCTTCTTTTCTTGAATCATCATTTTATATACCTCAAGTTAAAATTGATGGATTAAATTTATAAAATTCAATTTTGGAAATTTTTAAACCACATTTTTCTTAGATGTTTATGCATCTGGTCCAAGTTTTGTGAAAATAACCAAAAACAAGACTGTTTAGTTGGCATGTTTTAACCCATATTTATGTATGTAGTAACTAGCTTATATTTCAAACATATAATATTAAGTTACAAATTAAACATTGTGAATGTAAAAGTTTAATGTCGATTCCTTTCATAAAAAGTATATACTGTAACCCCTCAATGTTTCACTCACTTATATACCTCTTTTTTACATGTCCTGATGAATTTCATGTTTCGGAAGCATGAAATCTTGATTTGTTTCAATAGAAGTTCAAAGGTTACTTGTTTCAAGCAGCAAAATTAAACTGAATTTGTTTGCTTTTGGATATCTCAAAAGTGAGAAGGCATTTCTGTTTTCAAAAATATTCCACCTTATTTAGTAATATATATAGGTGATTCTGTGTCAAATCGCACAAGGAGTATTATGAACCAGACCTTCCAATTTGTTTTAAATCTCGGCTAATTTGTTGCCTAGTAACAATTAAATATGAAAAAATTTTAGTTTCCTTTTTACATGTTTTTTGTTTATAATAATTAATTAATTTATTAATAATTAATTAAATTTAAAAATTGGGCAATTTTTCTTGATTCTAGACTCACTCTTCGACTGAACTAAAGTAGACTTATTTTGAAGAAAAATAAACCTTTCTAATGATTACATGACATTCTGACTGATCAAATTCAAGGTCAAACGTAAGATATTACAAATATACTGATAATATTGTAGAAATGATTTTTAAACAAAATTGAGTTCTAAAACATTTATGTATGAAGCAATTAATTTCTCCAAATTGGAACCACTGCATCCCATTCAATAAAATTATCTTTAGTGTCCTCAAAATAAGGAGTCCAGTAATTGCCAGTTTTAAAAAGGACCAATCTGGGGTGTTACTGAGTAGAATCAAATTTTAAATTGATTAGTATATTGTCCCCTAAGTTATTTAATTTGCAATGTTATTAAACGTCAGAAAAGAAAAGTAAAGAGTGATTTGAATCAATGATTTTTTGAAATAGAAACACTTGATTTAAGTCATGATTAAAATTGTAATTTAAATCAAGCTTATTTAACCTCTCAACAGTTTCTTTTTCTGCCATATTGTGTCCAAAAATAAGCACATTTTTGATAAACAATTTTGCATTCAAATCGATTATATAAATTCAAATCAGCAGTCAAAACTGTTACAAGTATTGAATTGCATAATTATGATAATTTAATTATAGCGAAAAATCTACATTTTTACTTAAAGTTGGCTTTTCCGAACAAGAACTTTTTAGAACACTTGACGAAATGGATGTGAGAAAAGAGCATGCATTTAATGCTTAAGTTTTATTTAATTTCAAAACTCAGCTTTTGTATGATAAATTTTAAAACATGGAGATAAGCAGAATCCTATATCACAACCGGGACAAAAATATCTGGTTTCTTTTCTCATCCGTTTTACGCTATAGTTCCTTTTTGAGCAACACAAATCACTGCCTCATCGGTTTCAGTTTCTTTTCGGTGGATGGAATCACTTCAAAAAAGTCTTTCAGTCAATCGTACGGGATTGGGCAAAATTCCTGGTCTCCTTTTTGCGGCGGTGCTGGAGGAGGATTACTAATATCAATTTCGCAAAAGTTCCGCACCCGAGTTAGATCATCGGAACTTTCTGTTTCCTCATCACTAGAGAAGTCCCATAACGAACTATCACAACTTCCAGAATCATTTAGAGAAATTTCCGATTCATTATCTGATCCAATATAAGAATTATATTCTGTTATGAGCCGCTCACTGTCACTCATTTCCTTTTATTTTAGCACACAATTCAAAAGAAATAGTATTCGCAACGTGTGATACACTACACAAGGGAAAACAAAATTCACTCCTTCTCCCACGTAAACGAAAAGCAGTAAAACCTGATATTAAAACCGGTGTACGCATGTTTTGATTTTCAATCTTTACTGGACTACTAGAGCTATCTATTAGAAACATTGCAAATGAAAAAAGTTACAAAGCCGGACAAATCATTGGATTGGCGTAGAAAAATAAGATGCCCAAGCGGTGTACGGGCAAATCAGAAAAGTGACCTTTCGCAGCACCCGAGCAGTGTTCGGGCAAAACTGTTAAGGGGTTAAATTGGCATACCCTGCTATTTATCCAGTATAGATGGGCCATTTAAATTTTTTGTTAGACTCCTTTTTGGGATGATAGCCTATTATGCTATTATTTAGAAGAGCCATTTTCTGACTCATTGCATCTACTACCAATGCTTGTTACTATTTGTTTAGTTCAGAGGTTGGAGGTTACGAAGCATAAGGAATGTCCTGCTTATACAACTTTGGTGTGTACGAGCATCACAACCCCGAGGTACCTGAGTGATTTTCCTCCCTTTCACTTATACCTTCGCCTATTCTGCTTTTTCTTCCTCATTGTGTTGTCTGTCTTGCGTTCGGCTCGATTTAGACAAATATGGCCCTTACACCTATAGTATATTTACGTGCTTCGTTAATTGTGAATATACTCAATCATAATTCGACTCCATTAGATAATCCAATTTTTATTACCATCCTTTTTTATCCAAAAGCGCGCACACTTCTCTCCGTATTTTCTTGCAACCTCACTGCTCATACCAGGGTTGCTATATTTTTAAAGGCGCGTACATTCTTGCTCTCTTGGCGATTCACTACAGAGTATCCCCCCAGTGACAGAGGGTACGATGGAACAAACAATATAACTTAAATATATATAAATATAATGTAACACATGTAATTTGACATACATAAAATAGAAAGAAATATGATGTGAATTAACAGTTAAATATAGTCAGTATATCTCTGCGGAAAATGTACACGACGACCAGTTCGTGTCGTGGTTGTTGGTTTCTTAATAGTTTCTTTGGAAACAGATGGTCTTGCAAGAAATATTGACTTTGTAGGAAGTGTCTCTGTAACAGTGGATTGATGTTTGATAGGAACATTATCCTCTCCAAGAAGAAAAGCGGGTTTAACTCGATCCAAAGAGACAGTCGATTTCTTTCCTTTCAGTTCAATGGTAATTGTTTTATTGGTTCTGTTTATTACCTTGCGAGGACCGGTGTAAGGCTGACTCAAGGGTGGTTTGTTTGAATCAACTCGTAAGAAAATGTGCGTGTATGCTGTGAGAGATGGATGCACAAAAACTGGACTTTCACCATGTCGTGAAGTAGCAACGGGATTTAGAGTCCGCATCCGCTCTTTGAGTCGAGTCACAAAGGAGGTATCAATGATTTGTTTGTGATCTGGGATTTCTAACATGTCTGCAGGCAATGTTAATGTTTTGCCATAGACAAGTTCAGCACAAGTTGCTTTGATATCTTCCTTAACCGCGATAGGGATACCTAAAAGTACGATGGGAATGATATCAGCTTTATAGATGCTTTAAGATGCCTATGAAAACGTTCGATGAGGCCGTTTGCAATTGGGTGGTATGTAGTCGTTTTTATTCTATTCGTGCCTAACATGTTTGCAAATTCTTGATACAAATTTGATCTCATTTGAGATCCTTGATCTGTGCTTATAACAAATGGGCATCCAAAGCGACTAATCCAAGTGGTGAATATTGCTTTGGCAAATGGTAGTAGTTGTCGTATCAGATATGGGTATGGCCTCAGGCCATCTGGTAAATCTGTCGATGAGTGTCAGAAGATAGACGTGACCATCAGATGGGGGTAAAGGACCTACAATGTCTAAGTGAATTTGCGAGAAACGTGCATCAGGAAGTGCGAAAGTTCCTAGTGGTGCTTTCGTGTGGCGTTGGACTTTTGATCTCTGACAGGGTTCGCAGAAGCGTACCCAGCACTTGATTTGACGTTTCATATTGGGCCACACATATCAGGAAGATATTAGCTTTGTGGTAGCTGCAATTCATGGATGAGAAATATTGTGTAGATGCTCAAATATGAGCTTTCGAAAGCATTCAGGTATGAAAGGTCGAGGTGAACTAGTTGATGTATCCCAAAGTAAATCACAGTCAGATGAATGGCATGGTTTATATTCCAAAGTCAGAGATGAGGCATTGTTTTGAAGATACCTCTGTACCTCTGAATCACTTTCCTGCAAAATCTTTAAAATTCAAATTGGGAGATTTTGTAATAGAATCAATTTCGATTCTTGAAAATGCATCTGCGACAGAATTTTTTGAACCTTGCACATGCCTGATGTCTGGAATAGTGTGAAATTAAGTCTAAATGGCGTAATTGCCGAGGTGAACATTTATCAGGATTTTGCTTAAAGGCGTAAATTAATGGTTTTTGGTCTGTGTAAATTTGAAAACTTCTGCCTTCGGGTGAGATGTCGAATCCGAGACCGTGGCGATTTATCACCAAGTATGGTAACCTTGCAGTTTTGCTCCAAATTTATGGCAACCCTATGGAAAAGGTTGGTTTCTTGGAAGGAAAGAGCGCTTCTTTTTTTTAACGAACGCATTTTTTTTACCAAAATATCGATGTAATGCGTTCTATGATTGGTTTGGTTGGAGAAGGATGGAGAAGTGTCATGCCAATTGATCCAGGCTAGATCAAAAGTCGCGCCGATAAAAGGTACTTCAATTCCAAGGATGGAGTTGTTAGCTTGTTCAATTGGAGTACGACTAGCTTATTTAGTAAAGAAGGATTTACATATGGAAAATATAACAACAATTTTCTGGTCAGACTCAATGGATGTTCTCCATTGAATAAAAAGGGAAGGCCCATGGGCGACATTCGTTGCTAATAGGGTTGAAGAAATAAGAAGACTCTCGTCGAAGGAAGACTGGAAGTACGTTCCAGGTATTCAGAATCCAGCTGATCTACCGTCGAGAGGATGTTCAGTGAGGACTCTCATCAAAGAACGTTGGTGGGAAGGACCAGCTTGGATTAGAAACCCGACAAAAGATTGGCCAAAATTAGAACATTTCCCAAATATGGAAGTGGTTAATTCAGAGAAGAAGAAAACTATCGTAACCGCAGCTGCTATGCAAGGTGAAGAAAAGTATTACCATCGATATTCATCGTATGTTAGACTTGTAAGAATTACTGCTTGGATGATAAGGTTTTCGACGAACCTGAAGAAAGTCAAGAATCAAAGGATATTAGGAGATTTGCAATCTGACGAAATCAAGAAAGCCGAACGCACATTGTTGAAACAGGTACAAATGGACGTATTTTGTAACGAGACTGACAAATGATTAAACTCTTTGCAAGTAATCAGAGACCCTGAAGGAATTTTAAGACTAAAGACTAAAATTTTTTTAAGAGATGACTACGAAGATTTCCGTTTACCTATTATACTTCCATCCAACCATCCAGTTGTTAAAGCTCTCATTGTTTATAGACATGAACAACTGGGACATTCCGGAGTTCAGATGCTTATGAACAATCTCAGAGAAAATTACTGGATTTTAAAAAGCAGAAAAACTATTAAAGAAGTCATCAAGTCTTGCATTGTTTGTAACAGGTTCAGTGTGAAACCTGTGTTGGTATCAGAAAGACCCTTGCCTCAAGACCGTGTGAGAGATGCTGCTATATTTGAAATCATAGGAGTGGACTTGGCAGGACCTCTTATTCTTAAGGAAGGAATAAAAGCTTGGATCTTGATATTAACTTGTGCCGTATTCCGAGCTGTGCATTTAGAACTGTTGACATCGATTTCGACTGAAAATTTCCTCCTAGGTTTTAGAAGGTTTATAGCACGCAGAGGTAAACCCTCCGTAATTTATTCAGATAATGGAACCAACTTTAAGGGTGCTTGTCGTCTAATGGAAAAAGTTGATTTAGAAAAACTGAAGAACCTGGAAGAATTAAATCCAATTTCGTGGAAATTCATACCTCCTAACGCTCCCTGGTGGGGAGGTTTCTGGGAACGATTAATCGGCCTTATGAAAAGGATCTTAAGAAAAACTCTAGGAAAATCGACATTGAATCAAGAAGAAATGAATACCGTTCTTTGTGACTGAAAGCTTGATTAACTCAAGACCATTGACTTATGTTTCGGATGATGCCGAAGACATAGTACCTCTGACTCCAGCAATGTTCTTGCAGGACATTAGAGAAGTAGGAGTGCCAGAGTTGGATCAAATAGATGAGGATAAGTTGAAGAAGAGATTAGCTTACCGGTACAGAGTTCAAAAAGATCTGAGAAAACGTTTTAGAACGGAATATCTTGGCCAATTAAGAGAAATGCGTAAAATCCAAAAGGAAATTACCTTAAGTGAGGGAGACATTGTTTTGGTGGGTGAAGACCACATCAAAAGACTGAACTGGAATTTAGGGAGGATTTTGAAGCTCTACCCTGGCAAAGATAGCAAAGTCAGAGTGGCTCTAGTTAAAACCAAATTTGGCTCTGTTTTGAGACCAGTGCAGAGATTATACCAGTTAGAGTTAAAAGAACAAAACAAATCATATCTATGCCCTACTAATTTTCCTCTACTTTCAGATACTAATGGAGGAGATTCTTTTCCAATTATTTTAGACAACAATGCTAATAGACTCCAAAAGGAGACGGACACTTCGCTCCAGCCCGGTTCCAGTGATCCAGTAAGTGTAGCTGACTTAGAGACGACACTAGAACCACTCCAGTCAGCAACGGATGATCCTGATCATGGTGAACCAGATAAACCTCAACAGTCGGAGCCTAGTAGATCCCGTTACGGACGAATTCGGAAGACACGAAAACATTTTGAACTTTGACATTGACTGAAACTTTTTGACATTTATTGAGGTTTTTTTTCCTTTGAATGTCCAAAAACTCAAAATGGGGAGTGTCGCGAACGATCACCCGAATTGCAATTGTGGTTCATGTGTGGTGGCGCGACAATCGCACTGTTGACTAGACTATAGTCAGATCCGTCCAGTTATGTAGTGTTGTGCCGTGCTTTTATGTTTTGTCATGTCAACTGTCTTGTATGTGGTGTTTAAGAGAGGAATAAATATGTTTTCTCTAAAACATGAATCGTCTTCATTTCGATTAGAACAAGCATTTTAGGATGAAACCTTCAAGTTCATTCACCGTCCCGGATCTTTTGGAAGAATCGAAACAAGATTGAGTTAAGTGATACCTCTTTCTTACATATTGAAATCGAAACTCGAATTGGAATAAAGAATTTTTTATTAAGAGAAAATTCTACAGTGTTTCTCGACAACCAAGAAGCAATCTTCATAGCAAAAACCATGTAACATCGGAGAGAAGTAAGCATATTGATAACAAATACTTCTTTGTGGGTAATTTAGTCTGACAAAATCATTGAATTTGAGCATGTCTCATCCAAAGGAAACATTGCAGACATACTGACCAAAAGAATGTCTGAGAAAGCACTATTTGACCTGAACTATGGAATGACTTACTGGGAATACTAAAAGGGAAATCTTGTTATATGAGTTCTTAGTACTTTCTTTTTTACCTTTAAAATTTATTTGAACTACTCATGTGGAAATGCAAGTGTTATAGGTCATTGTTAAATTTGAATTGAAGTGTCAATCTCATAGAAAGGAAAAGTTATCTTTTGAATCACAGCTTGTGTGATCGTCTTTTTGTGTATTTATTTGTGAATTAACCATCTAACATCAGTACCTTTGTGTGATACCTTAAAATAAATATCATTTGTTCAATTCATTATTTCTACCTTCTTTCCATGTTAGTTTACGATGAAAATGAAAATTATGTAGGACTGTGGTCCAGTATGTTTTACACTTTCTACAATTAAATTTGTAATTCAGTTAGAGGCTGGAATAAGAAGCTCTGTGATTAGCACTTAAACAATCATATTGTTAAGTTATGAGATTGCATAGTATTAAAAAATATGAATATAAATAAAAATTTAACTCACCTTTGTATAATTTGCTTCCTATTGAACTGGCATTCTTTGACTCACACTTGAGAAAAAATTCTCATGTTTGAAGGAAGTGTTTCTGTGTCCAAATGCTGTTGACATTATATTGTCATTATCATTAACACTTAATGATAATAACATCTTCATTCTTTGATGAACCATGTAAATCGAACCAGTAAAACTATTTAACATTGCACACGGCTGGAAAAAATGCAGAATGTGAAATAAACATAAGAAATGAAGCAATGGAAACAAATTATCAGTTTAACCATAATTCTCAATATTTTGATTTCAAAGTGTAATATAAAATTTGGCTTCACTTTGGCATTACTCTGATGAATCAAACTTTTATTTCAGGCTCTTCAACTCAAAAAACTTCAGACCGAGTCTTCATACAACAGCTTTACGTATCAGTTCTCTGCTGCTTGAGGGTAATACAGAAATAAGAAAAATCATTTGTAATCAAGCAGGAATTTCCTCATTTCAATAAATTCAGCTGGGTTCAATTGCATCAAGAATCATAAGGTAAGTGAAATCTTCCTTAAAAATATATGGTAGATTTAATTTTTTCCTTCTAAATTTACAACCGGAATTTTGAAAATTTTAACTTCATTACATTTTTACCATTTTCTTGCCTTTAAAATGTGTTAACCCTAATTCCATGATGCAACTCCAATCATTATATTGTCATTGTAACAGCAAATTATTTGGATGGCAAATCGAAATCGTTTCCTTGTATCGTTTGGTAACTATTTCTTAGAGACTAGATCTGAGGTATATTGATGATCACGGGTGCTAATTCTAGGAGCCCACTACCCTAATATTATGAATGGAACCTAGCCTCCCCAGACCTCAGGAAATACCTGTGAGACCATTGTTTGGGGAGGCCTCTCAAGAAGATAAGCAAATGCTATTGAAGAAGTCAACTAAAGTTTATTCTAAACAACATCTTAATGTTTCTTCAATTAAAAGACTAATCTATAAAGTAGATTAAATTAATTCTGAACAGCCTTGAATTGCAGAGTCTGAAAAAGCAACCTGAGGTTTTAATTAGCATAGATTCGCCCTTTTGTTGCATGGTAGGAAATAGATGTTGGATGGAGACATGCATGGTTAAGACAGAGCTTGAAAAGTAATATTTTGTGTTTTTCTGTCTAGTACCATGGCTGCATCTGATATTTTATGTGTTTTGTTTGTCAAGAGTGCCCTTTGATGCACTTTGGTTTTAATGTTGGAAAATAGTATATTAAAACCCAACATTGTTAAATGATCATCATGTGTTAGGAGGTCAATTTCTATCTATGTAACATCTGTTAAGTCTATCTGAATCGGATAACCTGGTGAGATTTTTTACATGAGCTAAAATATGCAAAAGCCCCAGTATTGCAGTTAGTGTAAATAACGGTTGCTGGCAATCAGTCTGAGACTGACTCAGATTCTTGAGTCAACAATTGAGTTTATGTTCATAAGTCAGCTTCTCTTATACAAAACCATGTCCTTTGACCAGAAGCAAGAAATAATCCGAGAAATGGTGAGAACAATAGCCCAGAAGTGGTCGGTGGGGTATGCCGTAACCCAATACTCAAAAGAACAAAAGTTTAAGAATGTATACCATAACAATGGGATGATCTTGATATCTGACTTAGGGTAGTCAGGGTTGAACGTTTTATTTTGAAGAGTTCTCAATCTCAACACATTTTGCAAATATTCTTTTAAAAATGGTTTGTTATTGAGCTTAAGATGTCAGGTCTTTTCACCAAAACCTAGCACATTACTCTGACAAATATTGCATGACTTTGAAGCTTCTTTTCTTGAATCATCATTTTATATACCTCAAGTTAAAATTGATGGATTAAATTTATAAAATTCAATTTTGGAAATTTTTAAACCACATTTTTCTTAGATGTTTATGCATCTGGTCCAAGTTTTGTGAAAATAACCAAAAACAAGACTGTTTAGTTGGCATGTTTTAACCCATATTTATGTATGTAGTAACTAGCTTATATTTCAAACATATAATATTAAGTTACAAATTAAACATTGTGAATGTAAAAGTTTAATGTCGATTCCTTTCATAAAAAGTATATACTGTAACCCCTCAATGTTTCACTCACTTATATACCTCTTTTTTACATGTCCTGATGAATTTCATGTTTCGGAAGCATGAAATCTTGATTTGTTTCAATAGAAGTTCAAAGGTTACTTGTTTCAAGCAGCAAAATTAAACTGAATTTGTTTGCTTTTGGATATCTCAAAAGTGAGAAGGCATTTCTGTTTTCAAAAATATTCCACCTTATTTAGTAATATATATAGGTGATTCTGTGTCAAATCGCACAAGGAGTATTATGAACCAGACCTTCCAATTTGTTTTAAATCTCGGCTAATTTGTTGCCTAGTAACAATTAAATATGAAAAAATTTTAGTTTCCTTTTTACATGTTTTTTGTTTATAATAATTAATTAATTTATTAATAATTAATTAAATTTAAAAATTGGGCAATTTTTCTTGATTCTAGACTCACTCTTCGACTGAACTAAAGTAGACTTATTTTGAAGAAAAATAAACCTTTCTAATGATTACATGACATTCTGACTGATCAAATTCAAGGTCAAACGTAAGATATTACAAATATACTGATAATATTGTAGAAATGATTTTTAAACAAAATTGAGTTCTAAAACATTTATGTATGAAGCAATTAATTTCTCCAAATTGGAACCACTGCATCCCATTCAATAAAATTATCTTTAGTGTCCTCAAAATAAGGAGTCCAGTAATTGCCAGTTTTAAAAAGGACCAATCTGGGGTGTTACTGAGTAGAATCAAATTTTAAATTGATTAGTATATTGTCCCCTAAGTTATTTAATTTGCAATGTTATTAAACGTCAGAAAAGAAAAGTAAAGAGTGATTTGAATCAATGATTTTTTGAAATAGAAACACTTGATTTAAGTCATGATTAAAATTGTAATTTAAATCAAGCTTATTTAACCTCTCAACAGTTTCTTTTTCTGCCATATTGTGTCCAAAAATAAGCACATTTTTGATAAACAATTTTGCATTCAAATCGATTATATAAATTCAAATCAGCAGTCAAAACTGTTACAAGTATTGAATTGCATAATTATGATAATTTAATTATAGCGAAAAATCTACATTTTTACTTAAAGTTGGCTTTTCCGAACAAGAACTTTTTAGAACACTTGACGAAATGGATGTGAGAAAAGAGCATGCATTTAATGCTTAAGTTTTATTTAATTTCAAAACTCAGCTTTTGTATGATAAATTTTAAAACATGGAGATAAGCAGAATCCTATATCACAACCGGGACAAAAATATCTGGTTTCTTTTCTCATCCGTTTTACGCTATAGTTCCTTTTTGAGCAACACAAATCACTGCCTCATCGGTTTCAGTTTCTTTTCGGTGGGTGGAATCACTTCAAAAAAGTCTTTCAGTCAATCGTACGGGATTGGGCAAAATTCCTGGTCTCCTTTTTGCGGCGGTGCTGGAGGAGGATTACTAATATCAATTTCGCAAAAGTTCCGCACCCGAGTTAGATCATCGGAACTTTCTGTTTCCTCATCACTAGAGAAGTCCCATAACGAACTATCACAACTTCCAGAATCATTTAGAGAAATTTCCGATTCATTATCTGATCCAATATAAGAATTATATTCTGTTATGAGCCGCTCACTGTCACTCATTTCCTTTTATTTTAGCACACAATTCAAAAGAAATAGTATTCGCAACGTGTGATACACTACACAAGGGAAAACAAAATTCACTCCTTCTCCCACGTAAACGAAAAGCAGTAAAACCTGATATTAAAACCGGTGTACGCATGTTTTGATTTTCAATCTTTACTGGACTACTAGAGCTATCTATTAGAAACATTGCAAATGAAAAAAGTTACAAAGCCGGACAAATCATTGGATTGGCGTAGAAAAATAAGATGCCCAAGCGGTGTACGGGCAAATCAGAAAAGTGACCTTTCGCAGCACCCGAGCAGTGTTCGGGCAAAACTGTTAAGGGGTTAAATTGGCATACCCTGCTATTTATCCAGTATAGATGGGCCATTTAAATTTTTTGTTAGACTCCTTTTTGGGATGATAGCCTATTATGCTATTATTTAGAAGAGCCATTTTCTGACTCATTGCATCTACTACCAATGCTTGTTACTATTTGTTTAGTTCAGAGGTTGGAGGTTACGAAGCATAAGGAATGTCCTGCTTATACAACTTTGGTGTGTACGAGCATCACAACCCCGAGGTACCTGAGTGATTTTCCTCCCTTTCACTTATACCTTCGCCTATTCTGCTTTTTCTTCCTCATTGTGTTGTCTGTCTTGCGTTCGGCTCGATTTAGACAAATATGGCCCTTACACCTATAGTATATTTACGTGCTTCGTTAATTGTGAATATACTCAATCATAATTCGACTCCATTAGATAATCCAATTTTTATTACCATCCTTTTTTATCCAAAAGCGCGCACACTTCTCTCCGTATTTTCTTGCAACCTCACTACTCATACCAGGGTTGCTATATTTTTAAAGGCGCGTACATTCTTGCTCTCTTGGCGATTCACTACAGAGTATCCCCCCAGTGACAGAGGGTACGATGGAACAAACAATATAACTTAAATATATATAAATATAATGTAACACATGTAATTTGACATACATAAAATAGAAAGAAATATGATGTGAATTAACAGTTAAATATAGTCAGTATATCTCTGCGGAAAATGTACACGACGACCAGTTCGTGTCGTGGTTGTTGGTTTCTTAATAGTTTCTTTGGAAACAGATGGTCTTGCAAGAAATATTGACTTTGTAGGAAGTGTCTCTGTAACAGTGGATTGATGTTTGATAGGAACATTATCCTCTCCAAGAAGAAAAGCGGGTTTAACTCGATCCAAAGAGACAGTCGATTTCTTTCCTTTCAGTTCAATGGTAATTGTTTTATTGGTTCTGTTTATTACCTTGCGAGGACCGGTGTAAGGCTGACTCAAGGGTGGTTTGTTTGAATCAACTCGTAAGAAAATGTGCGTGTATGCTGTGAGAGATGGATGCACAAAAACTGGACTTTCACCATGTCGTGAAGTAGCAACGGGATTTAGAGTCCGCATCCGCTCTTTGAGTCGAGTCACAAAGGAGGTATCAATGATTTGTTTGTGATCTGGGATTTCTAACATGTCTGCAGGCAATGTTAATGTTTTGCCATAGACAAGTTCAGCACAAGTTGCTTTGATATCTTCCTTAACCGCGATAGGGATACCTAAAAGTACGATGGGAATGATATCAGCTTTATAGATGCTTTAAGATGCCTATGAAAACGTTCGATGAGGCCGTTTGCAATTGGGTGGTATGTAGTCGTTTTTATTCTATTCGTGCCTAACATGTTTGCAAATTCTTGATACAAATTTGATCTCATTTGAGATCCTTGATCTGTGCTTATAACAAATGGGCATCCAAAGCGACTAATCCAAGTGGTGAATATTGCTTTGGCAAATGGTAGTAGTTGTCGTATCAGATATGGGTATGGCCTCAGGCCATCTGGTAAATCTGTCGATGAGTGTCAGAAGATAGACGTGACCATCAGATGGGGGTAAAGGACCTACAATGTCTAAGTGAATTTGCGAGAAACGTGCATCAGGAAGTGCGAAAGTTCCTAGTGGTGCTTTCGTGTGGCGTTGGACTTTTGATCTCTGACAGGGTTCGCAGAAGCGTACCCAGCACTTGATTTGACGTTTCATATTGGGCCACACATATCAGGAAGATATTAGCTTTGTGGTAGCTGCAATTCATGGATGAGAAATATTGTGTAGATGCTCAAATATGAGCTTTCGAAAGCATTCAGGTATGAAAGGTCGAGGTGAACTAGTTGATGTATCCCAAAGTAAATCACAGTCAGATGAATGGCATGGTTTATATTCCAAAGTCAGAGATGAGGCATTGTTTTGAAGATACCTCTGTACCTCTGAATCACTTTCCTGCAAAATCTTTAAAATTCAAATTGGGAGATTTTGTAATAGAATCAATTTCGATTCTTGAAAATGCATCTGCGACAGAATTTTTTGAACCTTGCACATGCCTGATGTCTGGAATAGTGTGAAATTAAGTCTAAATGGCGTAATTGCCGAGGTGAACATTTATCAGGATTTTGCTTAAAGGCGTAAATTAATGGTTTTTGGTCTGTGTAAATTTGAAAACTTCTGCCTTCGGGTGAGATGTCGAATCCGAGACCGTGGCGATTTATCACCAAGTATGGTAACCTTGCAGTTTTGCTCCAAATTTATGGCAACCCTATGGAAAAGGTTGGTTTCTTGGAAGGAAAGAGCGCTTCTTTTTTTTAACGAACGCATTTTTTTTACCAAAATATCGATGTAATGCGTTCTATGATTGGTTTGGTTGGAGAAGGATGGAGAAGTGTCATGCCAATTGATCCAGGCTAGATCAAAAGTCGCGCCGATAAAAGGTACTTCAATTCCAAGGATGGAGTTGTTAGCTTGTTCAATTGGAGTACGACTAGCTTATTTAGTAAAGAAGGATTTACATATGGAAAATATAACAACAATTTTCTGGTCAGACTCAATGGATGTTCTCCATTGAATAAAAAGGGAAGGCCCATGGGCGACATTCGTTGCTAATAGGGTTGAAGAAATAAGAAGACTCTCGTCGAAGGAAGACTGGAAGTACGTTCCAGGTATTCAGAATCCAGCTGATCTACCGTCGAGAGGATGTTCAGTGAGGACTCTCATCAAAGAACGTTGGTGGGAAGGACCAGCTTGGATTAGAAACCCGACAAAAGATTGGCCAAAATTAGAACATTTCCCAAATATGGAAGTGGTTAATTCAGAGAAGAAGAAAACTATCGTAACCGCAGCTGCTATGCAAGGTGAAGAAAAGTATTACCATCGATATTCATCGTATGTTAGACTTGTAAGAATTACTGCTTGGATGATAAGGTTTTCGACGAACCTGAAGAAAGTCAAGAATCAAAGGATATTAGGAGATTTGCAATCTGACGAAATCAAGAAAGCCGAACGCACATTGTTGAAACAGGTACAAATGGACGTATTTTGTAACGAGACTGACAAATGATTAAACTCTTTGCAAGTAATCAGAGACCCTGAAGGAATTTTAAGACTAAAGACTAAAATTTTTTTAAGAGATGACTACGAAGATTTCCGTTTACCTATTATACTTCCATCCAACCATCCAGTTGTTAAAGCTCTCATTGTTTATAGACATGAACAACTGGGACATTCCGGAGTTCAGATGCTTATGAACAATCTCAGAGAAAATTACTGGATTTTAAAAAGCAGAAAAACTATTAAAGAAGTCATCAAGTCTTGCATTGTTTGTAACAGGTTCAGTGTGAAACCTGTGTTGGTATCAGAAAGACCCTTGCCTCAAGACCGTGTGAGAGATGCTGCTATATTTGAAATCATAGGAGTGGACTTGGCAGGACCTCTTATTCTTAAGGAAGGAATAAAAGCTTGGATCTTGATATTAACTTGTGCCGTATTCCGAGCTGTGCATTTAGAACTGTTGACATCGATTTCGACTGAAAATTTCCTCCTAGGTTTTAGAAGGTTTATAGCACGCAGAGGTAAACCCTCCGTAATTTATTCAGATAATGGAACCAACTTTAAGGGTGCTTGTCGTCTAATGGAAAAAGTTGATTTAGAAAAACTGAAGAACCTGGAAGAATTAAATCCAATTTCGTGGAAATTCATACCTCCTAACGCTCCCTGGTGGGGAGGTTTCTGGGAACGATTAATCGGCCTTATGAAAAGGATCTTAAGAAAAACTCTAGGAAAATCGACATTGAATCAAGAAGAAATGAATACCGTTCTTTGTGACTGAAAGCTTGATTAACTCAAGACCATTGACTTATGTTTCGGATGATGCCGAAGACATAGTACCTCTGACTCCAGCAATGTTCTTGCAGGACATTAGAGAAGTAGGAGTGCCAGAGTTGGATCAAATAGATGAGGATAAGTTGAAGAAGAGATTAGCTTACCGGTACAGAGTTCAAAAAGATCTGAGAAAACGTTTTAGAACGGAATATCTTGGCCAATTAAGAGAAATGCGTAAAATCCAAAAGGAAATTACCTTAAGTGAGGGAGACATTGTTTTGGTGGGTGAAGACCACATCAAAAGACTGAACTGGAATTTAGGGAGGATTTTGAAGCTCTACCCTGGCAAAGATAGCAAAGTCAGAGTGGCTCTAGTTAAAACCAAATTTGGCTCTGTTTTGAGACCAGTGCAGAGATTATACCAGTTAGAGTTAAAAGAACAAAACAAATCATATCTATGCCCTACTAATTTTCCTCTACTTTCAGATACTAATGGAGGAGATTCTTTTCCAATTATTTTAGACAACAATGCTAATAGACTCCAAAAGGAGACGGACACTTCGCTCCAGCCCGGTTCCAGTGATCCAGTAAGTGTAGCTGACTTAGAGACGACACTAGAACCACTCCAGTCAGCAACGGATGATCCTGATCATGGTGAACCAGATAAACCTCAACAGTCGGAGCCTAGTAGATCCCGTTACGGACGAATTCGGAAGACACGAAAACATTTTGAACTTTGACATTGACTGAAACTTTTTGACATTTATTGAGGTTTTTTTTCCTTTGAATGTCCAAAAACTCAAAATGGGGAGTGTCGCGAACGATCACCCGAATTGCAATTGTGGTTCATGTGTGGTGGCGCGACAATCGCACTGTTGACTAGACTATAGTCAGATCCGTCCAGTTATGTAGTGTTGTGCCGTGCTTTTATGTTTTGTCATGTCAACTGTCTTGTATGTGGTGTTTAAGAGAGGAATAAATATGTTTTCTCTAAAACATGAATCGTCTTCATTTCGATTAGAACAAGCATTTTAGGATGAAACCTTCAAGTTCATTCACCGTCCCGGATCTTTTGGAAGAATCGAAACAAGATTGAGTTAAGTGATACCTCTTTCTTACATATTGAAATCGAAACTCGAATTGGAATAAAGAATTTTTTATTAAGAGAAAATTCTACAGTGTTTCTCGACAACCAAGAAGCAATCTTCATAGCAAAAACCATGTAACATCGGAGAGAAGTAAGCATATTGATAACAAATACTTCTTTGTGGGTAATTTAGTCTGACAAAATCATTGAATTTGAGCATGTCTCATCCAAAGGAAACATTGCAGACATACTGACCAAAAGAATGTCTGAGAAAGCACTATTTGACCTGAACTATGGAATGACTTACTGGGAATACTAAAAGGGAAATCTTGTTATATGAGTTCTTAGTACTTTCTTTTTTACCTTTAAAATTTATTTGAACTACTCATGTGGAAATGCAAGTGTTATAGGTCATTGTTAAATTTGAATTGAAGTGTCAATCTCATAGAAAGGAAAAGTTATCTTTTGAATCACAGCTTGTGTGATCGTCTTTTTGTGTATTTATTTGTGAATTAACCATCTAACATCAGTACCTTTGTGTGATACCTTAAAATAAATATCATTTGTTCAATTCATTATTTCTACCTTCTTTCCATGTTAGTTTACGATGAAAATGAAAATTATGTAGGACTGTGGTCCAGTATGTTTTACACTTTCTACAATTAAATTTGTAATTCAGTTAGAGGCTGGAATAAGAAGCTCTGTGATTAGCACTTAAACAATCATATTGTTAAGTTATGAGATTGCATAGTATTAAAAAATATGAATATAAATAAAAATTTAACTCACCTTTGTATAATTTGCTTCCTATTGAACTGGCATTCTTTGACTCACACTTGAGAAAAAATTCTCATGTTTGAAGGAAGTGTTTCTGTGTCCAAATGCTGTTGACATTATATTGTCATTATCATTAACACTTAATGATAATAACATCTTCATTCTTTGATGAACCATGTAAATCGAACCAGTAAAACTATTTAACATTGCACACGGCTGGAAAAAATGCAGAATGTGAAATAAACATAAGAAATGAAGCAATGGAAACAAATTATCAGTTTAACCATAATTCTCAATATTTTGATTTCAAAGTGTAATATAAAATTTGGCTTCACTTTGGCATTACTCTGATGAATCAAACTTTTATTTCAGGCTCTTCAACTCAAAAAACTTCAGACCGAGTCTTCATACAACAGCTTTACGTATCAGTTCTCTGCTGCTTGAGGGTAATACAGAAATAAGAAAAATCATTTGTAATCAAGCAGGAATTTCCTCATTTCAATAAATTCAGCTGGGTTCAATTGCATCAAGAATCATAAGGTAAGTGAAATCTTCCTTAAAAATATATGGTAGATTTAATTTTTTCCTTCTAAATTTACAACCGGAATTTTGAAAATTTTAACTTCATTACATTTTTACCATTTTCTTGCCTTTAAAATGTGTTAACCCTAATTCCATGATGCAACTCCAATCATTATATTGTCATTGTAACAGCAAATTATTTGGATGGCAAATCGAAATCGTTTCCTTGTATCGTTTGGTAACTATTTCTTAGAGACTAGATCTGAGGTATATTGATGATCACGGGTGCTAATTCTAGGAGCCCACTACCCTAATATTATGAATGGAACCTAGCCTCCCCAGACCTCAGGAAATACCTGTGAGACCATTGTTTGGGGAGGCCTCTCAAGAAGATAAGCAAATGCTATTGAAGAAGTCAACTAAAGTTTATTCTAAACAACATCTTAATGTTTCTTCAATTAAAAGACTAATCTATAAAGTAGATTAAATTAATTCTGAACAGCCTTGAATTGCAGAGTCTGAAAAAGCAACCTGAGGTTTTAATTAGCATAGATTCGCCCTTTTGTTGCATGGTAGGAAATAGATGTTGGATGGAGACATGCATGGTTAAGACAGAGCTTGAAAAGTAATATTTTGTGTTTTTCTGTCTAGTACCATGGCTGCATCTGATATTTTATGTGTTTTGTTTGTCAAGAGTGCCCTTTGATGCACTTTGGTTTTAATGTTGGAAAATAGTATATTAAAACCCAACATTGTTAAATGATCATCATGTGTTAGGAGGTCAATTTCTATCTATGTAACATCTGTTAAGTCTATCTGAATCGGATAACCTGGTGAGATTTTTTACATGAGCTAAAATATGCAAAAGCCCCAGTATTGCAGTTAGTGTAAATAACGGTTGCTGGCAATCAGTCTGAGACTGACTCAGATTCTTGAGTCAACAATTGAGTTTATGTTCATAAGTCAGCTTCTCTTATACAAAACCATGTCCTTTGACCAGAAGCAAGAAATAATCCGAGAAATGGTGAGAACAATAGCCCAGAAGTGGTCGGTGGGGTATGCCGTAACCCAATACTCAAAAGAACAAAAGTTTAAGAATGTATACCATAACAATGGGATGATCTTGATATCTGACTTAGGGTAGTCAGGGTTGAACGTTTTATTTTGAAGAGTTCTCAATCTCAACACATTTTGCAAATATTCTTTTAAAAATGGTTTGTTATTGAGCTTAAGATGTCAGGTCTTTTCACCAAAACCTAGCACATTACTCTGACAAATATTGCATGACTTTGAAGCTTCTTTTCTTGAATCATCATTTTATATACCTCAAGTTAAAATTGATGGATTAAATTTATAAAATTCAATTTTGGAAATTTTTAAACCACATTTTTCTTAGATGTTTATGCATCTGGTCCAAGTTTTGTGAAAATAACCAAAAACAAGACTGTTTAGTTGGCATGTTTTAACCCATATTTATGTATGTAGTAACTAGCTTATATTTCAAACATATAATATTAAGTTACAAATTAAACATTGTGAATGTAAAAGTTTAATGTCGATTCCTTTCATAAAAAGTATATACTGTAACCCCTCAATGTTTCACTCACTTATATACCTCTTTTTTACATGTCCTGATGAATTTCATGTTTCGGAAGCATGAAATCTTGATTTGTTTCAATAGAAGTTCAAAGGTTACTTGTTTCAAGCAGCAAAATTAAACTGAATTTGTTTGCTTTTGGATATCTCAAAAGTGAGAAGGCATTTCTGTTTTCAAAAATATTCCACCTTATTTAGTAATATATATAGGTGATTCTGTGTCAAATCGCACAAGGAGTATTATGAACCAGACCTTCCAATTTGTTTTAAATCTCGGCTAATTTGTTGCCTAGTAACAATTAAATATGAAAAAATTTTAGTTTCCTTTTTACATGTTTTTTGTTTATAATAATTAATTTATTTATTAATAATTAATTAAATTTAAAAATTGGGCAATTTTTCTTGATTCTAGACTCACTCTTCGATTGAACTAAAGTAGACTTATTTTGAAGAAAAATAAACCTTTCTAATGATTACATGACATTCTGACTGATCAAATTCAAGGTCAAACGTAAGATATTACAAATATACTGATAATATTGTAGAAATGATTTTTAAACAAAATTGAGTTCTAAAACATTTATGTATGAAGCAATTAATTTCTCCAAATTGGAACCACTGCATCCCATTCAATAAAATTATCTTTAGTGTCCTCAAAATAAGGAGTCCAGTAATTGCCAGTTTTAAAAAGGACCAATCTGGGGTGTTACTGAGTAGAATCAAATTTTAAATTGATTAGTATATTGTCCCCTAAGTTATTTAATTTGCAATGTTATTAAACGTCAGAAAAGAAAAGTAAAGAGTGATTTGAATCAATGATTTTTTGAAATAGAAACACTTGATTTAAGTCATGATTAAAATTGTAATTTAAATCAAGCTTATTTAACCTCTCAACAGTTTCTTTTTCTGCCATATTGTGTCCAAAAATAAGCACATTTTTGATAAACAATTTTGCATTCAAATCGATTATATAAATTCAAATCAGCAGTCAAAACTGTTACAAGTATTGAATTGCATAATTATGATAATTTAATTATAGCGAAAAATCTACATTTTTACTTAAAGTTGGCTTTTCCGAACAAGAACTTTTTAGAACACTTGACGAAATGGATGTGAGAAAAGAGCATGCATTTAATGCTTAAGTTTTATTTAATTTCAAAACTCAGCTTTTGTATGATAAATTTTAAAACATGGAGATAAGCAGAATCCTATATCACAACCGGGACAAAAATATCTGGTTTCTTTTCTCATCCGTTTTACGCTATAGTTCCTTTTTGAGCAACACAAATCACTGCCTCATCGGTTTCAGTTTCTTTTCGGTGGGTGGAATCACTTCAAAAAAGTCTTTCAGTCAATCGTACGGGATTGGGCAAAATTCCTGGTCTCCTTTTTGCGGCGGTGCTGGAGGAGGATTACTAATATCAATTTCGCAAAAGTTCCGCACCCGAGTTAGATCATCGGAACTTTCTGTTTCCTCATCACTAGAGAAGTCCCATAACGAACTATCACAACTTCCAGAATCATTTAGAGAAATTTCCGATTCATTATCTGATCCAATATAAGAATTATATTCTGTTATGAGCCGCTCACTGTCACTCATTTCCTTTTATTTTAGCACACAATTCAAAAGAAATAGTATTCGCAACGTGTGATACACTACACAAGGGAAAACAAAATTCACTCCTTCTCCCACGTAAACGAAAAGCAGTAAAACCTGATATTAAAACCGGTGTACGCATGTTTTGATTTTCAATCTTTACTGGACTACTAGAGCTATCTATTAGAAACATTGCAAATGAAAAAAGTTACAAAGCCGGACAAATCATTGGATTGGCGTAGAAAAATAAGATGCCCAAGCGGTGTACGGGCAAATCAGAAAAGTGACCTTTCGCAGCACCCGAGCAGTGTTCGGGCAAAACTGTTAAGGGGTTAAATTGGCATACCCTGCTATTTATCCAGTATAGATGGGCCATTTAAATTTTTTGTTAGACTCCTTTTTGGGATGATAGCCTATTATGCTATTATTTAGAAGAGCCATTTTCTGACTCATTGCATCTACTACCAATGCTTGTTACTATTTGTTTAGTTCAGAGGTTGGAGGTTACGAAGCATAAGGAATGTCCTGCTTATACAACTTTGGTGTGTACGAGCATCACAACCCCGAGGTACCTGAGTGATTTTCCTCCCTTTCACTTATACCTTCGCCTATTCTGCTTTTTCTTCCTCATTGTGTTGTCTGTCTTGCGTTCGGCTCGATTTAGACAAATATGGCCCTTACACCTATAGTATATTTACGTGCTTCGTTAATTGTGAATATACTCAATCATAATTCGACTCCATTAGATAATCCAATTTTTATTACCATCCTTTTTTATCCAAAAGCGCGCACACTTCTCTCCGTATTTTCTTGCAACCTCACTGCTCATACCAGGGTTGCTATATTTTTAAAGGCGCGTACATTCTTGCTCTCTTGGCGATTCACTACAGAGTATCCCCCCAGTGACAGAGGGTACGATGGAACAAACAATATAACTTAAATATATATAAATATAATGTAACACATGTAATTTGACATACATAAAATAGAAAGAAATATGATGTGAATTAACAGTTAAATATAGTCAGTATATCTCTGCGGAAAATGTACACGACGACCAGTTCGTGTCGTGGTTGTTGGTTTCTTAATAGTTTCTTTGGAAACAGATGGTCTTGCAAGAAATATTGACTTTGTAGGAAGTGTCTCTGTAACAGTGGATTGATGTTTGATAGGAACATTATCCTCTCCAAGAAGAAAAGCGGGTTTAACTCGATCCAAAGAGACAGTCGATTTCTTTCCTTTCAGTTCAATGGTAATTGTTTTATTGGTTCTGTTTATTACCTTGCGAGGACCGGTGTAAGGCTGACTCAAGGGTGGTTTGTTTGAATCAACTCGTAAGAAAATGTGCGTGTATGCTGTGAGAGATGGATGCACAAAAACTGGACTTTCACCATGTCGTGAAGTAGCAACGGGATTTAGAGTCCGCATCCGCTCTTTGAGTCGAGTCACAAAGGAGGTATCAATGATTTGTTTGTGATCTGGGATTTCTAACATGTCTGCAGGCAATGTTAATGTTTTGCCATAGACAAGTTCAGCACAAGTTGCTTTGATATCTTCCTTAACCGCGATAGGGATACCTAAAAGTACGATGGGAATGATATCAGCTTTATAGATGCTTTAAGATGCCTATGAAAACGTTCGATGAGGCCGTTTGCAATTGGGTGGTATGTAGTCGTTTTTATTCTATTCGTGCCTAACATGTTTGCAAATTCTTGATACCAATTCGATCTCATTTGAGATCCTTGATCTGTGCTTATAACAAATGGGCATCCAAAGCGACTAATCCAAGTGGTGAATATTGCTTTGGCAAATGGTAGTAGTTGTCGTATCAGATATGGGTATGGCCTCAGGCCATCTGGTAAATCTGTCGATGAGTGTCAGAAGATAGACGTGACCATCAGATGGGGGTAAAGGACCTACAATGTCTAAGTGAATTTGCGAGAAACGTGCATCAGGAAGTGCGAAAGTTCCTAGTGGTGCTTTCGTGTGGCGTTGGACTTTTGATCTCTGACAGGGTTCGCAGAAGCGTACCCAGCACTTGATTTGACGTTTCATATTGGGCCACACATATCAGGAAGATATTAGCTTTGTGGTAGCTGCAATTCATGGATGAGAAATATTGTGTAGATGCTCAAATATGAGCTTTCGAAAGCATTCAGGTATGAAAGGTCGAGGTGAACTAGTTGATGTATCCCAAAGTAAATCACAGTCAGATGAATGGCATGGTTTATATTCCAAAGTCAGAGATGAGGCATTGTTTTGAAGATACCTCTGTACCTCTGAATCACTTTCCTGCAAAATCTTTAAAATTCAAATTGGGAGATTTTGTAATAGAATCAATTTCGATTCTTGAAAATGCATCTGCGACAGAATTTTTTGAACCTTGCACATGCCTGATGTCTGGAATAGTGTGAAATTAAGTCTAAATGGCGTAATTGCCGAGGTGAACATTTATCAGGATTTTGCTTAAAGGCGTAAATTAATGGTTTTTGGTCTGTGTAAATTTGAAAACTTCTGCCTTCGGGTGAGATGTCGAATCCCGAGACCGTGGCGATTTTATCACCAAGTATGGTAACCTTGCAGTTTTGCTCCAAATTTATGGCAACCCTATGGAAAAGGTTGGTTTCTTGGAAGGAAAGAGCGCTTCTTTTTTTTAACGAACGCATTTTTTTTACCAAAATATCGATGTAATGCGTTCTATGATTGGTTTGGTTGGAGAAGGATGGAGAAGTGTCATGCCAATTGATCCAGGCTAGATCAAAAGTCGCGCCGATAAAAGGTACTTCAATTCCAAGGATGGAGTTGTTAGCTTGTTTCAATTGGAGTACGACTAGCTTATTTAGTAAAGAAGGGATTTACATATGGAAAAATATAACAACAATTTTCTGGTCAGACTCAATGGATGTTCTCCATTGAATAAAAAGGGAAGGCCCATGGGCGACATTCGTTGCTAATAGGGTTGAAGAAATAAGAAGACTCTCGTCGAAGGAAGACTGGAAGTACGTTCCAGGGTATTCAGAATCCAGCTGATCTACCGTCGAGAGGATGTTCAGTGAGGACTCTCATCAAGAACGTTGGTGGGAAGGACCAGCTTGGATTAGAAACCCGACAAAAGATTGGCCAAAATTAGAACATTTCCCAAATATGGAAGTGGTTAATTCAGAGAAGAAGAAAACTATCGTAACCGCAGCTGCTATGCAAGGTGAAGAAAAGTATTACCATCGATATTCATCGTATGTTAGACTTGTAAGAATTACTGCTTGGATGATAAGGTTTTCGACGAACCTGAAGAAAGTCAAGAATCAAAGGATATTAGGAGATTTGCAATCTGACGAAATCAAGAAAGCCGAACGCACATTGTTGAAACAGGTACAAAATGGACGTATTTTGTAACGAGACTGACAAATGATTAAACTCTTTGCAAGTAATCAGAGACCCTGAAGGAATTTTAAGACTAAAGACTAAAATTTTTTTAAGAGATGACTACGAAGATTTCCGTTTACCTATTATACTTCCATCCAACCATCCAGTTGTTAAAGCTCTCATTGTTTATAGACATGAACAACTGGGACATTCCGGAGTTCAGATGCTTATGAACAATCTCAGAGAAAATTACTGGATTTTAAAAAGCAGAAAAACTATTAAAGAAGTCATCAAGTCTTGCATTGTTTGTAACAGTTTCAGTGTGAAACCTGTGTTGGTATCAGAAAGACCCTTGCCTCAAGACCGTGTGAGAGATGCTGCTATATTTGAAATCATAGGAGTGGACTTGGCAGGACCTCTTATTCTTAAGGAAGGAATAAAAGCTTGGATCTTGATATTAACTTGTGCCGTATTCCGAGCTGTGCATTTAGAACTGTTGACATCGATTTCGACTGAAAATTTCCTCCTAGGTTGTTTAGAAGGTTTATAGCACGCAGAGGTAAACCCTCCGTAATTTATTCAGATAATGGAACCAACTTTAAGGGTGCTTGTCGTCTAATGGAAAAAGTTGATTTAGAAAAACTGAAGAACCTGGAAGAATTAAATCCAATTTCGTGGAAATTCATACCTCCTAACGCTCCCTGGTGGGGAGGTTTCTGGGAACGATTAATCGGCCTTATGAAAAGGATCTTAAGAAAAACTCTAGGAAAATCGACATTGAATCAAGAAGAAATGAATACCGTTCTTTGTGACTGAAAGCTTGATTAACTCAAGACCATTGACTTATGTTTCGGATGATGCCGAAGACATAGTACCTCTGACTCCAGCAATGTTCTTGCAGGACATTAGAGAAGTAGGAGTGCCAGAGTTGGATCAAATAGATGAGGATAAGTTGAAGAAGAGATTAGCTTACCGGTACAGAGTTCAAAAAGATCTGAGAAAACGTTTTTAGAACGGAATATCTTGGCCAATTAAGAGAAATGCGTAAAATCCAAAAGGAAATTACCTTAAGTGAGGGAGACATTGTTTTGGTGGGTGAAGACCACATCAAAAGACTGAACTGGAATTTAGGGAGGATTTTGAAGCTCTACCCTGGCAAAGATAGCAAAGTCAGAGTGGCTCTAGTTAAAACCAAATTTGGCTCTGTTTTGAGACCAGTGCAGAGATTATACCAGTTAGAGTTAAAAGAACAAAACAAATCATATCTATGCCCTACTAATTTTCCTCTACTTTCAGATACTAATGGAGGAGATTCTTTTCCAATTATTTTAGACAACAATGCTAATAGACTCCAAAAGGAGACGGACACTTCGCTCCAGCCCGGTTTCCAGTGATCCAGTAAGTGTAGCTGACTTAGAGACGACACTAGAACCACTCCAGTCAGCAACGGATGATCCTGATCATGGGTGAACCAGATAAACCTCAACAGTCGGAGCCTAGTAGATCCCGTTACGGGACGAATTCGGAAGACACGAAAACATTTTGAACTTTGACATTGACTGAAACTTTTTGACATTTATTGAGGTTTTTTTTTCCTTTGAATGTCCAAAAACTCAAAAATGGGGAGTGTCGCGAACGATCACCCGAATTGCAATTGTGGTTCATGTGTGGTGGCGCGGACAATCGCACTGTTGACTAGACTATAGTCAGATCCGTCCAGTTATGTAGTGTTGTGCCGTGCTTTTATTGTTTTGTCATGTCAACTGTCTTGTATGTGGTGTTTAAGAGAGGAATAAATATGTTTTCTCTAAAACATGAATCGTCTTCATTTCGATTAGAACAAGCATTTTAGGATGAAACCTTCAAGTTCATTCACCGTCCCGGATCTTTTGGAAGAATCGAAACAAGATTGAGTTAAGTGATACCTCTTTCTTACATATTGAAATCGAAACTCGAATTTGGAATAAAGAATTTTTTATTAAGAGAAAATTCTACAGTGTTTCTCGACAACCAAGAAGCAATCTTCATAGCAAAAACCATGTAACATCGGGAGAGAAGTAAGCATATTGATAACAAATACTTCTTTGTGGGTAATTTAGTCTGACAAAATCATTGAATTTGAGCATGTCTCATCCCAAAGGAAACATTGCAGACATACTGACCAAAAGAATGTCTGAGAAAGCACTATTTGACCTGAACTATGGAATGACTTACTGGGAATACTAAAAGGGAAAATCTTGTTATATGAGTTCTTAGTACTTTCTTTTTTACCTTTAAAATTTATTTGAACTACTCATGTGGAAATGCAAGTGTTATAGGTCATTGTTAAATTTGAATTGAAGTGTCAATCTCATAGAAAGGAAAAGTTATCTTTTGAATCACAGCTTGTGTGATCGTCTTTTTGTGTATTTATTTGTGGAAATTAACCATCTAACATCAGTACCTTTGTGTGATACCTTAAAATAAATATCATTTGTTCAATTCATTATTTCTACCTTCTTTCCATGTTAGTTTACGATGAAAATGAAAATTATGTAGGACTGTGGTCCAGTATGTTTTACACTTTCTACAATTAAATTTGTAATTCAGTTAGAGGCTGGAATAAGAAGCTCTGTGATTAGCACTTAAACAATCATATTGTTAAGTTATGAGATTGGCATAGTATTAAAAAAATATGATTATAAATAAAAATTTAACTCACCTTTGTATAATTTGCTTCCTATTGAACTGGCATTCTTTGACTCACACTTGAGAAAAAATTCTCATGTTTGAAGGAAGTGTTTCTGTGTCCAAATGCTGTTGACATTATATTGTCATTATCATTAACACTTAATGATAATAAACATCTTCATTCTTTTGATGAACCATGTAAATCGAACCAGTAAAACTATTTAACATTTGCACACGGCTGGAAAAAATGCAGAATGTGAAATAAACATAAGAAATGAAGCAATGGAAACAAATTATCAGTTTTAACCATAATTCTCAATATTTTGATTTCAAAAGTGTAGATATAAAATTTGGCTTCACTTTGGCATTACTCTGATGAATCAAACTTTTATTTCAGGCATCTTCAACTCAAAAAAACTTCAGACCGAGTCTTCATACAACAGCTTTACGTATCAGTTCTCTGCTGCTTGAGGGTAATACAGAAATAAGAAAAATCATTTGTAATCAAGCAGGAATTTCCTCATTTCAATAAATTCAGCTGGGTTCAATTGCATCAAGAATCATAAGGTAAGTGAAAATCTTCCTTAAAAATATATGGTAGATTTAATTTTTTCCTTCTAAATTTACAACCGGAATTTTGAAAATTTTAACTTCATTACATTTTTACCATTTTCTTGCCTTTAAAATGTGTTAACCCTAATTCCATGATGCAACTCCAATCATTATATTG